>CM055320.2:3331698-3931698 GCA_029255685.2 Silene conica
TCAAGGAATGGATCAAGCATATAGCTCGACGCTACCGTATTTGGTGGATATAGACCTCTCTTGCAATAACTTGGTCGGGAGCATTCCTGACGGTGTTACAAAGCTTTTCGGCTTGTTGAGTCTCAACTTGTCGTACAATAAGTTATCCGGAATGATCCCTAAGAATATTGGTGGTCTGAAGTCATTGATTGCACTAGACTTGTCAAAGAATAACCTTAGCGGAAGTATCCCTACAAGCATGGGTGAACTGTATAGCTTAAGTCACCTTAACTTGTCATACAACAATTTATCAGGCCAAATCCCTACTGGAAATCAGCTCCAAACCTTGTCTGACCAAGCCTCTATTTATGCCGGAAATCCTTATCTTTGTGGGGATTTTCTGTCTAGAAAGTGCAAAAGCAAAGCCGATGAACTGGGAAAGGGTACAATTGATAAAAGCAATGTCTCTAATAAGGAGAAGAAACTACTGGGGTTCGAGTTGGTTGTGATGTCGGGATTTGCTACTGGTTTTTGGGGTGTTGTTGGGTGTTTCGTGTTAAATAGGGGGTGGAGGGATGTATTTTTCCGTCGTCTTGAAGATGGTTATAATTGGTTGTATGTGATAGTTGTTCTGAAGGTGAGGGTGCTCAAAGCTAAGATCAAGAGAGGAGAATGAGATGGTTCATGTGCTAATGCAGTTGTGTATACAACAAAGTGTCTAGCATTTCTGTTAGTTACGGAGTCATGTTATTTTAGTGATAGTATTGGCACCACAAGCGAGATGCACGATCCGGTACTGTGTTACACTCCTAATATTGTAACTAAATAATTATTGTGTGAGACGATCTGTTTATATAAAAATCGCTCTTTTATTGATAGCATTAAATAAGTAATTTTTTTTAAAAACCGTATCATAGTGTGAACCGTTATATTCTGAAATTTGTGTGAGACAATTTTAGTAATGTTGTACTATGGCTTAAAATATTTTAATAGAAGGGAAAGTATATTATTTGCTAACGTTTGGTCAAGAGTTTCTATGCTTTTCTTGTATTGATTATAGAAATTTCCGATTTCAATTAGATGAAAATCAAACTAAATTAGATGAGAAGATGGCATCGGCCTATGTAATAAGTTTGCATCGAGTGGGAGGAACCGAAGCACGATCCAACCTTTCTTAAGTTAAATATTTACCAATCCTAATAATTCCACCTGGCAAAATGAGATTCATTATGTTCTGTATAAGACCGTCGCAGGTGCGACCAGTTGAAAATTGACCACATTATGATAAGTAGTGACCACCTTTGAATAAATAGTGACCACTTTTTTAAAAAAAAAAATGACCTGTTTTTCAGAAGTGGTCACTTTTTATCAAAAAGTGGTCACATTTTACCACAAAATAGTCACATTTTGTAAAAAAAATACGGATAAAATCGTCGTACAGGAAAAATATCGGTAAAAATTAGATGAAAATCAAAGTAAATTAGGTACCTGTTAGCGTAATATTAGCTTGATTTCCGTATCGAATATTAGGCTTATGTATATCTTTGACTAGCATTTTTGTAGGTGCGTAGGTTGACCAAGTTGTTATTCTGTTTCCTATTCTGTAGTTCACATATGTGTATATATTGTAACCTATCAAAGTGGAATACAACACACACAAGAACTAACACAAAACTCATCGTCTTTTGTAATTCTACGTGGTATCATAGCAGATTTTCTGATCCTGTGATACTCCATTTTTTTTTTCTTCCTCTTTTTTTTCTTCTCAATTTTCGTTCTTCTTCGTCGTGATCATGACTAACGACAAAGAAGCTTCGGGTTCTCACACTCCCAACCCTATTTATGCCGTGTCGTCTCATGATGGTACGGGGTCTAAAATTACTCATGTAGTTCTCCTCGGACCAAATTATGAAGAATGGGCGAAAGGCTTTCGGGTTGCGTTAGGAGCAAAGCGAAAACTCGGTTTTATTGACGGTACCCTTAAACGTCCATCTGTTTCTACCGATTTGGCGGATTGGACGGCTGTCAATTACTTAATCGTCGCGTGGATTTTCAATACTATCGAACCACGTGTACGATCCTCTATCTCTTACCGTGAAACGGCGTACGAATTATGGGAGGATATTCGTTTGCGTTTTACCGTTGGTAACGAGATTAAAATTTATCAAATTCAGAGTGATTTGTCGGAGTGCAAACAGAAGGTCGGCGAATCCATTATGGATTATTATGGCAGATTGAAGAAATTATGGGATGATGTCAACGATTTCGATGATTTACCATCTTGTAATTGTTCCGGTTGTCATTGCAATTTGACGTCTACTTTGCGCAAGAAGAGAGAAGCGGACCAGGTATGGGGTTTTCTTATGGGCCTTGAATCTTTTTATGCTACGGTTCGTTCTCAAATTCTCGGCACCAAACCATTACCCTCAATTCAATTGGTGTACTCTCGTCTTGTGCAAGAGGAAGAGGTACGTACCTTAACTCAGCCTCGTGATGATGTTACTACTCCTATGGCTCTTGCTGTTCGCGACGGTAAACCGGCTGCAAAAGGGGGTCGAAGTCGCTACAAGTGCACCTATTGTACTAAGGAGGGGCATTCCGAGAGTCGTTGTTGGGAGAAGCATGGTTATCCTGCGGATCGTGAGCCACGCCGATCATCTGCTCGTGTCGGGGAGGCTGCTACTAGTTCCGCTGCTTCTCCACAGGTCAACGCTGTGACGGGTGAGACTCATGTTGTTGCTAACATGGTTCGATTCAATGGTAACAACGCCTTTTCATGGATTATTGACACCGGGGCCTCGATCCATGTTTGTTGTGATGAGCACTTATTTTCTTCTTGCCATTCCATTCCTCCTATTACTGTCGGCCTTCCCAATGGTGTGAGCCTTAGTGCTAAAACAGCCGGCACTGCGCGGATTAATTCTAAATTAATTCTTTATAATGTCTTATTTGTCCTGGCTTTTCATTGCAATTTATTATCTGTTTCGCAACTTTTAAAGTCTCAAAATGTGCATATCCAATTTTCTAATGTGAAATGTGTGATTCATGACCTTGCCTCGACGAAGATTGGTGTGAGTGAGCTTATCGACGGGCTCTGTTACTTGGCTATGGAGGAACCGAGTCGTGTTAATGCTGTGACAAGAAATGCAAGTGATAACATGGAATTATGGCACCAACGAATGGGGCATCCTTCTACCCGAGTAATGGAGTCTTTTCCGAATTTTTCCAGTACTGTTAATTTTGATGCTTGTGACATTTGTTTCCGGGCTAAGCAAACCCGTCTTCCCTTTCCAATAAGCGAGAATAATGCTGAACATTTGTTTGATTTAATCCATTATGACGTTTGGGGACCTTATCAACCTAATCGGGCTTGTGATTCTCGTTATTTTTTGTCGATCGTTGACGACTTTTCTAGAAGTGTTTGGGTATTTTTGATGAAGACAAAGGACGAAGTTCCCCGTCTTATGCGTGAGTTCTTTGCTATTACTAATCGTCAATTTAATTGTCATGTGAAAGTAGTCCGTAGTGATAATGGAACAGAATTTCGCGGCCTCATACCTTATTTTCGGGAACATGGGATAATTCATCAAACGTCTATGGTTAAAACACCTCAACAAAATGCCCGGGTAGAGCGGAAACATAGACATATTTTGAATGTTGCTCATGCTCTTCGGTTCCAAAGCTCTTTACCAATTGATTTTTGGGGAGAATGTATTTTAATGGCTGCACACTTGATAAATCGTACCCCTACTCGTATCTTGAAAAATCAGTCACCTTTTGAACTTTTATTTCACAAGAAACCGGACTTAAGCTTAATTCGGGTTTTTGGGTGCCTCTGTTATGCTAAGAACTTACACACCCATGATAAATTTGACTCTCGCACACGTCGTTGTGTTTTTGTTGGATACCCATTTGGTAAAAAGGGTTAGAATTTGTATGATCTCGAATCCGGTAATTACTACTCTTCTCGTGATGTCAAATTTCTCGAAAATCAATTCCCTTTTTCCACCTCCTCTGTCACGTCTGAACCCGTGCAGACCGAGGGCGATTTTTGTGCTGATGACGACGGGGGGAGTGGTTCTCCGGTGGTTACACCGCCTCTTGAGCAGGTCGTTCACACCACACCTGAGCCAGACTCCTCTGCTACTGTCCCTACCGGTACCAACGCTACTACACCCGAACCCGAACAACCTAGCAATGCCGAAATAATTTCTGAAAATGCAGAAAATAGCACAACCACGTGTACCCCTTATGGTGAAAGTAATTCAGAGGTTAATGATAACAATATGGGCCGCGGTCGACGTACGAAATTCGTTAATTCTCGCAACAAAAATTATGTGAGTTGGGATCAAATTGACGAGATAATTAACACGACTTTGGTTCCTTCAAAACAGTCTACCACACCATCTTCCGTCACAGGTATTCCGTATCCTATTGCTCATTATGTTAATTGTGATAAATTCTCGCATGCCCATCAGCATTTTCTTGCAGTTATTTCCAGTAAAATAGAACCTACCTCTTTTAAAGAAGCCATTCGCAATCCGAAGTGGAAGCAAGCAATGGAGGAGGAAATTGTTGCTCTCGAGGCCAACCACACTTGGTCAATTGTCGATTTACCTGCTCACAAAAAGGCTATAGGTTCAATGTGGGTGTACAAAATTAAACGCAAGTCAGATGGATCAATTGAAAGGTATAAAGCGAGACTAGTTGTTTTTGGCAACCATCAAGAAGAAGGTATTGACTTTGTTGAGACTTTCGCTCCTACGGTAAAAATGGTAACCGTACGGACATTTCTTACCTTGGCAGCAATAAATAATTGGGAGTTGCACCAGATGGACGTCCAAAATGCGTTCCTTCACGGAGATTTATCTGAGGAGGTTTATATGCGACATCCTCCCGGATTTGGTCACGAGCATCACGGGAAGGTTTGTCGACTTCACAAGTCCTTATATGGCCTTCGTCAATCTCCACGGTGTTGGTACGCTACACTCGCCACTTCTCTTTGTTCTTATGGCTTTTCCCATAGTCCTTCCGATCATTCATTATTTATTTATCGCAAAGATGATGTTATTATAAATATTTTGGTCTATGTTGATGATTTGGTGATTGCCGGAAATAATGGTGTAGCAATTACTAAATTTAAAGATTATTTGAGTTCTTGCTTTCGGATGAAGGATTTGGGAAAGTTAAAGTATTTTTTGGGCCTTGAAGTTGCGCGTAATTCGAATGGAATTTTTCTTTCACTACAACAAAATGGCACTTGCGCCACGTTTAAAAACGTGGCGCAAGTGCTAAATTCCCGTGACTATACAGTTTTGCCACGGGAAATCAGTCGTGACCCAAGTGGCCGTGGCAAAATTTTAGTCACGGGAAAAACTGCAACGTGGCTAAAATTAGCAACTTTGCCACGATATTCCCCGTGGCCAAAATAGCGTGGCTAAATAACTTTCCCGTGGCTAAAATTGTTTTAGTCACAAGTTAATATTGTGGCCAAATTAAAAAAATCGTGGCTAAATACTATTACCCACCAAATAATAACGTGACAAAAGAGAGACTCTCGTGGCTAAATATTGACAGCCACAAAATTTATCGTGGCTATAAAATAAAATACTCGTGGCTAAAAGATATTAGCCACGAAATAGTAACATGGCAAAAATGAGTCCCGTGACTAAATATTATTGGTCACAAATATTATCGTGTCTGAATAAAAAAATTCTCGTGGCTAAACATTACTAACCACGAAACAATAACGTGACGAAATACTCATGTGCCTGAAAAGCAATTGACACTAATATTATCGTAACAAATTTTGTAGTTTTTGTGGCTAACATATTAGTAATTAAGTGGTAGATAAAGCATATGTTCGTAAAAATGAAATAAGATCTTTTTTGTCGATTACATAAAATGTAGCATCCTTGTCTTTTAAAGCAGCTAAGCAAGCGCTAAAAAAAATAATGTGAAATACATGTCCGTAAAAAGATTAAAAAATAATATCCAAGGTTGTGCAACTAATCCTAGTAAAAATTATCAATATAATGGCTTTTTCTTCATCTAGACTTGTTTGCTCCATATTTGTACACCTAGAGAAAAGCAACTGAAACACCTACAACAAAAAAAAGCAGGAAACAAATATTACACAAGTGCCATTAGAAATAAATTACGAATATTATACAAGTGTCATTAGAAATCAATTACGATTTATTCAATATAAATATTATTTAAACACAGAGTGTAATTTTTTAAACTCGATAAAAAAAATATTAAACTAACCTTAGTGCGATGGTCCGATCTCATACGACTTCAACAAATTTTCCAATTCCATCTCCAACTCAATAAAACCTTCGCTAATCCAACTCAAAAAAAACATTCGCTAATCAATATCAAACAATTTCAACCACAACAAGCACTATATTATTATACATAGCACAATTCTTATTAGTAGATTGGATTGGGCGTATTTGTTCTCATATCGCATCTCCAATTAGTTCTCAAAAGAGAGTTAAGTTTGTAATCTTGTGGCAAAATCCCACGCATGACTAGCCTACCTACAAAACATATTGTTGTTAACTGACTAAGATCCACTGTGATTTATGAAGAAATTAAAATACGATTGCATGACATTCATCAAATACCAAAGGGAAATGCAAGAATTTAACTTGTGACCTCTATTTAGTATTCACCCAGAGAAATTTTTCTCTAAAATGACACTTGCAGAAGCTAATTTACTGAGATTAGCACTACATCTACAAGAGCAGCCTCGTTATTTTTTGAGTTGGGCTTCAGCACAATGCCGCCGCCGCCAATAGCAACAATAACAACTAGCCTTACTTCCCCAAGGACATCCGCAAATCGCATAGTTGAGAGGAGTAGAGGACAAATGATTTCAAACCTCCACTGAGAGGAGTAGAGGACAAATGATTTTCGCCCAAAATATTATTCGCCCATAATAATTTCAATACTCAAACGAAGCATCTTATCAGCCTTCTGATTATCTTGCAACTCTTTCATCCCCTGAGACACATCCCCTCAGTAGTAGTCAGTCAATAGCTACTCGTAAAAATGTATAAAAAGTGGCAATTTCAACCTCACAGCCTAAAGCATAGTTATGGCTACTCACTAAAATCCATACACAACATGTCAACAAGTACCTAATCAGATCACTCAAAAAGACCAAAGTCCAAGGCTTCATAAGCCTGCATGAAAGGTCATTGGATACCTGCATGATTGGTATTCAATCAGACCTAAGTCTGAGGCCATGGAATTAATATCCCCATTTTCTTTTAATAAAGGAAACCGGATGCAATTCTCGGTGTGGTTTTCACAGTGTATCCAAAAAATCCTAGGCTACACACATTAAACCCCTTGCATCGTCACAAGTCTCAAGCTACCTATATTTTTGACATAAACCGAGGAACCCACATATCAGCATCAAATGATACTATCTTACTTAAATTTGTCAGATGATTTAACGGAAATATCAATTTACATGCGGTTTGACTGTCAACACTCCAAAAATTTAGTAGTACGTCTCGCAAAGGCAAGTGCACAGACGATTCCTATCTATAAAGAAAATCGACACTTATCTATGAGAAATTCAGGTCCAGTTGACAATATCTTCTATCCACTCCACTAGAAAGTAGAGGAAACTTGATTACTCTAACAAACCATGAGTATATTGTGATGTAAGGAAATATAGTAATAATCAAATGAAAAGAAGACACCACAAAAACTTACTCTGCCTCACATAAATCCATCTTTTGGACTAACGATTAAATACGAGTATTCACCCAAAACAAAAGGTAAAAGCAGAAAGCAAGGGTAAAGGGAGAATTACCAGAACAGAATTATCAGTCAGGTGAATGGCATCACAAGAATCATCTGAATGAGCTGAAGAAGAATAGTAAGATGAAGAAGAGGCAAGAATTCGATGGTTTTGGCGAATTCTAGAAGCCAAGTTTAAAGATATCCGAGAGAATAATGATCGTGTTGTTACCATGGTTCTCTCTAACTCACCCTCTCAATATCAATACATTGCCGCTGAAATGAAAGAAAGGATGACAAAATAAATATAACAACATCCATCATCAACAATATCTCGATGCTTCTAAGTTCGAAGGCGCCCACCTAAGGCAGTAAGGCGGGACAACAGGATTGCACCTGGTCAACCTTAATCCTATGTTAACCAACCAAAACTATTGGCATATGGGCTGCAAAAAAACACTGTGAGGTTGTATTGACTAATATGGATGGTTTACGATTCGGGCCGAAAATAAAACTATGAGATTCACTCATTCACAACAACTGAATCATGTAAATGACGATACTCAATTAACTTACTAACAGGTAACAGCAGCAGCAACACTCAATTTAAACTATGGCGAACAAATAAATAAACAAAAAAAAATAGAAGAATTGAGAAATAAATGAATGAATAATTGTGAACCTAAAAACCTTACAATGAAATGAAGGTGGCGGCGGTGGTAGCAGTTGTGGCGACACAGAGAACGACCTGTCATAGGGCAACTACATATTTACCCAACCAATTTCACGGGAACTTAAAAAAATACTCGGTAACTAAATACACACAAATTAAGGTAAAAAACTTGCATTTCATAAACAAACAAAATTCTCCCATTCTCATAGGGCAACTACATATTTGCACAACCAATTTCTTCCACTTTCATGGCATACCATCTACCAATCATATGTAAAGAACAACAAGCAACACAAACACCAGAACAAAACTAAAAAATAATTGCAGATAACACCGTATAACTCCCGAAAATCAAGGCAAGTCACAGAAGTAACGCAACAAAGGTCACAATTTACCACAGGACAACAGTAGCAAGACATTTTCAGCAGCCAAGGGAAACAGAATTCCCCAAAACTATATCATTACCAAATTTGCGCCTCATTGACATCTCTTGATCATAACCTTTTGAAATGGTTGGGACGAATGTGCAATAACAAGTATCGATTCAACCAAAAGCATCCAACTTTAATTCAATACACACAAACTAAGATACAAAAATTCATTTCTATCTATTCAAGCACTCGCTTCCAGTCTTCAGTTCAATAGAAATGAGCTAGTTTACTATCACAGTCATCCAAAAAAGAAAGAATTTTAATTCAATAAAGCAGCCCCATTATTACTATAAGTTATCGACTAGCGACAGCTAGAATATAATTCAAACGGAATTGAATATGATCATTTCAATATCTAGAATATAATTCATGAAAACAAAATCAATTTTGAGTTGCCAAACACTGATTGAATATAAAAAACCCAATTTTAATAACCTTAAAAATTAATTACCTCCCGTAAACAAAAGATGGTGACGGTTGTAATTGTAACAGTCGGCGATCGTGACCGTGGTAGTGGTAATGGTGATGGACCAGGATGACGGTGGTTTGACACACATATCTTGAAACTGGAGACCTCGAGCGAGAGCGTGAAGAGACTGACCGAGATCGAGACCTAGCAAGTAACCCGCAAGTGATTTGCTTGGAGCAGAATGGAAAGGGATGAATTGATTTAGGGAATAAAATGGATTTGATTTCGCAGAAATAAAAAAAGGAAATCAGAATATAGTTGAACGAGTTTGGGGTTGGACGGTTGGTTCACAAACAAAAATAACAATATTCTATTTTGGTTGGTCAAGCGAATTATATAGAACTAGTTTTAACAATGCAAATTGTACAGGATCGCTAATTCAAATTTTGCTATAATTAAAACACTTAACAATATAATGATTTAAGTTTTAGTCATAATTAAGATTTTAGATTGTATTGTAAGTTAATTTGCATTAAAAAAGTTTGTACTTGCGTACATAGAACAATATTTCAAATATAATCCGTAGAATTATGTTTGTAATTATTATTTAAAATACAACAATATATAAATATAACTGATTTTGAAAAATTTATATTTATTGAATAATACGGAGTTCATATTTTAAAGAAAAATTTTACATATCATGAAATTTCATTAACTATGTATACCGCCTTATAGTTATACACAAATTTTCATTTGTGAAGGGTATATTCGTCGTAAGCTTGCGACTGGTCAAATAATATCCACGCGGGGTAGATAAAGACAAAAGCAAGTACCTAGGAAGTAGCAAATTGTTTTATCTTATTCACCCACATGGTTAATATTTGGCATGTCGCAAGCTTGTGACGAGTATGTTCATCACAAGGAGACTTACTGATACTTATAATAAATCATATGCTAGATATTTTCTCACCCCCACAATTTTCTTTCCCGTGGCCAAGCAAATTTACGCCACGAATTATGAATTCTCGTGACATAAATCGTGGCGCAAGTGCCATTTTGTTGTAGTGGAATATTGTTCACATCTCGCAATAATACGACGCAATCATCTTGATGTTACAGTACACACCATGTTGCACTAATAATATTGTACTATTATTTGTTATCATATCAAAAATATTAGTCACGGTAAAAATCCAGTGCGTAGCTAAGAGCAATAATTAGTCACGGGTAATTTACTTGTGACAATAAATTACAATTAGCCACGGGTAAGAATTCAGTGTGTGGCTAAGAGCAATATAGTCACGGATAATTTAGCTGTGACAATAAATCATAATTAGCCACGTTAAGAATTCAGTGTGGCTAAGCACACTAATTAGTCACGGTTAACTTACCTGTGACAATAAATCATAATTAGTCACGACATTGTGGCTAAAAATAATTATTAGCCACGTTCGTGACTTGATGCGTGACTAAACACATTTGTTAGCCACGGTCATGGCTTAATTCGTGACTAAAAACACTTATTTGCCACGGATATATTTTCCCGTGACATAAATTTTTTTACCAATTAATTTTGAAGGAAAGGGACTTTTTTTCCCGTGACTAAGCAAATTTAGGTCACGAATTATGAATTCCCGTGACATAAATCGTGGCGCAAGTGCCATTTTGTTGTAGTGTTTGTCAACGAAAATATGTACTCGATATATTAACCGAGACAGGACTTCTCGGTGCAAAACCTTCTACGGTTCCTATTGAAGAAAAACACCAGCTCGCTCTCTCTTCTCAACCGTTATTCTCGGATCCTTCTCGATATCGGCGACTTGTTGGGAAACTCATTTATCTCACTCTTACTCGACCCGAGCTAAGTTATTCCGTTCATATTTTATCTCAATTCATGCAATCTCCTTCGCAAGCCCATTGGGATGCTTTGGTTCGTGTGATTAGATACTTGAAAGGAAATCCGGGACAAGGTATAATGTTGCGAGCAAATGCCTCTTTGACTTTAGAGGCATATTGCGATGCGGATTATGGTGAGTATCATTTTTCGGGGTGGGTCACCAATTTCGTGGAAAACAAAGAAGCAAGCTACCGTATCTTGGTCTTCCGCTGAGTCAGAATACAGGGCTATGGCTTCCGCTACGTGTGAAATTCTTTGGTTAAAAAGTTTGCTTCGGAGTTTGGGTTTTGAGCATTCCAAAGCGGTTTCGTTACAATGTGATAGTCAGGCTGCCTTACATATTGCTAATAATCCCGTCTTTCACGAGCGCACAAAGCATATCGAGATTGATTGTCATTTCGTTCGCGATGAAATCCTACGCGGCACCATCTTGCCTTCCTATGTCAACACCACCTCTCAACTCGCTGATATTCTTAGTTTCTTACGAAAGCTCTCGGACGTCCCCAGTTCTTGACTTTACTGGCCAAGTTGGGCATTGCGGATCCCCACGCTCCAACTTGAGGGGGGTGTTAGCGTAATATTAGCTTGATTTCCATATCGAATATTAGGCTTACGTATATCTTTGACTAGCATTTTTGTAGGTGCGTAGGTTGACCAAGTTGTTATTCTGTTTCCTATTCTGTAGTTCACATATGTGTATATATTGTAACCTATCAAAGTGGAATACAACACACAAGAATTAACACAAAACTGATCGTCTTTTATAATTCTACAGTACCGAAGAATGAGAGATGTTGAGTCCTGACAAAAGGCGCAGCCACGAAATCGGAAAACTGAAACAGAAATATGTTCTGCCAAAGAGTTATCACCCAGCAATAGAGGAATGCCAAATAAATCCTGGATTAAGACGGAAGCGACTTATTACCCGTAAAACGCTCTTTCCACATTAAACAGATACTTATAAATTTATATAAAATATTTTATTTATATGTTCTTGAATTATTGAGAACCAATTTTTTTAATTTTGTATTTTATTTTAACTTCATAATTTTTTCTTTTTAAAATTTTAGTCACATCGTCAAAATAATTGTTAAATTTTTGCATCTCTGTGCTTTAGTCCTAGATACGCCCCTGTCACATATCACAATAAATCAATAAGTTACGTAAGATGGACAGACCGTCTCTCCCAAAACTTGCTTTCATGTTAAATAAATGATTTTTCATTTACGCAAATAATATATATTGTCTTCATTAGATGCGTGCATGATATAAAAAGAGTGTCCATATTACAAAAGCTTGTGGCGAACTAGGTAGCACGCACACTATTAGGATATTGGGCCTAGCCCAACTATCTTTAGGGTTTTCTAGGGTTTATTAAGTGATGAACTATTATAAATAGATCGTCACATGAATGTAAGGAAATATAATTCTCAATAATACAATTCTCCTTTACGAAATCTCTCTTCTATAATCTTATCATGGTATCAGAGCCTCACGCTCTTGAGGCCTAAAATACAAAATTCCGCTGTCCTGCCGGTGGGTCGATAATGTAGAAAAACACCCACCGGCAGGATTCGATAACTTTTGAACAAAAAAAAAAAATCAGAAATAAACTTCATGCTCACTATTTTTCTTGCCTTTGAGCATTCATAATTCATCATGTACATGTGCATGATGAAGTTATCAATGTGTGTGACGGTCGTCAAGCAAATTGACATCTGTTCTTCTTTGAATTTTCTTTGAATTTTCTTGATTTAAAATCTTTGATTTTGATTAAGGTGGTATTAAAAAACTGGCGAGTTACGCATCGAAAAAACTGGCGAGTTACGCACCGAAAAAAAACTGGCGAGTTACGCACCGGAAAAAACTGGCGAGTTACGCATGAAAAAAACTGGCGAGTTACGCACCGAAAAAACTGGCGAGTTACGCCCTGAAAATTGTCTGGCGAGTCCAATACGCACCCCTTACCACCTTGTGAAGATGAGAAGTTTTATGAAGAGCGAAGAAGAAGATGAAGATATTTTTTATTTTTATATTGATTATGTTCTATTTCTCCAATCGTAAAGTTCGTCCTACGTACTGCCTTTACGATTGCGGGAGGGTATTAGAATATTGGGCCTAGCCCAACTATCATTAGGGTTTTCTAGGGTTTATTAAGTGATGAACTATTATAAATAGATCGTCACATGAATGTAAGGAAATATAATTCTCAATAATACAATTCTCCTTTACGAAATCTCTCTTCTATAATCTTATCACACACTTCTCCTAATTAGACGTCCCGTGTCCGACACTCGGACACCCGACACTCGGACACCCGACACTCGTTGGACACATGGCTAAACTTATTATAGTTTAGACGAGTAACAAAATTTTAAAAAAGATCGATTAGAAGATGATTTTGGGTGGAAAAAATGAGAATTAGCTATGGTAAAGGTCAAATTGTACCTTTACTTGCTTAAATTTAATTTCAAATACATGATAAAAATAAAATTATACTTTATTATAATCAAAAAATATATATTTTATTATATTTAAATGTCGTGTCCCGTGTCCTAAATTTCATGGGATGTCATGTCCCGTGTCCGTGTCCGTTTTGGTGATACCTAGATGACGAATATGTCCATCACAAGAGAAACCTACGACCTACTCACAGTTAGGATCATGAGTCATGCTCATCACATACATACAGACTTAGTCAAAGCCGTCTTTGTTGAAGTTTGAAGAGCTGGAATATTGAGTAGTATTGACTATTAGGATGATGATGTTGCAATCATTCGGCTGTAGAAACTAAACAAAAATATATACGAGTAGTACTACATTATCGTTCTCACTATACCATCAATACAATGGGGAATATACTAAAAACTTGGCTACTGATATACACAACCATCTTTTTGAATACAAAATGGTGTAGCGGCAACGAGAACACACCCAATAACTCAACCGTGAGATGTAAACATCCTGAAAGAGCGGCTTTACTAAACTTTAAGCACAGCGTCACCTACTTCGACAAAAATGTTTCATCTTCGTGGGAAGGTGAGGAATGCTGCAATTGGAGTCGGGTGGTTTGTGATAACACAACTGGCCATATTCTCGAGCTTGATCTTGAAGGAGATGACTTTAATTACTTGCTTGTAATGGAGAATCTTGAACCCTTGGTGTTTTTGCTTGAGCTGGGACAACTGGAGAGCTTGGACCTGAGCAATAATGGTTTCAGTTATTGCTCAATTCCAAGAGTGATGGGATCGATGAAACAACTCAGGTATCTCAATCTCGCAAATGCCTCTCTTAGTGAGTTTATTCCGTATGAATTAGGTAAGCTCACTAACCTACAATTCCTTTGTCTTTATGATAATATGTTATCGGGTGAAATACCGGCATCTTTTGGAAATCTATCAAATTTGAAGTATTTTAATCTTTATGGTAACCAGTTGAGTGGCAAAATACCAACATCAATTGGTAAACTTTCCAAGCTGCAAAGTTTAAATATTGGGTCCAATCCAATGGAAGGTACAGTTTTGTCTGGATCGCACTTTGTTAACCTCTCAAGCTTGATAGTTTTAGACATGCTTGATACCATGATAACATTCAAGCTGTCTTCTGATTGGGTGCCTCCATTTCAACTTGAATACTTCAATGCTCAAAAATGCAAAATCAATGGACAATTTCCTCCATGGCTTCAAACTCAAAAGAATTTATCAACAATCTATTTGTCTAATGCAAATATCTCTGGGAACATACCGAGCTGGTTTCATACAATGCAACAACTTGAGTTTGTGGATCTTTCTAACAACCACCTTAGCGGGTCTCCTATTTTTCCTATTAACTTTTTTGCAATCTACCTCTCTAATAATTCTCTGTCTGGGGAATATTTGGCAAATGATAGTAAAACACAACTATATCGCTCTGCTAACTTTATAGATCTCGGATATAATTTTATATCTGGGCCACTTCTACAAGGTTTAGGTTATATAATGCCTAACTTGACAGTTCTATTCCTTTCCAATAATCAAATTACTGGCCAAATCCCCAATTCATTGTGCCAACTTAGGTCGTTGAACTATCTAGATATTAATAATAACAGTTTATCGGGTGAAATTCCAAATTGTTTAGCCAATTTGTCAAGTCTTTCACTTGTACGTCTCTCGTACAATAAGCTCAAAGGACATATCCCATGCTTTAATAATAGTGATTCCAACCAAAATGGTTTGGGAGTGGAATTTGGAATGGAGTTTTACTTGCATTTGAATGACAACATGTTAAGCGGAGAGATCCCTTCGTGCTTGAGTGATGTCACAAATCTGAAAGTGTTAGACATTGGTGAAAATCAACTCTCAGGCAAAATGCACCAATGGTTTAGTGCCGGAAAATTTAAGGAACTACGAATATTCAGGCTAAGAGGAAACAAGTTTAGTGGCATTATTCCTAGGCAGATATGCTCCTTGTCTAATCTCCAAATCATGGACCTTGGACATAACCATTTTAGCGGATCTATTCCTAATTGTTTAAGTAATCTTACTGCAATGACATCTTCTAATGAATCACAAATTAACCATATAGAAGATGCTATTAGTGAGGTAATTCAAGGTATAGAGCGTGCATATACAAGCACACAACTATATTTGGTTGATATTGACCTCTCCTGCAATAACTTGGTAGGTAGCATTCCTGTTGACATGACAGACATGGCCGGCTTGTTAAGTCTCAACTTGTCGTATAATCAATTGTCGGGAACCATTCCGGTGAATATTGGGGGTTTGAAGTCATTGATCTCACTAGACTTGTCAAAGAATAAACTCAGCGGAATTATTCCAACAAGCATAGGTGAACTGTATATGTTAAGCCACCTTAACTTGTCCCACAACAATTTATCCGGACAAATTCCGACCGGAAATCAACTACAAACCCTATCTGACGAAGCCTTAATATACGCTGGAAATCCTTATCTTTGTGGGGATTTTTTTCCTAAGAAGTGTAAAACTAAAGAGAACGAGCAAGACAAGGATAAGAGAAATAGAGGCAAAGGTGTTAATAGGGAGAAGGTGGAGAAAATGGAGCTGGTCATGGTTGTGATGTCGGGATTTGCGACTGGTTTCTGGGGTGTTGTTGGGTGTTTGGTGTTGAAAATAAGGTGGAGGCATACATTTTTCCGGCGTGTTGAAAATAGTTATAACTGGTTGTATGTGGCAGTTGCAATGAGGATGGCCAAAGCTAGGAGAATCAACAGGAAATAAGATGGTTCATTTTTTCATTTTTTCGCAAACATTTTCCTTTCTTCTTGTTCTCCGTGTGTAGTGCGCTAGTGTTCTACCCTTTACTATAATACTTAATACTATAGCATATTAGTATTCTATTTTTGTAATTTGTGTAGTAATCGAAGGGAATTGAGAAGTGCATATGACATTATGACGAGAACTATGTTAACAAATTTCTAATTTGTGTAGCAGTCAGGCGGATTAAACAGGGGCGTCTCAAATGAGTCGGATCCGTGTAATAACTGGAAGAAATTTAAAATAAAAGCAAAGTTAAGAAAATGATTACCATAGCTAGAGTGATCTCGACCAAACTTAGTCCGTTAAAATCCGAGAATATTGCAAATCAAAATTGACCTGACCTGGTAATCAATTACTCGGAGCTGAACCCGACCCAACTTGGTTTTAAACCGAATAAATTGATGACCTGCTAATTTCAAAGCTTTATATTTTGATCAAATTGAAACCCATTTAATGTTTAAGTTGTATAAACTTAACTTTTTTTTTGATCATAAGGTGGTGAACTTGACTAAATAATGAAATAATTACACAAAATAATGGCCAAAAATTAATTTTAGTAATCAAAAATTGAAATAATGCGATAAATGAAACGACTAGATGGTAAATCGACTCAAACCCGACCCGACCAGCAGAGCTGATTATGGGACGGGCTTGATAAGGCTTGGGTCGGGCTAATATGTTAAAAACAGTCCATGCATTGGGGTCGGGCTGGGTCGGGCCAAATCAATGGGCCTTTTTCTTTAGCCCAAATCCAGCCCTTGCGGGCTTAAATGAGCCATCGGGCTAGATTGGGCTTTTTTGATTGGCCCTTACGATTCGTGACACATTCAAAATGTGAAGACGCAAAAAGCGCACATTGAAAAACAATACAACGGAATTCTAACATTCAAGATTACAATACAACTAAAAATGGCTTGAAATAAGGTTTTAGCAAATTCGAATTCACAATTCCAAGTAAATTAAACCCAGACTTATGTGAAAACATGAATATAAAACTTGGTCGTATAACAGTAGTATATCTATAGTCAACAGCTTTTGACTTTTTGCTTACTTATACAATGTACACAACTACACATTATGCAAATTATTAAAATTGGGGCCGGGTTTTGGGCTTTTTTGGAGCCGAGAGTTTAGCCCAAATCCAACCCAATTTTTCCCATGGGCCGCATGGATTAGGCTTTGACTTTTTTGAATTTAGCCCAAGCCCAAAAAAAAAAAAGAATCGGGTTAGATCGGGCTTTTGGGGCCTAGACCATTTGATCAGCCCTACCGACCGGGTACATCATTTAACCTAAAATGATTAAATTTGGCAGAATAGACCCATCATTCCATCAAGGATAGTCCAAATTTCATGGCAGCATCAAATAACCTAATACCACCATCATTATCTTCTTCTCTCTTCCCTTTATCATATACGGAGTACATATTTACGTAACCTTACATGAATAGCAGATCAGACCTTCTAGGCATCTTCCTTTAGGCTTGTTCCCTTCCCAACATGACTAATTTTTTCTTTTAACAATGGTATCTCATACGCTAGGTAGCACGGACACTTCTCCTAATTAGCCGTCCCGTATCCGACACCGTGTCCAACACTCGAACACCCAACACTCGTTGGACACATGGCTAAACATATTAAAGTTTAGATAAGGAATAAAATTTTAAAACGTTCGATTAGAAGATAAGTTTGGGTGGAAAAATGAGAATTAGTTATAGTAAAGGTCGAATTGTACCTTTACGTGTTTAGATTTAACTTCAAATATATGATAAAAATAAAATTATACGTTATTTATAACCATAAAATATATGTTTTATTATATTAAAATGACGTATCTCATGTCCTAACTTTCATAGAATGTCATAACTCGTTCGTATTCGTGTCCGTGTCTGTGTCCGTATCCATTTTGTAACTACCTAGCTCACACGTCACAACTCAGATGACTCTTCGATCAAAGAAACTCTACTTAGTCCTCCATTTATTTTATGTCAGTGGTATTCTATTAAAAATGATAAAAATTAAATGGAGGAAGTAATTATTTCACGTGACATTAAAAAGTTATGATAACTTTTTAATAAATAATAGTCATTTTTAGGTATATACTAACCACTTTTTACGACGAAATAATAATTATATAATAAAATTTACGTGTATGTAAATAATTTTTTTTCAAGATGGTCATTATTTATCATAAAGTGATCATATTTTTCAAAAAAAACATAAAGAAAAAAAGGTCGTGCATGAGATTTGGTGCTTAACTTATGCATCATCAACTACTTATATATATATATATAGGAATTGAATCATGTGAGGCACCCTTCTTAGTGTGAGGCCACCGTACCAATCTAGACCGTTGGATTAAAATACTATAGTCACACTAGATGGTGCCACGTGTCCCATCCAACCCTATCTTAACCCACAACTGTGATTTGCTTGTTCTAATGTGAGCAAACTTGACGGTATTTTACCATTTCTGCTCCATCATTATTGTTAATTTCTTAATTCAAAAACCCAACAGCTAGAAAATGCAATTACAGACAAAAAAATGCCATTAGTTTATAAAAAAATGCAATTAAAGTTAAGCTTTCGTTCGTGGCTGAGAAGTATTCGGCGGTTCCGTACTTTTGTTGAGTGCCACAACTCTCTTTTACATAGCACTGCTAGTTTATCTACAACTATCTAAATTAAAATTCAATCATTTTCTAAGTATTTTGTTAAACTTTTTTAGACATAGCCATCAGCCCTTACAAATTTTATAAGAAAGGAAAGATTGTTATGCTCAGTAGCGCAAACTCTTTTGTTCCTGGCGGTAGATGCACTTATCGTGAGTAAACAAATATTTTAATTTCAGGTTTCACAAAATGAGGTATCGGTTTCACGAATTAAGGTCTAAGATTTACGAAATATATAAGAAATTAAACCTTTCGTGAATAAACAAACATTTTAAGTCCAAGTTTCACGAAATAAGGTCCCGGTTTCACAAATTAAGGTCCAAGATTCACGAAATAAGAAATTAAATATTTCGTGAGTAAACAAACATTTTAAGTCCAAGTTTCACGAAATAAGGTCCCGGTTTCACAAATTAAGGTCCAAGATTCACGAAATAAACAATTAAACATTTTGTGAGTAAACGAACATTTTAAGTCCAACTTTCACGAAATAAGGTTTCGGTTTCACAAATTAAGGTACAAAATTCACGAAATAAGAAATTATACATTTCATGATTAAACAAATATTTTAAGTCTAAGTTTCACGAAATAAGGTTCCGGTTTCACAAATTAAGGTCCAAGATTAACGAAATAAGAAATTAAACATTTTGTGAGTGAACAAATATTTAAGTCCAAGTTTCACGAAATAAGGTTCCGGTTTCACAAATTAAGGTCCAAGATTCACGAAATTAGAAATTAAACATTTTGTGAATGAACAAATATTTTAATTCCAAGTTTCACGAAATAAGGTTTCACTTTTACAAATTAAGGTTCAAGATGCACGAAATAAAAAATTATACATTTCGTAAGTAAACAAACATTTTAAGTCCAACTTTCACGAAATAAGGTTCCGATTTCACAAATTAAGGTCCAAGATTCACGAAATAAGAAATTATACATTTCATGATTAAACAAATATTTTAAGTCTAAGTTTCACGAAATAAGGTTCCGGATTCACAAATTAAGGTCCAAGATTAACGAAATAAGAAATTAAACATTTTTTGAGTGAACAAAAAATTAAGTCGAAGTTTCACGAAATAAGGTTCCGGTTTCACAAATTAAGGTCCAAGATTCACGAAATTAGAAATTAAACATTTTGTGAGTGAACAAATATTTTAATTCCAAGTTTCACGAAATAAGGTTTCGATTTCACAAATTAAGGTTCAAGATGCACAAATAAGAAATTATACATTTCGTAAGTGAACAAACATTTTAAGTCCAAGTTTCACGAAATAAGGTTCCAGGTTCACAAATTAAGGTCCAAGATTCACGAAATAAGAAATTAAACATTTTGTGAGTAAACAAAAATTTTAAGTCCAAGTTTCACGAAATAAGGTGCCGGTTTCACAAATTAAGGTCCAAGATTCACGAAATAAGAAATTAAACATTTTGTGAGTGAACAAAAATTTAAGTCCAAGTTTCACGAAATAAGGTTCGGTTTCAAAAATTAAGGTCCAAGATTCACGAAATTAGAAATTAAACATTTTGTGAGTGAACAAATATTTTAATTCCAAATTTCACGAAATAAGGTTTCGGTTTCACAAATTAAGGTTCAAGATGCACGAAATAAAACATTATACATTTCGTAAGTAAACAAACATTTTAAGTCCAAGTTTCACGAAATAAGATCCCGGTTTCACAAATTAAACATTTTAAGTCCAAGTTTCACGAAGTAAGGTTTCGGTTTCACAAATTAAGGTTCAAGATTCACGAAATTAGAAATTAAACATTTTGTGAGTAAATAAACATTTTAAGTCTAAGTTTCACGAAATAAGGTTCCGGTTTCACAAATTAAGGTCCAAGATTCACGAAATAAGAAATTATACCTTTTGTGAGTAAACAAAAATTTTAAGTCCAAGTTTCACGAAATAAGGTTCCGGTTTCACAAATTAAGGTTCAAGATTCCCGAAATATGAAATTAAACATTTTGTGAGTTAACGAACATTTTAAGTCCAAGTTTCACGAAATAAGATTCCGGTTTCACAAATTAAGGTCCAAGATTCACGAAATTAGAAATTAAACATTTTGTGAGTGAACAAATATTTTAATTCCAAATTTCACGAATTAAGGTTTGGTTTCACAAATTAAGGTTCAAGATGCACAAAATAAAAAATTATACATTTCGTAAGTAAACAAACATTTTAAGTCCAACTTTTACGAAATAAGGTTCCGGTTTCACAAATTAAGGTCCAAGATTTACGAAATAAGAAATTATACATTTTGTGAGTAAACAAAAATTTTAAGTCTAAGTTTCACGAAATAAGGCTCCGGTTTCACAAATTAAGGTCCAAGATTCACGAAATAAGAAATTAAATATTTTGTGAGTAAACACATATTTTAAGCCCAAATTTCACGAAATAAGAAAAAGAGCAAAATGGATAATTTTTTTAGATAGAGAAAATATTTGGGCCAAATGAATTGTTATAAATAATCCATAATTTTCATGCCATTGAAATTAGTCCAATGAACATTGAAAATCATGTGCAATATAGTAAGGGTTCGGCGGCCTCACCGTAATAGGCGGCCTCACGTGATCCGGCCTCTATATATATATATATATATATATATAATTGGGATCCTATGAGAACCACCAATATAATGAGAACCGTGAGAACTCTACCTTACGGACTTTTTTGAAGAAAATTAATGACATATTTGGATTCGGCATGGAATTTTAAAGCTAGAGAACATATTTCTTGGTCTAGAAAATATATACTAGTGACGGAAATCAAGGTGAGATACGTTTTATTAATTTTCATGCACCTACTACCGATTTTTACGCATCTATCATTTTTCATGCACCTAGAACTCGTTTTAATGCACGTACAGCCTCTTATTTCATGCACCTAGTAATCATTTTCATGCATGTAAAAAATTTCATGCACGTAGTGGTTGTTTTCGTGCATTTATAGTTTTAAAGTTTTAAAGGGTGTAAATTTAACACCGTCTCATAAGGGAGATATGTTTATATTATGAAGTTCAAAGTTTTAAAGGGTGTAAATTTAACACCGTCTCATAAGGGAGATATGTTTATATTATGAAGTTCAAAGTTTTAAAGGGTGTAAATTTAACACCGTCTCATAAGGGAGATATGTTTATATTATGAAGTTCAAAGTTTTAAAAGGTGTAAATTTAACACCGTCTCATAAGGGAGATATGTTTATATTATGAAGTTCAAAGTTGTAAAGGGTGTAAATTTAACACTGTCTCATAAGGGAGATATGTTTATATTATAACTTTGACCTGGAGTTCAAAGTTTTAAGGGGTGTAATTTTAACACTGTCTCGTAAGGGAAATATGTTTATATGACTTTGACCTGAAATTCAAAGTGTCTCATAAGGGAGATATGTTCATATTATGACTTTGCCCTGAGCTTCAAAGCTTTAAGGGGTGTAAATTTAACACCATCTCATAAGGGAGATATGTTTATATTATGACTTTAACCTGAAGTTTAAGGGATGTAAATTTAACACCGTCTCATAAGGGAGATAGGTTTATATTATGACTTTGACTTGAAGTTCAAAGTTTTAAGGGGTGTAAATTCACAACGTCACATCAATACAATATGACTTTGACCTGAAGTTCAAAGTTTTAAAGGAAAAATTTAAGACCGTCACATCAATACAATATATTCATACTGTATTTTGGACTTGAAGTTTCATAGGGAAACACCTCATACTATCTTGGGCTTGAAGTTCCAAAAGATTTATTTTATAAAGATGGGAGATATGATATTCATATTGTATTTTGGCCTGAAGTTCATAAGTTTATATTATATAAGGCAAGTGGCTAGAAGTCCACATGAAAGCTAGTGGTCAGAAGTTCACAGCTGCGATTCTGATACACATTTGAGTTTTAAATGAAGAAAACGGTTTTATTCAAGGGAAATTATTTCTAAATTGATTTTTGTTCACCTGAAATTGAATTGTATAATGATATTTGAAATTAGATCCATTCCTGTAAGTGAATGTGACATCTCATAAAAGACTCTGTCAGTGACAGAGATCGAGAGCGTGGCATAATGATAACCTAAAGTGAATGTGACATCTCATAAAAGACTCTGCCGGTGACAGAGATCGAGAACATGGCATAATGATAAACCTAATGAACATGGCATGAAAGTATCTCATGAAAGTGAATATCTTATAAAAGTCAGGTGAGACTCATATATGCTCGAAATTTGACATGAGAAAGGAAAAATTATTTATGGGTTGAAATTTTGTATTCATTATGGCCTGAAGATCATAGCATTTGCAAATAATGAAATTATGGCTCGAATTTCATAGTATTTTCGTAGATAGAATTATGACGGGAAGTTCATAATGTTTACAAATATTAAACTTGTGGCCCGAAGTTCACAAGTGTTTGCAATTCATTTTTGTATACGGTATTATATTTTGATTATTAAAGCAAGAATAAAATTGGGGTTTATTCATAGTTGCCAAAAGCTCGTAAACTATGTATGGCATATGAGAATTATTAATGATGCAATACGGTATAATGAAAAAAAAAATAAAAAAAAAATTATGGTTTGAATATTTTATAAGTGATATTTTGCCTCCATGTGAAATTATTATTTTATTGGAGGAAATTATGTCATCGGTAATCCTCTAATACGAGGACGTGATGTGTTTATTTTGAAACACTTATACTCCCATCAAAAGTGGATATTTATTACACTCTTGAAAGAAATGAGATAATGTGACACTCATATGGTATTATGAGGTAAATTGTCGAAAAATACAACTAATTTTGAAATTGTTGGGATCTCTGTGGTTAAGAGAAAAAAAAAAATTGATTTATAAGTTAAATTATGATCAATTTACGTATATAATTATCATGTTATACAACACATTGAAAGGATGTGATAAACATGGGTATGTCATTATTGTATATGTTGACGATTATAATTATTGGTCACTTGAGAAAACTCAAAGGGGATATATTTCCTATTGGAATATTGATGAGTCTTGCCTACATATATGGGACACTTATTGTGTCATTGGTCACATCAATTATCAGGTTGAATAAAGTATTGCTAACTACAAATTTAGCATGAGATATATAGTCAACTTGGAGTGGCGTGTGATAAGTGAAATTATTGAGACACGCCCGATTTTCATTAAAGATTGCCATGGATTGTGGGTAACTTAGAAAGTTGACATGAAATAATTCAGATGTGACATATTAAGGCCATCCGGGTTCTCATTATACCCGTTTTGATAAACCTGAAGTTTATCTTAAGGAAAATATAAGTGCTAAAACTCTCTCGTGTAAATTTATTGAAAGCAAGACATTACACGGAGATTGAATATATTCGATATTGGAGATCTAACAATTACTTAAAGTGTAATAAAGAACTTAAAGGTTCATTTATGGATTGACACTATATTAAGGGGCTTTGTAGCTAGATAATGATTTTTTCTAATTAGTTATTGTATGGTAATCATAGCTTATTATATGAAATCGTTAGTCTCCAAATTGGACATTGTGATTCAGCACATTTAAAATCCAACTGCATTATATGGTTGTTGTACGAAAAATGCTTACATAAATTCTCATTGGTGATATGAGAAATTAAGGTCTAATTAAAGTGATTATGGTTTTTACCACCTTAGGGGGAGAATGATAAGGAAAAGCTGGTAAAAACAAACAAGTATATTATCCCCAACTGGACATGATGTTCAACGGTTTATTTTCAATATAAAATACATCACATAGAGGTTCATGGAATTAAAAATAATGGTATTCATTTAATAATGAAGATGTATTAATAATACCAGTTTGATCATCTTATCAAAATGTGATATGTTCATACAATGAAATCTATGATTTAATTGTAGACAGATAGCCCTATATGTGGTATAGCGAGCTATAAATTAGTCATAGAAAGTTGTGTAACGAAAATTAGATTCTTGCCAATTTGAACAACAAACACACAAGAAAGGTAGTGTGAAAGTCATATCGGTTCACATATTTTAAGTAATAAGAAAATGGCAAGCATGAGCAGTTGGTACTCTTACAGAGTAAAGAAATTTGGATGTCCCGGAAATGACATAGATATCTGAATGATAATAGATGACTGTTGCGCCCCAAAATTACCATTTTGTTAAGCTAACACGCGGCATCGTATGATTGGGCGAAGGATGAGCATTGGATGCTAAAATCAAATAATATAAAGAAATGAGAAGTCAATGCAAAAAGAAGAGTGTGGAAGAAGGAGGCGCGCAGAGTAGTCGAGAAGAAGGAAAAGGCCAAAGGGAGCATTGCTCGAAGATTTCCTCAAATGGCCAAACAGCTATCTTCCGTCAGAGAAAGCAAGTAGAAAGAAGGCCCAAAAGGAGAAAAAGGAGAAGAAGGATCCGTTGGATAAGAGTCCAATCCAACGGTCCATAGAACTAGGTTTTTATATATATCCAAGCATTTGTACATACAACACACACATTATCGCATACACAATACACAGAGCACATAAAGAAACACTAAGAAAGTCATAGAAATACTTGTAATCTCATAACCTTCTGGAGGATAATTCTAGTGGAACTTGGAAGAAACCTTCTTCCCGCAGTTTTTCCCCAAGGGGCTTCCTGCGTCATCAAACCTCTTGTCTTTCATGCTTCTTCTTGTTACTCTCCAAATTATCTACTTTGTCTAAATAAGCCACTTAGCGAGTTTGGAATCACTATAACCTCCTAAATTAACCTTAGGTAAATTTTGACCTAAACATTTTGGCGCCCACTGTGGGGCTGTAGTGATTATTCAACCTAAAAACACAAAATCCTGAAAATCTCTCAAAAATGACAAACCCAGCTTCTCAAACAACCTCACAACCCATCCCGGTGGCAACAGAAACCTCTTCCAAATCCAATGCGGTCAGCGCTTCCACAGTGGTCAGCGCTCCAATGGTCAGCGCTCCAGTGGTCAGCACCCCCCTCGCTGTTAGCACTCCTCAGGCGCAATCAGGCGTCACCAACAGCGGCGCAGCGGCTAGCTCAAGCCCGGCGGATGCTCCCACCCCAGCCATGTGGAAGACGATGATGGAAGGGATATTTACCCTCCACCAGGCAGTCGACGGCTTAAGGAAGGACAACCAAGAGCTCAGAAAGTTAGCAACGGCTCAGAATCTACCTCCGCGTGCCAGCAGAAACCCAGGCGCAGAGGCAGAAATCCCAAGACCCCCAGAGAGCAGGGCGATTCCCAGCGAGATAGTCACCAGACTGGACCTCTCCGGGGTCGCACCTCCAGGAAGAATCACTCCGACAGGCTTGGGCTACCTCTCCATCAACCTAGATTCGCCGCCACCTCAAACGGGGGCCCCAGGTAACGAATCTGTAAGGCCACCTATTATCACTAACCAACATGGTAATGCAGGACCTTTTTTCACCCCGACCTCAGTCTGGACACAAGGGGAAGGGTCATCAGCAAGGCAACCACCTCCGCTGGGGGCTGGCTCATCAGGATATCCCTTCCAGCAGACGCCGTCAATAGTGCACACCGTGCCAATGAATCATCAGGCACTCTGCCAGCCCATGGTCGGCCGGACACCAGGAGCACCAAGGTATGCACCACTCACCCATACCACTCCTTGGAATTTTGCTAACCCTCTTGCAGGACCGAATCCATGGGAGCACCAGTACAAGGAGCTGTGGGATTTAGTCAGCCGCATCCCAGGAATGCCAAGGCCCCTGGAGAAAGCGGCCCCAGACAGCTACGCAGACTCGCCATTCACCCACAACATCGTCTCAGTAGATGTGCCCAAGGGGTTCACTCCGCCAAACATGACCAGCTACGACGGAACAGCTGATCCGATAGACCACATCAACCAATACAAGCAGAAAATGATGGTGGTCACGGCCTCAGGCTCCCTGAAAGAGGCATGCATGTGTAAAGGATTCGGGTCCACTCTCTCAGGAGCCGCCCTTCAATGGTTCGTCACTCTGCCCAACTCCAGCATGTCCAGCTTTGCAGATCTGGTGAACGCGTTCAACCAGCAGTTCGCCAGCAGCAGGCGGCCAGAGAAGCAGAGCAGCGACCTCTACGAGATCCAGCAAGGCGATGCAGAATCCACCAGAGACTACCTGGCCAGATTCAACAAGGAAATGGTGTCCATTCCCCATTGCGAGGAGAAAGCTGCCATCCACGCCTTTCGCTGGGGGCTACCCCAGGCCTCCGACCTATACAAGGAGCTCACCAAATGGCCATGCACGGCCTATGCTCAGGTTCAGCAAAAGGCGTTGGATGCCATCCGACTGGAAGAGGATGCAGGGCCCAGGAGGATCAGTTGCGGCTCCGCATCTACCAGCAGGAAGACACCAGCAGCAGACAGGCAGGAGAAATCCAAACCCTACAACAGGCCGGTGCATAAAGTTTCTGGAGGAAAAAACTGGAAGAATGACCCAAATCTGCCGCCAAAGGTACAAGAGTACGGTTTCACTGTTAATCTTGCAGGACTAATCAAAGCGCTAAAGGAGTTGGGAGAAAAGGTGAAGTGGCCCAAGAAGCGGGCAGAAGAAAGAAGCAAGGACGGAAGGGACACCAACCTAAGGTGTGACTTCCACAACGAAGACATCGGGCATACAACTGAAGATTGCATCACCCTCAGAAAAGAAGTCCGGTATCAGTACGAGCAAGGTAATCTGAACCACATCTTGCCAAAAGGAACCAAGGTGAACGCGACTCGCCAGGTAGCACCCTCTAGTCCCCCTCTTTGCACTAGAACTATTAACGTGATAACAGGGGGCTCGGAGCTGTGCGGACTTACCTATTCCGCAGCCAAGAGGCACGCCACCCGAGTTAAAGGAGACAAGCCAGAACCCTCGTGCAGGATCTACCGGTCGTCAGCTTCGATGAAACGGATGCAGAAGAGGGTGCTGAATACCATGATGACGCCCTGATCATCACCCTGTCCATAGGAAACTGCCGGGTAAAGAAGATCCTGGTGGACACGGGGAGTTCAGTCAATATCATCATGTTAGAGACGCTGAAAAGTATGGGATTTGGGGAAGCAGACCTAGTCAGAAAGGCGGTTCCACTGGTGGGATTCAACGGAGAAACGAAGCATTCACTCGGAGAAATCATGATCCCGACCTACGCCGGAGGAGTCAACAAGCAGGTGAGGTACCTGGTGATTGACGGTCCCTCCACCTACAACGTCATCCTGGGCAGGCCGTGGATACATGATATGAAAGCCATCCCATCATCGTACCACCAGTGCCTCAAGTTCCCTACACCGTGGGGAGTCCAGACCATAAGAGGAAACCAGGAAGAAGCCAGGAGCTGTTACAAGGTGGCACTCAAGCCTACAGCCACTCCTCCCCCAGCATAGCAATCACAGGCAAAGCAGGTCAGGGGAACCTACGAGGAACCTCCCCAAGTGGAAGTAGAGGAAATTCCCCTGGACCCGCTGCACCCAGAGAGGAAGGTACTGGTGGGAGCAGAGTGCACAGGTACCGTTCGCTCAGAACTATTAAATTTGTTAAAAGCTAACATCGACTGCTTTGCATGGTCCCACGAGGACATGGTGGGGATAGACCCAAATGTAATTTCACACAGGTTGAGTGTAAGCCCCGGCTATAAGCCGGTCCAGCAAAAGAGAAGAAAGTTTGCCGCAGAAAGAAACCAGGTGATAAACCAGGAGGTGGACGACCTCCTGGCCGCAGGAAAGATAAGGGAAGTAACCTACCCAGAATGGCTGTCCAACGTGGTAGTGGTCCCCAAAAAGAACGGAAAATGGAGGGTGTGCGTGGACTTCACCGATCTCAACAAGGCATGCCCTAAAGACCCGTTCCCTCTGCCACACATAGATGCAATGGTGGATGCAGCCGCAGGCCATGAAATGCTCACATTCCTAGACGCCTGGAGCGGATACAACCAGATCAAAATGCATCCGGAAGACCAGGAAAAGACGGCATTCAGGTCTGAAAGAGGTATCTACTGTTATAACGTTATGCCATTCGGTTTAAAAAATGCAGGATCCACATATCAAAGGCTGGTGAACATGATAGTCAAAGAACAAATTGGCAAAACCATGGAAGTCTACATAGACGACATGGTTGTCAAGTCCAAAGCAGCCAGCCAACACACCCAGCATCTGGAAGAAACCTTCAGCATCCTGAGGAAGTACCAGATGAAGCTGAACCCCTCCAAATGCACGTTCGGAGTCTCCAGCGGGAAGTTCCTGGGGTATATGGTCACGCAAAGGGGAATCGAGGCAAGCAGTGAGCAGATCAAAGCGCTCCTGCAACTGGAGTCTCCCCAGAAGCCAAAGGATGTGCAGAAACTGACCGGCAGGGTGGCAGCCTTGAATAGTTTCATCTCCAGATCCTCCGACAGATGCCGATTATTATATGACATACTACGGAAAAGCAAGAGATTTGAGTGGACAGAGGAGCACGAGCAGGCGTTCACAGATCTGAAGAAGTACCTCAGCTCCCCACCACTCCTATCCAAACCAGAGCAGGGGGAACCGCTGTACTTGTACCTATCAGTAACCGAGGTAGCAGTAAGCGCGGTCCTGGTGCGAGAGCACGAAGGGACCCAGCATCCAGTCTACTACATCAGTAAGTCTCTGCTACCTGCAGAGACCAGGTACACCGCTCCTGAAAAACTCGTCCTTGCTTTAGTTACAGCTTCGTACAAACTAAGACCTTACTTCGAGTCTCACTCTATATCCGTCTTAACTAGCTACCCCCTAAGACCCATATTGAGTAAACCAGAACTTTCTGGAAGAATGTCCAAATGGTCAGTCCACCTGAGCGGCTACGACCTAAAATTTGAAACAAGGACCGCGATAAAATCGCAAGCCCTTGCAGACTTTGTCTCTGATTTCAGCCCAGGTATGGAAAAGGAAGCAGCCAAAGAAATCCTGCCTCCCGAAATGGACTCTGAGGAAAACTGCTGGACGCTGCATGTAGACGGAGCCTCTAACAGCAGAGGAGCGGGGGTAGGAATGGTACTCAGGTCCCCTCAGGGAGATATGATCGTGCAAGCAGTACGATGCGAATTTCTAGCAACCAACAATGTAGCAGAATACGAGGCCTTGATCCAGGGACTCCAACTGGCCCTGGACCTCAAAGTCAGGTACCTGCAGGCGTTCAGTGACTCGCAGCTCATAGTAAATCATATCAACGGTGAGTACGAAGCCAAAGACCCTAGGATGGCAGCATACCTGGAAGTAGTCAAAGACAGACAGGCAAGGTTCATCACCTTCAAAATAGAGCAAATCCCCAGGGAGCAGAACGCAGAAGCAGACGCGCTGGCTAACCTGGGGGCAACATTCAAGCCCGGAGACATCTCCTCAATCCCCATCACCCACGTGCTGGAACCCTCAACTTCCCAGGAAGACCGAGAAGTTGAAAACTCCAGCACCCAATGGGAAGCAGGATTAGGCGTCCTCAGCAACACCGCGGAGCAGCCAGAGGATTGGAGGTCACCCTACCAGAAATGGCTGACAGACGGAACCCTACCAGCCGACAAAAAAGAGGTAAGGGGATTCAAAATGAAAGCTTCCAGATTCATACTAATAGATGGTGTGCTGTTCAGGAAATCGCTCGCAGGACCCTACCTAAGGTGTCTGGGCGACAAAGAGGCACAGACAGTCTTGCACGATCTCCACAGCGGAGACTGCGGAAATCATGCAGGGGGCAAGAGTTTATCCAACAAAGCAATCAGAATGGGATACTTCTGGCCGACGATACGAAGAGACGCAGTAGAATTAGCCAAGAAATGTGAAGCCTGCCAGAAACACGCTCCTGTCACGCATCAGCCCGCTGAACCTCTGCATCCAATCATATCGCCCTGGCCCTTCATGAAATGGGGAATGGACATAGTAGGACCGCTGCCCAGAGCACCTGGGAATAGAACCTACATGCTCGCACTAACAGACTACTTCTCCAAGTGGATAGAAGCAGAAGCCTTCCCCCAGGTCACAGAAAATCAGGTGATATCTTTCCTTAAACGAAACATAATCTGCAGATTCGGTATACCCTCTGAAATAGTGTGCGATAACGGCTCACAGTTTATATCTAACAAAACCGAAGCATTTTGTGCTAGTTGGAATATCACCCTACTAAAAGCTGCTCCCAGGTACCCGCAGACGAATGGCCAGGCAGAATCCAGCAACAGGATAGTTATGGACAACATGAAAAGGAGACTGGAGGAAGCTGGAGGAAAATGGGCAGACGAGTTGCCCTTGGTCCTCTGGTCTGACAGAACCACTCCAAAGACAGCAACAGGTCAAACCCCCTTCAGCCTAGTGTTCGGGGCAGAAGCCGTCATCCCAGCAGAGGTGAAAGTACCAACACAGAGATACGGCTGCCTAACAGAAGATCGCAATCAAGCAGAAATGGCTAGCAGCCTGGACACGGTAGATGAGCTCAGAACCAGCGCTGCCATCAGAATGGCCGCCTATAAACAAATGGTGGCACGAAGTTACAACAAGAACGTGAAGATCAGGACCCTCCAGGTAGGAGACCTAGTCCTCAGAAAAGTATTCCAGAACACAAAGAATACAAGCGCTGGAAAGTTTGCCTACAATTGGGAGGGACCTTATCAAGTGGAAAGCACAACGGGAAGCGGGTCCTACAGGTTGATGGATATGGAAGGGAAAATGGTGCCCAGACCTTGGAACATCCTTCACCTAAAGAAGTATCACGTATAAGGAGGCGTACCAAGATGTTCTTTCAGAATCTGCGCCCAGGATCCACATCCTAATCCTAGGGTATTTACTTACTTATTCTATGTTTAAACGTTTCATATTTTAAGTCATGCACAAATGTACCACCCCCAGGGTCCAGCCATCCTGAGGGAGTTATTTGAAAAACATCAACCAATTTGGTAATCAATGAGAATGTACTCGAGGTATTTTTTATCATAAATATTTGCGATACGTTGTCACTAGAAAAATGAGCTTGAGTCAAACCTCACTCAAAAAACGAAGCATTGCGTGAGTATGGCGAAGTACAGGCAACTGGGACACTGTCGCCCACGATACCTAGCCCTCACGAAAGCCTGGCAGCCTCTGACTGAGATGGGTATACCCTGAAGCCAGCACCCACACATGGCCAAAAAATATACGAGCATGCACAAACAAAAAATAAAAAGGAAGAAACACACAAGGCATAAAAAGCGTCCACAGACGCATACTTAAAAAGGCAGCACAAACGGCTGCCAAAAATCCATGGGATCGCCCAGAAAAGAGTTCAAATGTGCCAAGGAAAAGCAAAAACAAACAAAGGCCCGCCACGCAGGGCCCAGGGCACAGAAATGTTCAGGGCACCAGCCCAACCAGCAAAATAAGTATGAAAACGACTAAACCTAAATGCCACTAAGGGCGCAGAAATCAGACATCAGCAGCTCCCTCCACAACCTGCTCATCGCCAGAATGACGAGTAGAAGAGGAGCCCGCCTCCGCAGCAGCATCAACAAGCTGATCCTGAAAGACGCCAACTGGAGCAGGAGATCCCGGAGGAGCGCTCTGAACCTCGGGGGAGCCAGGAATCGGGGAACGTAGAGATCCGTCGGGATTGAGGTCAGAAAAGTCCGGGAGCACAGGATGGACGGGAAACATCTGCTCCATGAGCTTCTTCTCATCCTCCAAACTCCACTTAATATGCCCCTCGGCCCCGAACTCCTCCATGCAGGCTATCCTTGTTTCCAGAGCAGAGAAAGTAGCCATATCATATAGCAGCTTGGACAGGCTCTTCTTTTTGATCACCATGGCCCTCAGACGCGCATCCCTCTCAGCCAGGGCCTGGTCCTTTTCAGCTAAGGCCTGATCTTTCTCAGCTAAAGCCTCGTCCCTCTTCCTACCCTGCTCCGCCAGGGCGTCCTCCAGCTCCTTTACCCTCGCCTGAACCCTTGTCAGTTCCTCGGACTTCCGCGTCCTGATTCCCCTCTCAGCCTCCAGCCCGGCCTGCAGAGTCTTCATCTCCTGGGACATGGCCTCCGCCTTACTGCACCCCATCAGTATTTTTTGAAAGCCCTGAGGGAGAAATTCAGGGGAACACTTTGATTACCAAGGATAAAAGCATGGGTACCACCAGAAACAAGGGAAAAAGAAAGGAGAAAACTCACCGAAAAGATATCCTCCGCTGCCTGCCGCCACAAGGGCACGGCAGGCTGATTCTCCAGCAGCGCCTTGGAGCCAGGGGTCAGCAGACGACCCATGGCAGGCCAGGGATCTTCCTCCAGCTGACAGCTGAAGCCCTCCGGCAAACGGATGACATCCTCGCTCAAGTCTTCAATAACAGGGGCAGCAGACCTGTCGGCCAAAGCAGTGGAGGTAAGAGCCCGGTGACGCGTCCTGGAGGAAACTGCCGGAGGAGGAGGGCAAAAAGGAGTGACGGAAGGGGACGATTCTGCAGGGGCAGGCATAGTGGCCTTCTTGGCGACAGGCAGGGGTTCTCCTGGAGCCAGTTTCCTCTTCGCTAAAGGCTTGACAGAAGAAACCAGCATCATTTTCCTACGATCAGCAAGCAACTCTGCGGCCGTTTTCCTCGTTTGGGATGAACTGGCAGACATCTCCGAAGGCTCCTCTTGGGCGAATAGAGTATTGAAGCAGCGGAAATCGGGGTCCAGTCCAAAAAGCTTATTGTAGGTCTCGGTGATGTTGGGCGAAGGAATCGGATCTTTCACAACTGCACAGGAAAAAGTGTAAGGGCGTGAGCGGTAACGAGAACAAAAGACAGAAGGAGGAAACTGCCAATACCTTTGCTATCAACCACTGGGTCTTGGAAGATGTAGTCAGCGGGCGCAGGGAGCGAGTCCACTCGAACATAAATAAACTGAGTGGACCATCCGGCATCCTTAGCCTTTTTCGGAAGAATGATGGGGAGGTCAATCTTAGAGCGAGCTCGGAGGGTGTATTGAGCATCACCCAGGCTCCGAATCGCGTAGAAATGGGCTAGATCCCCCAAAGAAATGTCAATAGAGTGGCGGCCACTTATCATAGACAGGGATAGGAGAATCCTCCAAGCGTGAGGATTTATTTGCCAAAGAGGCAGCTTGGAGTGGCGAAGGAATTCTTGCACCAAGGGGGGAAAAGGGAAAGATAAACCTAATGAAAACGGGTATACATAAAAAGTAGTCCATCCCGGACAATGCGCGTCAGGCGCTTGCCCAGGGCGGGGTACAATCATGTCGACACTTTCATCAAAAGGAAAAAAGTCTCTAACTGTGGATGGTTCTATCAGGGTAAAGCATGAATCAGCGCGGTATTTGTTGTGTAGCAGGGGACGATCAGAGAAGGTATTCGAAGCCATTAAAAGCGTGAGAAAAAATAAGAGCGCGAGGAAACCGTACCTTGGCAAAGGAAGAAGACGAAAGATGGATAGGCGGGTTGGAAGTTGGAGAAGTTAAGAGAGAAAAGGAGAGAAGGTAAAAAGGGGGAGAAATGAAAGGTAAATGGTAAAGGTAAAGGGAGGTTTAAATAGGGGAGGTGAAATTCGAAATTCGAATTGATGGGGGACAGTTGGCGGGTGGTTGGATTGTATTAAAAGGGGCATTTGTCAAAACTGACGCACGTCACATCAAGTACTCAGCCTGTCCAACGCTTCTGCGAGAAGTCGATAATTAAAATCCTGGGCCCGATATCTGCAGGAGTTCTTGCACAAATAAATTTCTGCAAGAACTGGGGGCTAATGTTGCGCCCCAAAATTACCATTTTGTTAAGCTAACACGCGGCATCGTATGATTGGGCGAAGGATGAGCATTGGATGCTAAAATCAAATAATATAAAGAAATGAGAAGTCAATGCAAAAAGAAGAGTGTGGAAGAAGGAGGCGCGCAGAGTAGTCGAGAAGAAGGAAAAGGCCAAAGGGAGCATTGCTCGAAGATTTCCTCAAATGGCCAAACAGCTATCTTCCGTCAGAGAAAGCAAGTAGAAAGAAGGCCCAAAAGGAGAAAAAGGAGAAGAAGGATCCGTTGGATAAGAGTCCAATCCAACGGTCCATAGAACTAGGTTTTTATATATATCCAAGCATTTGTACATACAACACACACATTATCGCATACACAATACACAGAGCACATAAAGAAACACTAAGAAAGTCATAGAAATACTTGTAATCTCATAACCTTCTGGAGGATAATTCTAGTGGAACTTGGAAGAAACCTTCTTCCCGCAGTTTTTCCCCAAGGGGCTTCCTGCGTCATCAAACCTCTTGTCTTTCATGCTTCTTCTTGTTACTCTCCAAATTATCTACTTTGTCTAAATAAGCCACTTAGCGAGTTTGGAATCACTATAACCTCCTAAATTAACCTTAGGTAAATTTTGACCTAAACAATGACCTATATACAAAAAGAAATGGTACCGTATATATTCAGATATCACTGATTCAGTACTGACAATATCACGAGTAGATATTGAAATTATATGATATGGTTAAGGAATCGATATGCATTTGCGCACGAAATTTAATGGACTAGATAATGGGGATCTTATAAATAAGTCCAATTTTATTGTCGACACATAATCAATGATTATGAATGAGCTCATGGACCGGAAGTCCATTTATTCACCGGAAGTCATTTTAAGTTATGAATGTTAGGAAACAAAACTGTACAGTTTGCATTATCGAGTCATCATCATGTGCATTTTGAGATTTAGTTCATCATTGCATTTAGTTTTAATATTTACATTATTATTTGTTTTAGAATGTTGAATATAATCGGTTACATATCATATGCATGCACGTGATTAAATTGTTATTATTTGATAAATATTTGAAAAGGAGAAATATTATCTTATGAGATACTCCAACGAGAATAACTCCTAATAGGAGCCTCTTATAAATGATCATCAAATGGTGATGTTTTATTAATTGAGTTTTGGGAACTCGGGATTATATATAAACCTCTACGACACGATTGAAAGGCTATCGTGATTATTTCCAAAATGGAAAACTTCAAACTCATGCAGAGTTAATTCAAGGAAATTATTATTATGTTAAACTGAAGTTTGAGCATATGAGAATAATAATTTAAATGAGCTTCATGCTAAACATTTGAAATTAGTTTATGGTCCAGAAGTACCATAACAGTTGGAAAATATTGTAGTCAAAATATACAATGAGGATGTCAATCAATACATATATGGTTTAGCAAAGAAAATAGCTCAAATGTATTGGGTGATTTATTCAATGATTATCGTATTGATTCTCCTTAATACGAGGAATTAAGGAATGATGGCTACACTCTTTTTCCCTTCGACTAGGTTTTTGTCCCAACGGGTTTTTCCTAGTAAGGTTTTTAACGAGGTAGCAATATAAGCGCATTATTACGCTATTGTCATGATCGTCATTATTGTTGGAGATGACAATTATTTTCGACATATAATGTTATGTCGTTTTGTGAAGAAGTTAAATCATTATTGAGGAAGTATTAACTGAAATGAAGATCCAAGATTTGTAATGAAATGATTATATCCAGAGTGTGAGTTATCAAAGAAATGTGATATCGAAACTGTCATGGATTTCTATTGACCGGAGATTCAAGTCTATTAACTACAATGGGTATTACTTCAACGATCGAGAAGTTATGTCAAAGCATGAATCATTTGAAGATTTATTAAGTTATGTAATCATCAGGGGGAGTAACACGCGCTGCACTCTTTTTCCTTAGCTATGGTTTTGTCCCACTGGGTTTTCCATTGAAAGGTTTTAACGAGGCAGGTTTGCTATGCGTGTTTGAAGATTAGTGTACTCTTTTCCTTTACTAGTGTTTTTCCCACGAGGTTTTTCTAGGAAGGTTTTTAACGAGGCATCTTCTTCAGTGATGGACATCCAAGGAAGAGTGTTATGAAATATTATAGTATAATATTATATGGATGTCCATATCTTAGAATATCCTAGAGTTATTATCTTATGGAAACTCTAGCTCATTGTATATCTATATATATCTCTCATAATGGAATAAGAACATACTTTCTGTCTCTCTTACTTTCTCTCTATAATTCTCTCTTGTCTTTATTTCACAACAAAAATATTATAGTCATTTACATTTATAAATGAGTAAAAGTCGTACATAATACCCTTATTTTCAGGGGCGGATTTAGGCGGTGTCGGGGTGGGCACGTGCCCCCCATGAAATTTTCGAAATAAATTTTATAAGTTAATTGATAGAGGTGTCAATTTTTATCTTAGAGATGCAGGTTTGATTCCCCATAACTACATCATATTGATAAATTTTAAAAATTGCGTAATATAAGACTTGAATCCATGACCTTTATATTATACGGGAAGTTCTTTACCATTAAACCACTTGTATTTATTGTTAAATTTTGTACCAAAATGTATTATATTCATGTATTATATATTCTACAACTTTAAGTCATTATTTTTATATATACTTAAAATATATACTTTGTAGTATTTTAGAGAAAACGTTATTTTTGAAAAAGATATCTATAAGTCCAATTTTTCCCATTTTTTACTTAAATATTATTTAATATAGGAAAAAAAATTTAAAATAAAAATATTTTCTTAGACACGCGTAGATAAAGCGTCAAACTTTTTTTGTGCCCCCTTGCACAAAAATCCTGGGTCCGCCACTGCTTATTTTAATGGCTAACGCATTTAATAACACCACGTTGCCGACGAACTATACCCTACAACATAAATGTCACAATATTTCTAAATCATACTCTACCATTTCAATATACTTAAATTAACGAGCATGATTGGTAGCTTCCACTTGTAATCATCATGACCCACCTCCCATTTAGACCATCCCCAAACAATGTTGTCAAAGAGGTCGCGGTCTTATTGGTTTACTTTAATTACTTAACTAGTTTTTTAACCCGTGCACTGCACGGGTGGTTACGTAGGTTGATATTTTTAGCATATCTTAAGTATATATTTTTGAACAGGAGGCGTAATGCTATGAGTATATTTTAGACGTATCGTCCATTTTTTTCTATTTGATAAAATGCAAGTATATATGAAAAGAAACGATCACCATACAATGATATCGAGCCAAACATTCAAATACGACACTTGTGCCTCAGACGCAACATAAATAGAAACTCGCTAATAAAAATATATTTTAAATATTTGTATATGAAGTATATTAAAGACCTAAAATTATTAGTAGATTCTATGTTTATACTTATATTGATATAACTCGTAAATAATATAATACCTTGTATATGGGTGAAGTTACATTCTTTTTTTGACAATTAAATTTCAATTCAAAAAGTTAGATATGAATCTTAAAAGACTAAAATTATAAATATATAGATTCGTATTGAAAAATGTTTTCTAAAATTTATCCAAAGCTTTTTACCCCTTTTAAAAGTAGCAATTTAAATTTATAACATACAAAATAATAATGTTTAACTTTATTTTAAAGGGTTAAACATGAATTTTCTCTTATCAACATAATAATAATAGATAACTCAAAATATAACAAAATAAAAGGCTTGCTTGTGACGGGTTACAATTTGTGACGGATATTTTGTGAAATAAAATTGATACAAAATGAGTTGGTGGAGAAAGGGGACCACGTGAATAGTATCGGAGAGAGAAAAAGTGAGTATTTTGTGACAGGAAACGATATCCGTCTCAAGTTTGTGACGAATACTGCCTTCACAAATGAGAATGTGTGAAAAAAAGAAAAAAAAGGAAATTATTATAGAAATATATGAATGTACACTTAAAACATAAATAAAATTAAAAAATTTAAAAAATTAAAACACAGACTCTTCATTTCATTCAACCGACACTTTCCCATATCATTATCTTTTGTAATCAAAATCAAGAAGCTTCAAAGAAAATTACAGAAGAGCATTCAAAAGCTTCGCATACGATTCCACCGTCTCCATTGTATACAGTTGAGTTTTGAGAAGAAAAAGTTTTAGATAGAATAGGATGAATTTTCTGAAGGGTTAGAACGGAATGAAATAAACTTGATTATATATATATATATATATATATATATATATATATATATATATATATATATATATATATATATATATATTAAAACAAAAATGAAAGCTTAATTAATGGAATCCCATATCTTAGTTACAATTGAAAATCAGTAGAATCAATTTTAGAATTATTCACCGATTTCAAATTTACGTAAAATATATTAGTTACCAATATATGATAATATAATTAAGCAAATGAATCAATTTGTAACGTAAGGTTTATTAAGCAAATCATTTCCATTAATTATTCACCCATATCATCAATTTTAGAATTATTCACCCATATCTTAATTAAGGTAAGGTTTAAGGTTTATTAAGCAAATCATTTCCATTTCCGGAAGGAATATCATATGATTCATTTCCATTACCATTTCCAAACATTACTAATGGAATCATAATTAAGGCAAGGTTTACTAAATTTGAAAATCATTAGAATCATAATTAAGCAAGTGAATTAATTTGTAACGTAAGGTTTACTAAATTTGAAATTTGGAAATTATGATCATCATTCACATTTATTCATTTCCATTTTCAAGTCCACCAATTATTAAGCAATAAAATTTGTAAGGTAAGGTTTAGTAATTATTAAGCAAATCCACCGATTTTTCGAAAAACGTAAATATGCCAGGTGGCTTTTGAAAACTGCGTGATACGTGGCGGATAGATATAGTGTGACACGTGGCGACGAATGGGGTAGTCGGTGTTTGTTTTAATATAATATATGATTAAGACATTAATTTTGGTGTCCATGTATTAAATTTGGTCGGGGCCAATTTGTGACGAAATGAGTTGGTAAACTTTGACGTGTCAAAGTGAAATAATTCATTATCTCTCTTAAGTGAGACCTATTGCGTAAAATAAACAAAAAAATCTTGCTTGTGACGGATACTATTCGTCACAAGCTAGAGACGGATAATACTTCTCTTCCAACAAGACAAGTGGGAAGACGAGTAGGGAAGAATGGATTATTTCATGGGTCGTGTGACTTGCATTCTGTGAGAGAGTTTATACGTATTCAACTTATTACGAAAATGTCATCCATAGAGTGTGGAAGTTTGAGTTTCACCACAGGGCAGTGAGGCCACAGCCTTTCCAATACCACATTACTGGGCTAGCTTGCTGCTCCCCACTTTATCATCTCAAACTGGCTTTGTCGATACAATAAATCTCTCATGCTACGGGTATATCCATCGCAAAGTTTTAATGGGTAAAGCATAGGGATGGCAGTCTCACCCTAACTCTGTGGATATCCATCCACCCGAAATTAAGTGGGTGGGATATGGATTACAATTTTTTTGGTATATGGATATGAGTGAATTTAGGATGGGATATGGATCAAGGACCCGCTTATCACCCGTTGGATATCCTAAATTAGTGTGTAAAATTAATTTTTTCTAAAAAAAAATAAATAATAAAAACTTTTGATTAAAAATTCTTTTAATTTGTACAATTTTTCTAAAATAAACTTAGAAACTACTAAAAATGCTCTTTTGCCCAGGAATACACTAGACATGACGTATATTTCATGGGGAGCTAAATATTTCATGAGCCCAAAACGAACCTGAACGAACATTAAGTTATTTACCCGTCATCGTAACTAGCAAACCAATATTTTATTGCATTTTTTGTTTCTTGGCGTGTAAACATTATACATATTTCATGTAACTCGGATTTATTTGGTAATGTACTCTTTTAATTTTTCCGTCTTAGGTGTGTTTTTTATACTCCCTCCTATTCATTTAAAATATCCCATTGTATAAGAGGGACAATTTTTATGGTATATTAGTTGTTTATTATTTTGGTTGTGTAGGGGTATGTTGATTGGAGAGAGGGTGTATGTTGATTGGGTAATGGGTGGGTGAGTGGGTAATAAGTGATAAATAGTAAGGGTAGAATGGTAAAAGAATGGAAAAAAACTTACCAAAAAAGAACAATGGGACATTATCCTGAATAGACCGAAATGGACAATGGGACATTTTAAATGAATAGGAGGGAGTATATCGCAGTTAAATTTTACGAGCGTAAAAATATCCAACGGGTGCCCGCTTCACCCGTTTCACCCGGTGGATATGGATATGGATGGATGGAAAAAAATTAAACGGAAGGGTGGGATATGGATGACCATAAATTAAATGGATATGGATATGGATATGACTCCACTCCACCCCATCCATATCCCACCCATTGTCATCCCTAGTAAAGTACTACCACTTGATTAAATAAGATAAAATATGAGGAATTCCAAAAAAAACTTATTTTTCTACTCAAATGGGTAATACTTGACCGACCATTGTAAATTTGCGATGGAATAAAAATTTGTGTTGTCGAAATATATGAATTAACTTTTTTGAGAAACTATTTACTTTGTATATAATACGAGTATTTTATATTTATATACTCCTTCTTTGGTTTCTGACAATAATTTACACTTTTATCATTTACTTTCTTCGTTTTAAAATAATCGGCGTTTTTATGTTACAAGGTAAGCTTCTAAATTCAATTTATATAAAAATATATTGGTGAAAAAATTATAAAAATATATACCATAAAATTCTTTACAAATGGAGCTTTAATTATGAGTATGTATTTCAATATATTTAATTATATAATTTAAGAGGCATTGAAAAGCTAACTAAATGTCTCAAAAAATGAGAATGACAAGTGAAAAAACATAGTGAATTGTACATAAATTAACTCATGTTGGTGGGATTATTACATTTTCTTTTCATTTTAAGTTGCTTAAGATTTTTTAATTATTATAAACTTATTCCCCTTTTTTTCATATTTGTAATTATATACTCTCAGTTAATCATTTTTCCCTTTGAGATTGGTAGGATTTTTTTTCTTTTTTTTAGAATTTTATATGTGGTCTAAATTTAATCGTACGTGACGTAAAATGTTTTGTGTGGTACAAAATCAATTCTTTATTTTTTCTAAAGGGGAAAAAATGAATGACAATAAAAGAGTACAAAATAATTTTAAACTATTTTTTAGACGAGGAGTAATATAGCTGTATAATACTAAAACTTTATAGGAACGGTCTTTTAATAAGTTATTGAGAAACCATTCCTCCGTACCCTTTTATTTATATTCGGTGACCTTTTTTCTTTATCATTGATCGTGACATATAGATTTCGTACCTGTTTAGATGATAAATGTCTCCTTATTCCATTATTTGTCCATTATCTTATCTATATAAATTCTAAAACATTTATCAGGCTGTGGTTGCGCCACGTCATTCATCCAAGTTTTAAATTTTTTTTTTTTTTTTTAATTCACTCAGGTGGGTCCCGCACAATACTTTATGATTTCCCTGCACAATAACCGCCGAATATTCTACGTATTCCAAATAAATGCCCAAAATCGTAGATTACGAAACATTACGAACATTTTTATATAAATCAATTAATTAGAAATAGACATTGTGATAATTAGACCACAATTTATTTAGATGATTAGAATATTATAATTAATAGCAATTTACAACAATAAAAAACCGAACATACAAAACTTTAAACAAGATTAAAATAACGTCGTATTAATATACAATCAGGAAAAAGAAATTATAAACTTCTCCAAGCAAATTATAATCTGATTATGAGTTAGTGGCGAAATAAAAATTAAAAACTCCTCCGCAAATTATAATCTGATTATGAGTTAATGGCGTAATTTTTTTTTTTAATTCACTCAGGTGGATCCCACATAATATTTGATGATTTTCCTGCACAATAACAGCTTAATATACTACGTTTTCTAAATAAATGCCCAAAATCGTAGATTCTGAAACATTACGAACATTTTTATTTAAATCATGAATGGCGTAATTTTGTATATATATTTTAAAAACTTATTTGATTTTTGATGAATGGTTATATACTTAAAATCAAATATAAAATATAAAAAATATTATAAACTCATATGTAACTAATTATATACTTCATAAAAATCAACAAAAGCATAAAGACATGTTGTATATATTATATGCGTAAAATATATATACAAGCAAATTGTTATTAAATATATTAAATAATTTTATTAGAAACAAAGGTATTTAATTATAAATTGTTTCAGTAAAGACAATGATTACGAAATATAAATTGATCTTTATTTTCCGAAAATATTTAAATTGTAAAAATTCTCTCAGATCTGGTACGATAGCCAATCATCACTGAGAATTGATTTGGAGCAAAACATTTCAACAACTAACTACCAGCCGCCATTCCATCGTGAAGGTGAGAATGATAGGCTACCGGAACATTCCGCTACAACAAATTCGTTAGAACGGCAACACTATTCGTCATTTCAATCGATTGTCAATTCAAAAAATGGTCAGTATTCCAACGTCAAATGAAGGGCCAACTTTTCGAATTTCAATATGGGTCAACCAGCAACCTCAACCCTCCGAAAAAACATTATGGGCCAACAATTACAAACCCAAACAAATCTGAGAGGCATCTTATATCTATATTAATACATAAATATTTAATGCATCCACATTAAGCCACGCCATTAATCAATAATTTTTATTTTATTTTTGCATTTTTTCCCTGGTGGGCCAGTCTTTGAAACCCCACAATATTATTCAGTTTTTTTTACGATTACTTCCTCGACATTTAACTGTCTTTAATTTTTTTTCCCTTAAACTTTCATCTCTATAATTTTTAAAAAAAGTAATTGTTCTATAAATAAATATAATAATAATATTGTTAAAAACACAAATTCAAAGAAAAAAACAATAACATGATCGTCTAAATTCTTTAAAAATCAATGTTTAATTACTTTAAAAATAAAATATAACTACATACTCATATGAACTAAAAGTATAAAATGGATCTAAAATATCCTGTATAAAAATAAAATTTTTTATAAATCAATTTTTATGGTGAGAATTCAAAAACCAAGAAAACATGTAATTAACTTATCTTATTTAATTTAGTTATTAAAATATTTTAAATAAAAACAGTTTTTAAATTAATTTTATGTAAAAAGTAAAAATTGGATCAAACTTTCAAGATGGTAATGTGGTACACTGGAGTACAAATGAATACTCGATATGTTACCGTATATATCTCAAAAAATAACGGACTTTCATATGACGAAAAATATATATATATAACTCAAATAAAACCTCAGTTAAAACACTAAAATAAATAAGTTGGGTTAGATGGTGTACTTCTTACATTGTTGTCCAGCTTTTTACATATAACAAATAAGTGAAATACAAGTAATATTAATTCGTATCACATATTCATATTAAAAGTAATTATTTTATTCCATCTTACAACATTTTCATAATGCAACACATATAACTTATAACCAAGAAATACATAACACTACTACATACTATTTCGTATAAAACTTAATATGTGAATTTATTTAACATTTAGATATATCAATGTTTTAAAATATAAATCCGTGCAATTTGAACGAGAATAGAACTATTTTTATAGAAATAATATACATGTTTAATTAAATTAGTTGACAATAATTTTAATAATGAACCCGTGCAAATTGCCCGGGAGTAAAACTAGTTATTATTATTATTCAACTCTTGTTTATTTTCCCTTTTAGCTTTCTCCTGTGCTTTCGTTGTTAAGGTTAATGCACCGACACCTATATGAAAGTAGGAAACTACTCGTACATGTCATTCCACACTCACTTTTATCATTCCACCATTAAGACCACCCCAAGTAAGGTCATGAGGGTGGTCATGACCTTGTTTGGTCATGATTAGTGAGCTAATTTAGATAATTAATTTGTGACCACTTAACTAATTGGTGACCTTATGCTCAACCAAGGTCAATTTGTGACCTTTGTTGATCATACTTGACCATATTTGTGACCACTAGGTGTACAAATATTATTGGTTGATAAATAAAAAAAAGAATAAATGTATATAGAAGGTAGGGTGATTAAGGTGAAAAATGATTGGATTAATGACTTAGGTTGTAACCTTTTGTTTAGGAGGGTGAAAGTAGGTCAACATAAATGAAGTGGGATTAAGGGTAAAACCGGGTCGCGACCTAATTATCGCGACCACTGCTTGGGGATGGTCTTACAATTTGTACACTTCTAGTCTTCTACTAGTACTAAGACTACTAACTACGAAGTACTAAGGGGGTGTTTGGTTGGGGTATTTGGAATGGATTGGAATGGATTCCACCCATTCAAGTGTTTGGTTGGAGCCTTTTGGAATGGAGTTTGATACCCAAGGGGTTCTAAATCCATTCCAAACCCTTGGAATCCCATACTCATGTCTCAACTCAAGGCTCTAACTCCATTCCATCCCATCCCAAATTATATATTTTTTATAAAACATTTTATGTGGATTTTTTTCATAGAACATTTTATGTGAATTTTTTTCATAAAAAAAAGTTACGTTTTTTTCATAAAATATTTTATGTGAATTTTTTTCATAAAGTATTTTATGTGGATTTTTTTCATAAAAAAAAAAAGTTGCTTATTTTTCATAAAACATGTTGTGGATTTTTCATAAAACATGTTATGTGGATTTTTTTTTCATAAAACATTTTATGTGGATTTTTTTGTAAAACAGTTTATGTGAATTTTTTTATAAAACATTTTATGCGGATTTTTGTCATAAAAAAAAGTTGCGTATTTTTCATAAAACATTTTATGTGAATTTTTTTCATAAAACATTTTATGTGTATTTTTTTCGTAAAACATTTTATGTGGATTTTTTTCGGTCTTAGAATAATTTTGCTATTGTCGTATTAAATGAACCTGAGTCATTTGATTTTTATGGATTAATTTGAATTTTGGCTTTGTTGTAGTTAATTTTAATTCAAAATAATATAATTTCAGTTATCTATGATAAAGAAAATGAAATAATTTGAAATTCATTCTAAATGTAAATCAAACAATAAGAATGACATTTACAATCCATTACGAGATCAAACCAAACAAGCATTAATAAGTATGAGATTCTAACTCCATACCTCCTTGGTATTAGAATCCATTCCATTCCATTCCAATTGTTTGAACCAAACGGCCCCTAAGTAATACCTAAACAAAATCGATCATCTTTTAGCTACTAAACTCCCTATGAAAGCAAGCAACTAAATGGTACTAATTAAAACCGACTTAAATTATTTTTGTTCAAACAATTACAATTTACAATACAATACGGAGTATTCATTTTTATTTATTTACATGGTTCACTAATACTCCCTCCCTTTTTTTTATATCACCCAATTTTTGTTTTGACACTATTCACAATCGACTATTCAACGTCGGTTTTCTCTCAATCCGTTCACGGAAATATATTCATGTGAGATCTTTTTTGGATCGTCTTGATAAGAGAATTAAGAATATCAAACTTTTATAATTTTTAGTAGTATGTAGCTAAAGATATAATCAAAACAAAATGGACATCGGCAAACGTGAAAAATGAAATGGGGTGATATAAAAAACACAAATTCTTATTTGCAACGGCACTATCCGTCGCAAGCTTGCGACGGATATCGTTTTCTCTCACAAAATACCCACTTTTTCTCTCTCTCTCCAACACTATTCATCAGGGCCGGCCTTTAGCATGTGCGGGCCGTGCGGCCGCACAGGGCCTCAAATTTCTGAGGGCCCAATAGTTAAGAAAACACATATTTTATATTATTTGGTGCAATAAATTAGCATAGAAATCAATTTGTCTCAATGGTTTGGCTATTGGACTTGTGTTGAGGTAACACAGGTTCGAATCCCCATAGTTACATTTTAAATATGAGATTATTTCACTTATTACGGTAAATATGAGTTTTTATCGTGAGATACTTTTATCAATACTAGTCTTAAACCCGTGCAAATTGCACGGGTTTGTTATTTAGGATATTCTTGTAAAACGTGTTAATAAGGGTAGTTGCTTTTTAATTGAAATCATATTTCATGTTCTCTATGTGTGTCATAATTTATTTACAATTACCAAATTTGTACCTATCGAGGGTATCTAAAATATGATAATAATAAAACATCAATTTATATATCATATATCAAACGAAACAATGGTACTCAAATTTGAATGAAAAATAAGTAGTAAAATTGTACTATAAATTTTCAAAAATTTCTTTATGCACTATGTTATTTGTTCTTCTGGACTCACGTTTATCATTATCGCAAATCAGAATAGTATCACATACATCTCAAATGTGTTATTATACTAAATATTTGTTCAGTGCGACTTTTTTTTTTTTTGCGACTTTTAAAGTATATGCTGTTTCGGATGTTATTATACAAATATCAATAAAATTTTAGATTTTTGTATATTAATTAATTATCTCCTTCTAAAGTTAATTGTCTTTAGAATTTTTTTTTTAATCTATCTACCTTTATTAAATAAAAAACTAAAGTCATATTTAAGTTTTAGATTTGAATAAAAAATGACATTTTCAATTAGGTAAGTGATACATTAAGGTCGGTTGTTAATAGTTGTTATATAGTGTGATACGTCGTCTTGCTTAATTAAATTGAGTTTTTACTTTGTTTTATTACTTAGGTGACTTCATACAAACTCGACTTATATGTGAGACAAAATTATTTGGATAAAAAATAATTTTTAAAATTAGATAGGTTTTAATAGAGTTGCAAGCCCGTGCAAATGTTAAAAGCTATTTTCCATTTAATCTAACTTATACTCGAAGAAAATGAATTTTTTTAATCGTGTAGGCTTTAATTATAATTTTATCCTCGTTTTCATTTAGTACATATAACATGTTCTCTTTCATTTGTCATATTTTTTCACTTTTCTTGTTTGATATATTCAACCGAAGTTAACATTTCATTTTTGGGCTATATGTATATTAGCACAACATAAGGACCCTTCAAAGTTACATGCATGTAAGGTCCTAAAAATTAGCTTTGAAGCAATCTAAGCAATCTATAATGAATGGAAAAAGAGTATTATAATTTGTCAATTAGGAAAACGGAACAAAATTGAAAATTGTGACTTATACACATTTAGAATTATTTAATTAAATGTTAAATATTGATATAATCATTTAAATATATAGTAAATAAAAAGTAAACTTTAATATTATCAGCAAGTCTTGTTGAAGACGGTCACAATCTGTCTCTTCAAAAAGACAGGTCAAATGTTACCATTAACGCCAAATGTAACCCGTATAAATTTTTAAGCTAACATGTTTTTTTCACATAGTCACATTTATCCTTAAAATAGTGATATTTGGCCCGTCTTTTTTAAGAGACGAAATTGATCGTCTTCAATGAAAGTTTGTGTAATATTATAACTTCATAAATTTATGTTTATTCAACACATGTTCTCATTATGTAATCACCCTTTTCATAAATTTTCTCATTCTTTAATCCTCACTTCCGCCGCTTCCTTTCAATTATAATATTCCATAGTTCGATTTCTCTCTTCTAAACTATTAACTTCCAAATTTTTACACCAGCCAATTCAACAATGTACCAATATCTACATACCCAAGTTAAGGAACTTCGAGTTTGTATATTTTAATTGATGGTTTATTAAATTTGGATGTATAATCTAGAATTGATCTTAATCGAGTTTATTCTATTTGTATTACATTTTAAAGAGGTAAACGTTTTTTGAGTTATAATATATGGTGTGATTTTCATGTAAAATATTGTTTTATGGTTTTAACACATTAAAAAAGCTACACATTCCTCAAGTGTGTTTTTTAACATTTGTAAACACAACCAAAAATTTTGTCCAATTATTGCATTTTGTTCTTTTGTTTTTGCATTTTTTTCATTTACTTTTACATATTTTATATTCCTCTTTTAATTTGTTTATGTATTTTCCGTCACTCAAGATCATTTTTTGTTGTTTCCGAGCCTCATTTCGTTGATTTTAATTATTCAACTAATATTTTATTTTATTTCCGTAATTATAAATTTAGGAGTAAATATGTAAATTTTCGTTGTGCTTTTCTTTTTTTCGTCCTCTTTGATTAATTTTTTAATATGAAAATTTATTCACTTATCCAAAAATCTAGAAGTTATATATTTTATTTAGCACGGAATATCTTTTTTTTTATGTAATTCTATTTGGAGTAATTATATATGATCCGGACCATCCGGTTCTCTAATTCCAAAAATTTCTTAATTTATATTAGCTAATCTCGCTATTTAATACTGTAATCATAAATATCAAATTGTGGGATTATATATTCGTGATTTTATTTATTGTTCTAAATTATATTGCACAATTGTTAGAGTTGCTTTTAAATATATAAATTAATTTGTCAAAAATGGTGGGACCTTTACTTTAAAAAATAAAAGAAAATAAAAAAAATATGCAATTAACCACAGGCTGACACGTCAGCACTGTGGTTGTTGCTTTTATAAAGAAGATATTTTTCATCATATTCTTACTTTTAATTAAATAAGGAAAGATCTTCAACATTATTTCACTTATTATGTTATTATGGTAAATATGAGATTATTTCACTTATTACGGTAAATATGAGTTTTTATCGTGAGATACTTTTATCAATATTTTAGAAAATCCGTTATAAAAAATATCTTTCATAAAATTCTTGATTTTGTTACTTTTATATGTTAGTCATGGAAAATAAATCGAACATACTTTACATTAAAGAGTTTTTTTAGTTTGACTAATAAAGTTCTAAATAATTTATAAAAAAAACGGATTAAAAATAATCAAATTATAATTTTTCTAAGTATACAAAGTAATTTATAAAGTAATAGGGCCAACTTTTAAAATCTCGCACAGGGCCCCCGAAATCTCGGAGACGGCCCTGCTATTCATGTGGTCCCCTTTCTCCAATAACTCATTTTGTATCCATTTTATCTCACAACATATCCGTCACAAATGGGACCCGTTACAAGCAAGACTTACTATATAAAAAAATGGAGGGAGTAATTAACATCATACTCCTAACATGGAAGACTGGAAGTGACACACATTGGTTTCGTGACCAAAGTTGTAGAGTGAATTGTTAGGACTTAGGAGCGAGGGAATTGAAGTAGCATATATGCAATCATGATTCATGCATGTATGTGACCAAATAATTACGATTTGAAAATGGATGGATTAGTCTAAAATGTTATGAACATAAATAAATTTGCACTACATAAGAATCAAGAATTGGGTGGGTGTTGATTAATAATAATAATAATAATAATAATAATCCGTTTCCCTTTCCAAATTTGTGTTCCCAAAACCAAGCAAGCAACCAAGTGAACTAACTAACTAAAATGCTTCATTTGGTTGTTCTAATTGTATCCAAACAATCGCTATAAACAGAATTAAATAATTTATGAGACTCACAAATCTCCCTCATTACTACTTGATCCACATTCAAGTTCAACTCCCCACCGCCGCTACCGCTGTTGACACGTTGTACCACACTCAAGTACTCCGATAACCCAATCAAACTAATACCTGAATTCATACGGACCACTGAACCCGAATCAGGGATTGCCTCTACGGACGTCATCAACTTAATACTCTTCAGCAAGTGGCTGCTGTGAACCACTTGGTTCACAACCCCTGACTCTGTCACCCCGTTCCCGTTCCCGTTCCTGTTCCTGTTCCTGTTCCTGTTCCTGTTCTTCCCCTTATGCTCAATGCTCACTCCAACAATTTCCGTTAAGGCCGCATTCGTGAACCGCCTCACTCCACGTCCTCCCCCGATTAATACCCCCGGATTCACCTGCTTCGGATTCCTCTTCCCGTGTCGGCCCACCGGGTTTGGGTTTGGGTTTGGGTTTGGCCACATTATTACCGACTCCGAACTCCTGTTCCTCACCCGGCCAAACGGGTCCGACATAACCAATGCATTGTTGGCATCCAATAACATCACGTGCTTGTAATTGCGCCGCACACGACCCAACAACATCGGGTAACACGCCCACCGACGCAGACTCATTGGCACGTGATCCTCCAAGAAACCGGATAGCGTGTCCTCGGGATCCAACTCCGAGGCTTCGAACCCCACCACCGACCCGTAACTCGGACGAGTCAACTCAGCCTGCGTTGTGAAGTTCCCTCTCCGCTTCCCCCACAATGTCTCCTTCCCGGTCTCCCCGACGGGGTGGAGGTAGCGAGTAAAGGCGGGGGCGAAGTCAGCCATGTCGAGTTGGGCGGCGAGGCGAAGGAGTGTAAGGAGGGAGTCGCACTCGGAGTTGAGGAGAGGGGTGAGTTTAGCCTGCATGGAGATGGAGGGGAAGATGAAAAGAAGGTCGATGCGAGAAAGAAGAGCGGAGTAAAGAAAGAGGCGAATGAAGGTCCGTATTTGATGGGGGGAAGCGTCCTCGGGAACATGGGCGACAATTAAGTCAGACATAGCCTTCGTACCCCTCAAGTAAAGCTGCCCAATTCCCTGCAAGGCAGCCGGCTGCCGATTATCATTCCTATAATTATTAACAATATTGTAATTGATGGTGTTGTTATTGTGAAAATTGGATTGGGAAGAGGGGGTGGGTTGAAGTTCAAAGGTGGAGATGAGAGTGAATAAAAGAAGAGTGGTGAAGAGTAAAAGAGCGCAAATGGAGAGAGTAGATTGAGTTTTGGAGAGGAGTAAGTTGGAAGATGAAGAAATAGAAAAAGAGTTTCTTTTACGAGTAGTAATATTATTATTATTACTATTATTATAATCATGAGGAAGAAGAGGGTTGTTGTTGTTATTGTTGTTGTTGTGGAAGAAGATGAAGAGCAAGGCCATACCCCAACCTTCATTATGATTATGGTTATGGTTGTGGTTGTTGTTGGCGGTGATGACGGTGGACTTTGGTGGTGATGAATAAACCATTACAACAATGAATCAAATATGTTTACAATAAATAACTAAATACTACTTCGTACTATTTAGTTATTTAGTTGGTTGGTTTGTTTGTTTATTTTTCTGTAAATTGATAAGGTATAAGCTAAGAATCACGGTCTTTGTTTTGGTAAATAAGATTAAAATAAAAGAAAGGATTAGAAGAGAGAGAGAGAGAGAGGAATGAAAGGAAAAGAAAGGAAATAATAGGGAAATATGGAAATAAATAGGAAAGAAGTGATATGGTTGCCTGTGTGCTCTCTGCCGCTCTATGTATGTATGCTCCTCTTCACTTCCTTTAAATATTCATTTCTTTCTTATTTATATTAGAACTTGAGTTCATACTTAAATTTATCATGAAAATATCTTATAAATCTTTGCATATTCAGTTTATTAACGTGTGACCGTTTATATTATTATTATTATTATTATGCTCCTTCTATCGAATGAAGAAACTAACTAATGCCCCTCCCCCACATTTATTTACCATGATTCTATTTATTACACTTGTCCTACATGCATTCATTTCCTTTGTTTTGTTTTGTTGTTGGGCAACGGGGAAATCAACTGATTAACCATACTCAGCTAGTCAGCTTCGCATCCCTTAATTAGCTTCATATGTTAATTACTGTATAAAAAAGTAGGTTGATCAATTAAGTAATTAAGCTTCCCTCCTGGCTCCTACTTTCTCTTCAAAAAAACGTGCTTACTACTTATCTTCCTTTTCCAAAAGAACAGGGCCTTACTGTAAAATCCAGAACGGTGGAACCGTGAAACCGTGGAAAATTCTCACAAAATAAAGAAATCAAAGTTTTAAGTCTTTTGTAGTCGTCCACTCGTCCGTAGCATTTCCACCATTTGCCAAGTCTTTTCCTATTTGAAATAAGATGAATTAAAATGTAGTCATTTTACAATAAAATGTTACTATTTTTTTGATAAAATATTACCGTCATTTTCAGGTTAAAAAATTACTTTAGTTTTAACATATTGTTATTAAATAATTACATTCTATTAAAAAAAAAAAAAAGGTGACATTTAGTCCGTCTTATTTCAGACCATTTAAAAAAACGGACTCCTCCTCTTTGGTATTCAACTTTAATTTACTACTATCATCAAGTTACAAGCATAGCTAAAATGACTTTTTAATTTAGCTCTTATTTTTGTAAGAAACGTTGAACATCATTACACATCAGAATTAATATAGTCTTCCTTTCCTATCATCAAGTTTACCTTCATTTAGAAATAAAATAAAGTATATTATTAGCTTTACTATGTAGTAAAAGTTAAAACAGTGATGGATATTATAGAATTAATTAGGAGATAAATATTACTCGTACTTCTCCATCTCATTCATATGTTTACACTTTTCTTATATTTTTCCTTACAAAATAAAAGAACTGTAAACATATCACGCGACACATGTAATATTTAGTAGTACTAATTATATACAGTAGGTAGAGTGAGAGACCGTCTTTCAATAAGTTTATTGAGAAACTATTATACAAATTTACGAAAAAAGTGGTATTAAAGCTAATATAATAGGTACAAATTATTATTAAAGATAACATAATTACATTTATTATATAGATAATTACAAAATTATTATGGTACGAATAATGACAAAAGAGTCGCAAAATACAAATAAAAGTATATAAAATAATAATCTCTTAATAATATATTAAAAAACCGTCGTTTTCAAATTTTTGTAACATACATATAACACTTAACAATGTTTGTAGACGTGTGTTCCGGGCACCCCGCGACATCATCAACCATCAGTCAAGTCAATACATAATTTAGTCAACGTCGTCGCTAACAATTCTTATTTATTCACTTGTATAATCCTGAGAAAACCAATCATTTGCCATTTCTATTACCATTATTATTGTTTCATCAAAAAAAATGGGAAATACGGTTGTAATTTACCTACTAATTTACATATTTATATTTTTTGATACAACTTACTGCAATGAGAACCCACCCAATAACTCGACCGTAATGTGTATACCTTCTGAAAGAGCGGTTCTGCTCAATTTCAAGAACAATCTCACCTACCTCGACAAAAATATTTCATCTTCGTGGAAAGGTGAGGAATGCTGCATTTGGGATCGTGTGTTTTGTCATATCAAAACTGGTCATATTATCGAGCTCGATCTTAATGGAGACGAGTTTAATTACTTGCTTGAGGAGAAGAATCTCGAGTCTTTGATGTCTTTGCTTGAGCTGAAACAATTGGAGGCTTTGGACATAAGCTACAATAACTTCAGCTATAGCTCAATCCCGAGGTTTATGGGTTCGATGGGGCAACTAAGGTATCTAAGTCTCTCATCTTCTCTTATTGGTGGATTAATTCCTTCTGAATTAGGCAATCTCACTCACCTCCAAGTTCTTGATCTTTCTAATAACACGTTATCGGGTGAGATTCCAGCATCTTTAGGAAAGCTTTCAAATTTGACAGAATTAGACCTCTCCTATAATAAACTAAGCTCTATAGCATCCTCTCTTATACTTCCATCAAACTTGGAGACCTTATACCTTTTAAATAATCAGTTGAGTGGTAAAATATTAACATTAATAGTGAAACTTTCCAAATTACGAGAATTAGCTATTAGCTCCAATCCGCTAGGAGGTACGGTATTGACTGAATCTCACTTTGCTAATCTCTTAAGTTTGACACATTTAGTGATATCTAATACCATGCTAACACTTAACCTATCTGCTGATTGGGTGCCTCCATTCCAACTTCAATATTTATCAGCCAATAGCTGCATAATTAACGGACAATTTCCTCCATGGCTTCAAACTCAAAAGAACCTATACTTTCTTGATTTGTCGAATACAAATATCACTGGACCCATGCCAAAATGGTTGCATACAAATATACAATGCAACAACTTGAGGGGATATACCTTTCTAAAAATAGTCTGAGTGGTTCTCCTATTTTTCCCATTAACTTTTTCTACATGTACCTCGATTATAACTCTTTGTCATCATGCGATATTTTGTCAAATGAAAGTAAAACAGTAGTATATCGCAAAGCTAAACAGATAGATCTCTCAAATAATTTCGTCACCGACATGTTTCCGAAGGGCTTAGTACAACTAATGCCTAACTTGGAATTCTTACTCTTTCCTAATAACCAAATTAGTGGTCCTATCCCTAATTTGTTGTGCCAACTTAAGTCATTGATTTGGATGGATATTCAAAATAATAGCTTATCAGGTGTAATTCCAAATTGTTGGGCCAATACTTCAACTCTTGAAATAGTAAAACTCTCATACAATAAGCTTGAAGGACACATCCCATGCTGTAATAATAGTTATGCCTATAAGCATTTTGTCCATACTGAATTTCATTTAGATTTGAATGACAATATGTTGACCGGAGAGATCCCTTCATGCTTGACCACTATCAAGAATCTGAAAGTCTTGAACATCGGTGGAAATCAGCTTTTAGGCAAAATGAACAAGTGGTTTAATGCCGAAAATTTTAAGAAATTGGAAATACTTAGGCTTAGAGGAACAAGTTTAATGGCACTATTCCTTGGCAATTGTGTTCCTGTCCTCAGCTCCGAATCCTCGACCTTGCACGCAATCATTTTTCAGGATCCATTCCTCGTTGTATAAGTAACCTTACGGGAATGACTTTGTTAGCTTCACCTGATACAACACCATATATGCCTTTAAGTGCGATTAGTGAGGTATTTCAAGGAATAGAGCAAGCATATACCAGGACGGTACCATATTTGGTGGATATAGACCTCTCTTGCAATAACTTAGTCGGGAGCATTCCTGGCGGTGTGACAAAGCTTTCCGGCTTGTTGAGTCTCAACTTGTCGTACAATAAGTTATCTGGAATGATCCCTCAGAATATTGGTGGTTTGAAATCATTGATTGCACTAGACTTGTCAAAGAATAAACTTACCGGAAGTATTCCTACAAGCATGGTTGAATTGTCTAGCTTAAGCCACCTTAACTTGTCATATAACAATTTATCAGGTCAAATCCCAACTGGCATTCAGTTACAAACCCTATCTAATCAGGCCTCAATTTATGCTGGAAATCCTTATCTTTGTGGGGATTTTCTGCCAAGGAAGTGCAAAAGTCAAACCGCCGAACTTGAAAAGGGTACAAATGATAAAGACAATGCCGATAATAGGGAGAAGAAGCTCAAGAAAATGGGATTCGAGCTGGTTGTGATGTCGGGATTTGCTACTGGTTTTTGGGGTGTTTTTGGGTGTTTGGTGTTGAATAGGAGGTGGAGGGATGCATTTTTCCGTCGTCTTGAAGATGGTTACAACTGGTTGTATGTGATAGTTGTTTTGAAGGTGAAGGTGCTCAAAGCTAAGATCAAGAGAGGAGAATGAGATGGTTCAATTGTGTATCCAACAAAGTGTCTAACATTCATGTTACTTACAGAGTCATGTTATTTTAGTGACAGTATTGGCACGGTCGGTTATACTCTTAATATTGTAACTCAATAATTATTGTGTGAGACAAATTGTTTATATAAAAATCAGTTTCTATTGATAATATTAAATGAGTGATTATTTTAAAACTGTCATATTCAAAAATTTGGGAGTATATATTAGTGATGATGTAGTCCTGTACTAGTGTACTGGGCTTAAAACATTTTAATAGAAAGGTATTTTGTGTTTTTCATGTATTGTTTATAGAAAATTCCGATTTCAAATAGATGAAAATCAAAATAAATTAGATGAGAAGATGGCATCAGCCTATGAAGTTCGCCGAATGATAAATGTTGCGTCCAAAAAATATATGATGTGGGTAAATTATGGTAACGTTTGGTAATTAACGAGTTTATATAAATAGATTAGTAAAATTTGAGAGAGACGATTTTTCAATAAATTATTGAGAGAATATTCATTTGTACCCTTTTATTTATATTTCGTGACCATTTTGTCATTGATTGTATCATAGAAATTTCGTACTTGTTTACATAATAAATGTACTTATTTTATCTTTAATCATGATTTGTACCTATTATATTACCTTTAGTATCACTTTTTCTTAAATTTATACAATAATCTCTCAATAAGCATATTAAAGGCGTCTCTCAGGAGACCTACTGTAAATAGATTGGCACATCGTGTCAGGCCACAAAACAATGATATTGGCCCAACATGGCCCATATAACCCCAACATACATGTGTCTTGTCTAGTTTGGTTCAAGAAACAATGGTTTGGTAGGAGTAGAGGTGGTAATTGGGTTAGTCGGGTTTGGGTAGGGTCAAGTTGGTCATATCGGTTAGCCAGAAACGGATTTGGATCAGGTTGAATTATCATTGGGTCTGGCGATTTTATCGAATTTCTCTCATATTTTACCACTAAAATTAGTATTTTGATCATTATTTAGTTTAATTACTTTATTAGTAAGTTAAATGTTTCAAACTAAGCACTAAATCGCATTTAATTTAATCAATATTAAATTTAATAATAATCGAGTTATTAATTTAATCGAGTCAATATCAAATCGGGTTTCGGTCGCTGATTATCAGGTCGTGTCGGGTTACGAGTTGTCATCAGGTCGGATCTGGTTGGATTCGGTTTGCATTATTCTCGAGTTTTGTCAGATTAGATTTGCTCGGGTTCAGATCAGACCACTCCATTAAAAATGGACCAGTTCAAGTCTACTTTTTACCCACAAAAAAAGCAAATTATCGAGCCTAATCCTTTATAAATCATGAAAATACATTATCCATGCCCGCTTAAACTATCGGTCGATAAAACCCGATTCAATTAACAACTTGGTATCACCAACACCTCACCAAACACACACTCAAGCAAGAGTCTTCCAGCGTACACTTTACCAACATTCTCAAAACGGAGCGTCCCAAACGCAAGTGATTAAATTGGAATAAAATATCAAATTTCAAATATCCTTACAATTGGTAACCCATACAACGGCTACTTTTCTTCATCTCTCAAATTCCCCCAAATTTCACCCCTCAAATCAACAATTTTAATTGCATTCTCTTCTTCAATTTCATTTATTTTCTTAATTTCTCAAACTAATTATTTAATTTAATCAAAGTTCATAATTACGAAAAAAATGGCGTCAATTGGAAGTGGAAGAGTTAGAATTGTTGCTCGTGTTAGAGGCTCGCAGAACAAAGATGTCGAAAGCATTCGGGTTTTGAAGCAGCCGATTTTGGTTTCAAGACCCGACCCGAATGGTTCTGGTTGGGTTAAGATTTCATTTGGTGCCGATCAAGTCACCAGGTATGTGATTGCTGAATCGCTCCTTTCGTCCTAGTCAATAGTTATCGTTTTATTTTTTATGTGAGCGGGATTTTAAACAAAGATAAGTATTGATCGGGACGGAGGGAATGGGTGATCTAAAAAAATGTTCATACTGTTTTTCTGCTTAGTTAGGATTTAATTTAATAAATTAATTAATCTGACTAGGGTTAAATGTAATTTAATGGAAATTGTTTTTTAATTAGTTGATTAGATTGAAAAAAGTGGTTTCATAAGAAAAAATTCGTGATTTTTTATTAGATTAACATGAATAATTTTTAAGACGGTTTTACACTAATACCGGTTATGATTGAAAATTTGAAATGTGTTTGAATCCATTTAACAGTATAATCGTGTAAAACCGTCTTATACGAGACTGATTATTAGATTAATTAGGTGATGATTAGCATAGTGTAGTTAATTAATGGCTGAATTTGTGGAATTTACAGTGGTAAGCAAAGTTATGAGGTAGATGAGTGTTATGAGGAAGGAGTAGGAAATGAGGAATTGTTCAGTAAAGAGGTAAAGCCTATGATTTCTGGATTGTTTGAAGGCCAAAATGCTACGGTTTTCGCTTATGGGAGTCGAGGCAGTGGCAAGACTTACACAATTCAGGTTTGTGTATTCTGTTCTTTTCCTTATTCGAGTCGATTTATCAGTCTCAAATTAGGGTGACAGTGGTGTGTTTGTATGGTAAAGCATAAAAATTTTGATGCTCTTTGTAATCCTGAGAAATGACATTGCTGTTTCTTATAAGATTCTGAAACAAAGGAAAAGTGCTTCAGGAGTTAAGGGGGGTCCAATTTTGTTTTCCTGATTGTTTTGGGATTTTGATTAGGGTTCTGGTGAGGAGTATGGACTGGTGACATATGCATTGGATTCGATTTTGCCTCGAGCGGAAGAAGAGGGAAAAGTTGTCAATGTTTCGGTGTTTGAAGTGTGCCAAGATCGTATTATAGACTTGTTAGACTCCAAAAGATCCGAGGTTTTAGTTCTTGAAGATGTTCTTGGCAAGATTAAGCTTAAAGGCCTTTCTAAGGTAAATTTGATGTGAATGGCATTGGTTGCGACTTGGGAGTCTTTGTATATAACTCAATTGTTGATCGTTGGTAAATACGTGTTTCGTTTACTTGTCTAGGTGAAACTGAACTCTACAGAAGAGTTCCAGAAGTTATATAGTGATGCAGTGAACACCAAACCTCCTCACCGTAGCCATTTAGGATGCATTCTTCATGTTGTTTCACCACAAACTGAAAACTCGAAGGCTAAACTTGTGGGGAAGATTAATTTCGTTGATTTAGCCAGTATGCCCTTTCTCTTTTATCTTTATGCCGTGATTTCTAAATTATTTATATTCGGGCTGAGGATTTGGATGTAACTGAATGATATGTAAATCTTTTATCTGATTAGGTTATGAGGATTCTCGAAGAGTTAGTACTGATGGACTCAATCTGACCGACACTACACGGATTAAAAAGTCTCTTAATGTGGTGCACAATGTTTTATATGCCGTGAATGCGAAAGAACGTGTACCTTATAGGGAAAGCAAGTTAACTAGAATGTTGCAAGACTCTCTTGGGGGATCAAGTAGTACTCTGATGGTTACATGCATTGTAAGTGCTTTCCTTATGCTAATGTTTTCCATAAGACGGAATCTTTGAGTTAATTATATTCTTCTTGTTGCAGAATCCATCATTTTGCCAAGAAACCATACAGACAATCAGTATATCTTCTCGGTCATGCACAGCTGGATTTTTGGCTTATTTAGACCCCATTAAAAGTGGTAAAAGTGCTAAGAAGGCAACCGGAATGTTTTCTCCTCAAGTAATAAAATCTGCTTCTAAACTCCCTATTCGGACAAATTTGATGGCTTCTCCACAAATTTCGAAGTCTACCTCTAAACCCTCCACTCGAACACATTTGATGTCTCCTAAAGTCTTGAAACCTATGAGTGCTTCATCATCAGCAAGAAAGCAGTCTACGTCACATCTGTCTGTACGAAAGGCGAGTGGTGGTGTAGGTGTACAGAAGAAGGAAAGGTGTGTAGTTAACATTACGTGTATTATTAATTTTATTTCACTGCCTTGATTACTTCAGACATTACCGACACTCTCGTGGAAGAAGCTTTTAGTACTACCATGGATTCATATGCTTATTTTAAATTTCTGTTATGGACACGGCTTTCAGGAAAGTGGTTGCTAATGTTAATCAACACAAGTCACCAAAGCAGGTATGCTGTGTTCTTTTCTTTCTTTCTTTTTATGTTGTAAGTTGGCATCATTCTATTGAACTGTCATTTGCTCTACCTACTGATGTTAGTTCCATATGTCAGGAGAAAGTGTGTTCTACAGCCGCTTCATCCGTGGATTCTTCATTAGCCCTGTCAGTGGTACTGATTTTGAGAGTCCAGACACTCTGGAACAAAAAAAATCCGGCTTAATGTCTTGTAATACTAATAGAACTTTTACTGCAGGTACACGGCACCCTAGAAATTGTGGAGACGGTTGATTTTTCCAGTCAGCTAGAGGTATAATTTAATTTGCGTCTCAACTCCTATAAATTGTGTAACGAAAATTTCTGGCTTCTTAAAGTCTTGTAATACAAACTTTTACTGCAGGTAAACGGTACCCTAGAAAGTGAGGAGACGGTTGATCTTTCCACTCAGCTAGAGGTATAATCTACTTCATGTTTTAACTCTCAACTAACAATCTTAATTGGCTTCTTTATGTAAAGATTTCTGACATCTCTGTCTAATTTGATTATTCTTATTGTTGCAGGAAAAGTTTGACGAGCATGCTTATTCAGAAGCAGATTCTTCTCAACTTCTTTCTGAAAAGGTAAGGCACATACCTTGAAGAAGTATAATGCAAGGCGGTGTTCGATCTGCATCTCATACTTATTCAGCTGACTAATTCTAATACAGCATATGTAAACATGACCTGGATAATCATTATAACAAGATTCACAACTGAGTCTTTTATCTTAGACTTCTGATTACCATTACCTGATGAGAATAGCAGTATAACACTTACTATACAGCATTAACATTCTCAGCATTATCCCAAATAGTCGGATTTCTGTTCTAACTTAATTTTGTATCATTCCAGGAAACCTCAAATGCTTCTTTAGAAGTAAATTCATCTCAATTTATCTTGGAAGAGGTGAGTCATGCTTGAATCTCTTCTGAAAGATTCGTGTAGTTTTCCAGTAGGTAATCTCAAATGCTAGCAAGGTTTTGTTGAGCTAGCTTTTGATTATAGACACATACACGACCGATGATTAAATTTGGGGTAGATGATAAGGAGGCTCTAACGTCGCTTTCCGTTTATGTACGTTGTAGGATGTCATACAAGCTGAGAACAATATCACTTCTACTCCTTGCGCGTATAAAACACCTACTACAGGAAGTTATTTACTTGAAGGTAATGTTATTATATACATGTGTGGTATGCTAGTAATCAGATCAGAAGTCTACTTTCAGTTGCTGAATATACTTTATTTGGTTGTAGGTAAAGAAAATAAGCTTAATGATGGATCATCCCCGCCATTAAGTGCGAGAATACGAGACTTATCAAATAACTTAAAATCTCTTTGCTTCTCAACTGAGGCGAAATTGAAGATGACTCAAGAAAAATCAAGGTTTTCTGATCAAGTCATTCATGAAAATTCCGAGCCTAAAACACCAGCATCTCAGATAGCAAGAGCTTCTGAAAAATACAACAAAATGAATACTGCAAGTCCTTGGTCAACAATGAAGGTTAATACCTGCTCTAACCCGAATTAATTCTTCTGTAACGTTCTTGCGAAAATTTGTCTGATAAAAAAAAATTGTTTTCCAGGATTCTCTTGTGCAGGAATCTTTGAAAATTCTGAACAGTGCCACTAAGTAAGTTTTTAAAACCTTTTATTTCATTTATATACGCATTTTGTTCTCTGAAATGTTATCGTATCTGAAAGAAGATGTCGACTAATTATTTGACTACATTTTGTATAACAGGGAGGAGCTGAAGGGACTAAGAGTGAGTGCTAATGCTTGATATACATACAGCCATGTTCATATATTAATCGTCGACATATTTTCAGTCTTGTTAATCTGAAATTCTTTTACCTCTGAACAGGGAATTGGAGAAAAGAGAGCTACTTACATTCTTGAATTTCGAGATGAATCTCCTGAGCCCTTTAAAAAGGTACAATTTTTGAATGAAACGTGATACATACGGAGTAGTTGATAAAGTTCATTTCATACGAGTAAACATTTTTCACGTTACTGTCAAAATTTTGAGACGTTTTTCCTCGTGCAGCTTGATGATTTGAAAGACATTGGCCTTTCAGAAAAGCAGGTAATTTTTGCTTAGCTTGAAATTCGATAATTTTTTCTGTATTTATATAAGACAACGTAAAAGCATCATTCGTAGTTCAAACTTCTAATTTTACGGCGTTCACATTTGTTCCTTGTTTCTGTAGATCAAAGAACTGGTGAAGAACGTAGCTGTGAATCTCTTGTCTTAGTTGAAGTTACTGACTGCAATGATATTAAACCACCAATTTGCACAATTTCAGTGTAAGCAACTTCATGTTGCTATATCTTCTCTATTGTAAAACTTACTGTATCATTTTAGTTCGTCTTTCGTCTTCCATTTTTTGAATTATTGCTGTAAAATTGCGATGATGTAATGTAAAACAAGAAATTTGAGCAGAAGTATTATATATTCATCTTGAGATATGTAAACCAGTTTGCAGTAAAGTTTCCGTCTCTGGTAACATTTGGGTTACATCTATATTCCGAAATTTAAACCTATCTGCATTTGCAGGAGTAGTCGGCTTGAATGCTAGCCATGGCCAGCATAAACGACTAACCTTGCTTTTGTTATTTTTATCGCGACTGTCAGCTTCTTCTAACTGTCTTGTTAGTAGCTCAATTCTTTGACGAAGCTCGGCTGCTCTACTGTCAGCTAACTGGAGAGATCTTTCTGCTGCTGACTGCGCTGCCATTGCTGCTATTACAAGGTCTTCCTTGGATTTTATCTTGCTGTTTGACACTTGCAATGCAGATCTTGTTTTCTCGAATTCTTGTGTCAGAATGACGACCTAAAACTTTAGAATGTTAGTCGTCTGAGAGACAGCGTTATAAATATATGTAACAAAAAACCGTCTAACTAAAATGTCTACTCGGGATGTGGGAATAAAATTACTCGATACCAAATACTGATTGCAACTAGAAAGAACTAATGCTTACCACTTTGTCGCGCTCCTGAATTACCCGATTTCCAGCCTCCACTTCTAATTCACAGGCGTCTCTCCATCTGTCAACGTCCTCTTCGGCTGATTTAATCTCAGTCAGAAGCTCTTCAACCTTCAAAACATACACAAATACAGTATGTCAGAAACAATAGCATCAGCACAGAATTGTATATTCATTTACATACACAAGATTTACTTTCTGAGTTAAAGTTCTCTTTTGATCTTCCAACTCTCTGATGCATGCTGTCAGTTCTGTGATCTGCTGCACTTGTTTCTCAGTAAGGTTTTCCAATCGCTGCGAGTCTGACCTGGCATGAAACAAACAGTTAGATACAATGTATTTTATTCGATCTGTGTCATCCTTGCGCAGGAATCATGCTAATCTTCTCTGTAGGGACGAGTTCTCATATTATTATTATTACTATGATTCTGGATTTGACAGGAAAAATTCCTCGGCTAACATGTCAGGATAACGATACCTGGATTCATCCAATGCTAGTCGTAGACGACTGATCTCAAGCCGTAGATTCTTCATCAAGTTCTCCACAGCAAAAGCCTAACCAAGACACGATAAACCAGTAAACCGTCAGTGCTGAGGTACTGCATACGATACAACGGCATTCACACATTAACTGCAAACATTCAGTGTTATGCACTTATACTACTGTTATTCTGCAGTAAACTATCAGGAGTGATCATAGGTCAATTTTGATGCTGACGGATTTCAAACCCACATCACGAGTATCCCTACTTTTGTGACGAGAGTACACTGTCATAGGTATCTAAGACTAAAAAAATACGAGTATAGAAGAAACAAGAAAAAGAACGATACCAGACTGACAACTTCCGCTTCAGATTCACTGCAAACATCCAACCCGACACTTGAACTAGACACCGGGTTTTCCAAACATTGATCATCATCCTTCTTCTGTACCTCTTGTTGCTCAAACACAGTTCCTCCCATAATAAAACCAAACCCGACTCGTTGCAAACCCCTCTCAGCAAGCTGCAACAACGGTCCTCTCTTTTGCTCAATTTCACCTTTCAACTTATCAAGACTCTTCTCCAATGCATCCTTTTCAATCACTGCAACTCGAAGCAAGCCATTAACATCCCGATTCTCATCAGTTAGACTCACCACGCGAATCTCTAGTTCCCTCTTTTCTTTCTTCACTTTCTCTCGACACTCATCGAGTTTACACTCAACCCTTTTCACCATTCTACAAGCCAAGCCCAATTTCATCGAAAAGGACTTCACTTTCATTAACCTTTCTAACCCGTCTTCCTCGAAACTTGATGATTCTTCCTTCATTATCCCTTCACATTGATCATTAACTTCATCTCCCACCATTAATCCCTCATTAATCCTTACTAAACACTCATTAACAAAATCAATAACCTCGGAATCCCTAGCGAAACTATCCATCAATTCATCATTCCTTCTCTTACAATCTACAATTACCTTCAACAAATCTACTTTATCCCCACAATCACTCAATTTATCCTCAACCCTTTTCGCCATTCTCGACACAAAATCCAATTCCTCGAAAAATCCCTTCATTCCCTTCCCTTCTTCCCACTCATAATCGAAACTCGATTCCTTTTCTCCTTCATTATTCTCCCTTACTCCTAAATCCACACTAACCTTCATCAAAGACTCCTTGATCAACCTCAACATCTCAACCCCCCTCGAAAAATCCTCCTTTAACTCGGCTTTTTGCACCGTAAATCCTTCAATTCCCTCCTTTTCCGCGAAAACTTCACTCTCCCTACTCACCTCCTCAACAACCATACCAAGCTCATCATTCTTTTTTCGAACACAGCCCAATTCATATTTCAAACTTACAATTTTACCCTCTGATTCTCGATACTTTAACGCCAACTTCTCGTTCGACTCCTTCAAAAGTTGAACTTCAGATACTAAACTATCGTTTTGGGCTCGTAATTTTTCGACAGTGTCGAGAAGGGTATTATTTTCTTGCCATTGATCATCAAGGAAGTCCATCGAATTTTCAGATTGAAGGGTTGTTGAGGATGAGATCAGACTATGGAAGAGAAACATGTTATTGTTGAAGAAAATTAGATGTGAAAAGTTTGTTGTGTGAGAGGAACAGAGGTAAAAGTTTCAACTACCGGTCTATGTTCTTCATATATTTGGAGGGAAACAAATTTTAATTCTTTTCGGATTAAGTTTTCCTTATCGGATACGGATTCTTCATTAACGGTCCGATTTTTTTCGGAATGATCCAACAGTCATGTATTTTAATGAGGTGAATAGAATTCCGATATATAGTAGATAATAATCTATATTGAAACGGTGAATATTAAAATTATGGTACAAATTAATGAAAACTAATGTTTTTTTTTTTTTTTTTTTTTTTTTTTTTGGTAACGAGGGAACCCGCAGCCGCTACCATCGGTGCGCACCACCCGAGGGTGACAGGCTCGAAGTCTATTTAGGCATGGACTCGGGCCAAGAATGCTCCACAAGATTTTGCTCTTGGGGAGGCTTGAACCCGAGTCTCCTGGGAATTTCACCCAAGTTTTAACCACTAGACTCCACCCTTGCGGGCAACTAATGTTAGTTGTTATCCCTATATTATAAAAGGAGTAGAATTTCAAGCATTTTCATTGGTTGTAGATTTTCATAAAAAAAAGTTGATTAATATTAAGGTAGGCCCCCCATAATCTCAAACTAATTAATTACCCTCTTTCTTCCTTCCATTTTTCTATTAATTAAATAAGGGTTATTTGATGGGAATAATCCATGCTATGCCCCCTCTTCTCAGATTAATCTATCCTCGTGTTTAACTGAGAATAATCTCATCTTTAACGTCATTTAACTTGTAGTGAACTGAACCCGTAATTGACCTGTTAATTCCAGTTTCTCAACAAGTCATTGTAATTTTTCTTTTTCTTTTTCTTTTTTCTTTTTTCTTTTTTCTTTTTCCGATTCCTTCTTTATACTTTCTTCATCTTCATTCTCATGTAATAATCAATCTCTAGAATAATCATCCTACTACTTCAATCATCATATTCTTCAACAAACTCAAATAATCCCCTAAAAGAAACTGAAGTCGATTAAGAAGCCAAAAGATAGCAGACAAAACGATTAAGAAATCCAAATCGATTAATTTCAAGAAACCCAAATTTTGCTTAAGGATGTAACTATAGCTTACCCAGAAAGCAAAGCACTGATACTGATCTTTATTAGTTATGCTGATTTCTATACTTAATTTTATGTCTAGGGTTTGAGTGATGCAGTAAATTTCAATGAAAATCTTGATGAGTGAGAATTCATGGAATCAAGAGGTGGGTAGTTGTTGCATTTCTTGTTTATCGGCCACCTTCTTTAAAATCGATTCCAATCGATTTTAATTTCAACACATTCAATGGATTTTTTTGAGGGGAGAACCCATATATCGTTTGAGTGAACCCAGATTTTTTGGGGTTTATCAACAAACTCAAATTGATTCGAAACCTAACTTTAAACCTAAAAATCCAGATTTTTTAGGGTTCAATTATCAACAAATCCAAATCGAATATGAGTGAAGGTGAAAAATAATTTAGGTTTTTTGATTAATGAAAGGGACGAAGATGTTGAAAGAGGTTAAGAAGAAAGGTAACCGGTTTTACAGGTTTCCCTTCTAAAAGATCAGTACAAGTTAAATGACGTCAAAGATAAGATTATTCTCAGTTAAACACGTGGATAGATTAATCTGAGAAGACGGGGCATAGGATGGATTATTCACATGAAATAACCCTATTAAATAATTCTTTACTTTCTTAATTCAATAAATTGTAAAATTATTAAAATTAATTAACTTTTAAAAATCATTAAATTTAATTAACTCTTATTTTTTAAAAACGAACAAGTAAATAGCCGAGAGAATGCACTGAGATAATGTTACTATTGTTCATCGTATAACGAGTATTATTCATTGTATAATTACCATTTTTTTAATTACATATTTACCTCTACAACAAAGATAAACAACAAAATAAAAAATTTATATAAATAGAGTTGAAAAACCGATAGCAAATTTTTCTAAAGGTATTATATTTTGAACACATACTTTATATCAAATTAAACGAGCCCAATAAATATTAAAAATACATACATAATATTAAAATAATATTAAAATCATACAATTTTTTTTTAATTTATTCACCTTCTTTATTGATTTTCAATTTAATAAAATTAAACCCGTACATTTTTTGCACGGGCGTAAAACTAGTATAGTTGAAAGGAATTATTTCACCTCATTTATTATTTTACGTGAGAATTTGTATTACTCCTGGTGGAACAAGAATATCTCTCAAGTTTTTCTTATCCTAGTGGAAGTGTGAAATAATTAGTTTGATTGATGAGAGTTAATAAATAAAGTTTTTTTTTTACAATAAAGTAAAATCGTTTATTTACTTAGTTATAATACATAAAAAAGATTATATAGAGGGATAAATAGTGCTCGGTTAATCTGTGGTAGACTCACTTGCTAGTTGCTACCCTTCGAAATGGCTTGTGCTGAGAGTTAGACAATAAAAGTATAAACGATAAAATAAATAATGTTACTATATTTATTTTCAAGCTTTTAATTCTAACATTTTGAACATCATAATAGTAAGTTTTCGAAATATTATTAAATTTGAGTTTTTTTTTTAATAAGAAACAGTTTTCAACAAAAAAAAGTTAATAAATAGTACTGTTTTAATTTTCACTTTCAAAAATGAGATCCAAAAAGTTAACAAAAGAAATAAACTATAAAATTTTGTTAAATAGATTTTAGAGCATTTCGTTAAAATAATACTCTAAAGGAATTCGTTATAGATATTGAACTAATCCACTAAAATGAGTAGATCTAAAAATTTTGTTATCGTGTTTTAGCACTGAATTCGTGCCTTTTTTTCACGGATTTGAAACATGTGTAAATTTTAAACCCTTACAATTGTTGCATGTGTTTTAAACTATTATAAGCCTATAGACAAGGATTCAGAAAAAAAACATATTTCGAGATCTAAAATGACCGAAAATAGCCGATTTTGAAGGTTATCCACGTTTTTTAGGCCAAAAAGGTCTCGGGATAAAAACTCTTGAAATTCTCACCATAGTACTTTAATACCGTATAAAAATGAGTCAAGGTGTTAAAATTGGCATACGTTATAAAATAGACACATTTAAAGGCTCTATCATTATTTTAAATGTCATGTTTGAAATAGGCAAAACAAGTTATGCATTTTATTCTATTTTGTTTTGTGAAAAATCCGAGCATCCAATATTTATTATCGGATATAACGAGCCTATTGACAAGGATTTAGAAAAAAAAATATTCCGGGTTTTAAAATGACCGAAAATAGCCGATTTTGAAGGTTATTTTCCACGTTTTTTACGCCGAAAAGGTCTCGAGATAAAAAAAAAATTATCAAAATTCGCACCATAGTACTTAAATACCATATAAAAATAGTTCAAAGTGTTAAAATTGGCATACGGTTTTAAATAGACACATTTAGATGCCATAACATATTAACATTACTTTAAAAGTCATGTTTAAAATAGATAAAATAAGTTATATACTTTATTTTATGTTGTTTTGTGAAAAATCCAAACATTCAATATATATTATAGGATATAATGAGCCTATTGACAAGGATTTAGAAAAAAAATATTCCGGGTTTTAAAATGACCGAAAATAGCCGATTTTGAAGGTTATTATCCACGTTTTTATGCCAAAAAAGTCACCTGATAAAAACTCTCGAAATTCGCACCATAGTACTTTAATACGGAGTACCATATTTTTTTTTTTTGGTTCAAATGAGCGCACTATGTCGCGGATGAGAATCGAACCCCCAACTTCATGGTTGGGATAAGAGTGCTCTTACCACTTGAGCTAACTCTTGTTCTCAATACGGAGTACCATATAAAAATGCCTCAATGTGTTAAAATTGGCATACGTTATAAAATAGGCACATTTAAAGGCCCTATCATTATTTTAAATGTCGTGTTTGAAATAGACAAAATAAGTTATATACTTTATTCTATGATGTTTCGTGAAAAACCCCAAGCATTCAATACCTATTATAGGATATAATGAGTCTATAGACAAGGATTCAGAAAAAAAAATATTTCGGGTTCGAAAATGACCGAAAATGGCCGATTTTATCCACGTTTTTTAGGCCAAAAATGTCTCGAGATAAAAGCTCTCGAAATTCTCACCATAGTACTTTAATACCATATAAAAATGACTCAAGATTTTAAAATTGGCATACGGTTTAAAATACACACATTTAGAGACTATTACATTATTTTAAAGGTCGTGTTTGAAATAGACAAAGTAAGTTATATACTTTAGTTTAAGTTGTTTTATGAAAATTCAATCATCCAATATTTATCATCGGATATAATGAGCCTATTGACAAAGATTTAGAAAAAAAATATTCCGGGTTCTAAAATGATCGAAAATAGCCGATTTTAAAGGTTATCCACGTTTTTTTGCTAAAAAGGTCCCGAGGTAAAAATTCTCGATACTCGCACCATAGTACTTTAATACCATATAAAAATGACTCAAGGTGTGAAAATTGGCATACGGTTTAAAATAGACACATTTAGAGGCCCTAACATTAATTTAAAGGTCGTGTTTGAAATAGACAAAATAAGTTATATACTTATTCTATGTTGTTTCGTGAAAAATCGAAGCATCCAGTATTTACTATAGTATATAATGGGTCTATAGACAAGAATTCAAAAAAAAAAAATCCGGGTTCTAAAATGATCGAAAATAGCCGATTTTGAAGGTTATTATCCACGTCTTTTAAGCCAAAAAGGTCTCGGGATAAAAACTCTTAAAATTATCATCATAATACTTTAATACCATATAAAAATGACTCAAGGTGTTAAAATTGACATATATACGATTTAAGATAGACACATTTAGAGACTCTTACATTATTTTAAAGGCCGTGTTTAAAATAGACAAAATAAGCTATATATATATATATACTTTATTTTAGGTTGTTTTGTGAAAATCCAACCATCAAATATTTATTATCGGATATAATGAGCCTAATGACAATCATTCAGAAAAATATTTCGAGTTCTAAAATGACCGAAAATAGCCAATTTTGAAGGTTATTATCCACGTTTGTAGGCTGAAAAGGTCCCGAGATAAAAATTCTCAAAATTCGCACCATAGTACTTTAATACCATATAAATTGACTCAAGGTGTTAAAATTGATATACGGTTTAAGATAGACACATTTAGAGGCTCTATGTTATTTCGTTACATTACTTTAACGGTCGTGTTTGAAATAGACAAAATAAGTTATATACTTATTCTATGTTGTTTCGTGAAAAATCCAAGCATCCAATATTTAATACTCCCTCCGTCCCGGTCATTTGTTATCTATTTCCATTTTGGGGTGTATCATTGAATTGTTATCTATTTCCATTTTTGGCAACTTTTTGTGGATGACATTTGATTACATGTGGGGCCATATAATTTGTGTGGTCTAAATTCATTTATACTTCTTTTCTTAATCTTTGTGTCAAAAGCAATAGATAACAATTGATCGGGACGGAGGGAGTATAATATATAACGAGCATATAGACAAGGATTTAGAAAAAAAAAATTATTGGGTTCTAAAACGACCGAAATAGTCGATTTTGAAGGTTATTATTCACGTTTTTTAGGCCAAAAAGGTCCCGGATATAAAAACTCTCGAAATTCTCACCATCTTATCTACGTAATATATTAATATAAGAACATTTCGTGCAATTTCGTGCTTCCACATCATCACATCCATTTTCATTTATTTTTTATTTTAAATAAATGTAGGACGTGCCACAAAAATATTGATATTATTTAGGAAAAACCAACTTTGTTAATAGAATTACATCGAATAATCAATACAAAACTTCAATGAACCATCATACTCATTTCCAAATATGTTGAATAAATAATACAATATGAGAATGAAGAATTTTCCCAATAATCCTCATAGTTTATCAATAATAAAAAAGTAAAATAAAAAAATGGACAAAAAACATTATTAGACAATGGAAATATAAATGATAAAACAAATAACGTTACTATATTTATTTTCAAGCTTTTAACTCAAACATTTTGACCATAATAATAACAAATTTTCCAGATATTATTAAATTTGAGTAATTTTTTTAATAAAAAATAGTTTTCAACAAAAAATGTTAATAAATAGTACTGTTTTGATTTTCAATTTCAAAAATGAGTGTTCACAAAAGAAATAAACTATAACACTCTGTTTAGTAGATTTTAGAGCATTCCGTTAAAATAATATTCTAAATGAATTCGTTATAGATATTGAGCTAATCCACTAAAATGAGTAGAACTAAAAATTTTGTTATGATATTTTAACACTGAATTCGTGCATTTTTTTTTCACGGATTTGAAACATGTGTAAATTTCAAACCCTTACAATTGTTGCATGTGTTTTAATCTATTATAATTATAAACTAAATAGAGTATAAAATATACATGTATTTTGGTTTAACATTTTTAAATATTAGTCGTTGTATCGATCTTCTTATTACTATACCCGTGCAATTTTACACGGAGTAGTACTTTTTATATTCAGCCTACTTTTCCTTTTTTTTTCTTTTATACAAAAATTAAGGAAATGAATGTAGACCACACAAATTAACCAATCCCACATAAAATTGAATTTCGGTCATAAAAAGCTTACCAAATAAAAAGAGAATGAAGAAAACGTGACTATCACGAGTAAGAAAAGAGAGAAACATAGTGTATCAACTATCAATTGAGTATGCTCTTTGTAATCTATCTTACCAATGGCAAATTCTTATTTCAGACGACCTGTTTTCCCGTCTAAAATAAGACGGACTAATTGTGGCAATGTTTACTATAAAATGTTACCATTTTTTGTTAAAATGTTACTCTCATTTTCAGGATAAAAAGTGTTCAATTTGCGATATAACATTTTGTTATTAAATGGATACATTCTACTAAAAAGATAGTAACATTTAGTCCATTTTATTTTAATTCATTTGAAGCAAGAATTGATATCAATGGCAAATTGTTTCGATTAATATGATATAATCTACTCTCTCCATTTTAATCCAAATGGGCGCTTTACCTTTTTCACGTTTGCCAACGCACGTTTTACGTGTTTTATATTTTTAGCTACGTATTTGTAAAAATTATAAAAGTTGTATATTTTCAATGTAATCGTAAAGTCGAATTAAACAAAACCCCACATGAATATATTTTTCTTAGATATTGAGACAAAATTGAGATTGAAGGTTGAGTTGTGAATAGTGTAAAAAAACCAAATTGTCCATTTGGATTAACAGTTAGTCTTGCTTGTGACGGGTCGGGTTGAGAGACGGATAATGACACTCATAAAACGAATAGGGGGACAAAGGTGGGGCACCCTCATGTGCTTTCCTCTCTCCTCTAAATGAGTATTTTGTGAGACAAAATGGTATCCGTCCTCTCCTTGTGACGTATACCCTCCGTCTACAATGAGAATTTGTGTTGGATTAAAATGGAGGAAGTACTAATTATCGAACAAAACAGACAACAAATTGGCTCAATTAGTCACTTGATCTCAATTTATCATGCTGTTGGCATACCACGTCTCACACTTTACAGTTCCCACACACTCTTCTTTCTCGCCATTTGTCCTTCTTCCCCTTCATCATCCACTCTCCCTTCTTATCCCCTCTAAACTCCCAAATCTCCCCCAAAATTCACAAACCCTAAAAAACCCAAAATCCCCAAATCAATTTCCAATCACAATCACCAATTCTATTCACCATGTCAGGCGGTGTAGGCCCAGCAAGTGACATAACTTTACCTCCAAAACAAACCACCAACACCTTAGGATTCCTAACTTTCCGTCAATTAAATTCACTAGCATTCATGTTAGTTCTCTCAGCAAGTGGTATGGTAAGTTTACAAGATTTCACCATAGTAATTTTCTCAACTATTTACATTTACTTCCTCTCCAAATACTCCTTCCCTAAACAATCCATCACTCAAGAACAACCCGTTTTCAACCAAAACAGCAAGGTTTTACCCACTTACATCCTCTTCGCCGCGGTTATAGGCTTGTTTCTACCAATTCTATACATATTTGAAGGGATTTATGAAGGTGATAAAGAGGGTATCAAAGCAGCTGTTCCTCACGTGTTTTTGCTAGCTAGTCAGGTGTTTATGGAAGGTGTTTCGGCTTCGTGTCGGGTTTCGCTACCTATTCGGGTTTTTGTTCCGGTTTTTTATAATTCTGTGAGGATGTTTACTTTGGTTGAATGGTTGAAGGATGAGTTTCTGAGGTCTGGTAATGGTGGTAATGGTGGTGGGTTGTCTGTGAGGTTGATTGTTGGAAGAGGGCTTGCGGTTGCGAATTTCGGGTTATGGAGTTTCAATTTGTTTGGGTTTTTGTTGCCTGTTTATCTTCCTAAAGCTTTTCAGAGGTATTATGGTAATGGTGGTAGTGTTTCGAGTTCTAAGAGTGATTAAGAACTTTGTAATTATGATAATGGTGGGTTGTAGACTTTAAGGTTTTGTTGATCTTGTTTCATGGGTTGTATACTTGTATCCATGTTCACTTGGTCTCCCTTAAGACGGTTGTAGACGATTATAATTCTGTCTTTAACAAGAATTTGCGATCCATGTTTGGGTTTTGTGTGGATGAATTTGAAATATTTGATCATACAACCTTGTTTTCTTGTTAATGAGGTTGTAGAAATATTGGTTTGTTTGTTGCCTTTTTCTAGTCTAGGCAATAGGCATTTAGGCCCGGTTTTTTCTAGTTTATGGTGTTATTCCGTTTATTTCAATTTTGTTTCATTCAATCTCTCTACAAATTAATAACACCCGTTCATTTCAATCTCTCTACAAATTAACTATTAGTTTAACTCTATTTAATTTTTCTAGCTTATTAGTATTATACTATTATTCGATAAACTCTATTTAATTTTTCTAGCTTATTAGTATTATACTATTATTCGATTAATTTCAATTTAATTTCATTTAATTTAATTCAACTAACCTCTCTACAAAATTAACAATTAGTTCAACTCTATTTAACTCAGCTAAATTTCATTCAATTAAGTTTACTTTAGTTCGACTCTATTTTGTTCCTTTCAACCGAAAAGAAAAGAACAGAGCTTTAGTCTTGCACAGACTCATTTGTGACGGGTATCAAGTACTATCTCGTGGCTAATAAGACAAAAGTAGAATACTTTAAAAGTAGCAATTTATTTTATCTTATATATCATGTCTCCGTCAGTCCGTCACACAAAGGAGTAAGGCTGGGCACCGGGCGGTGCACCGGTCCAAGACCTGACCGGAACCGGAATTGGCAAAATTGATGGACCGGAACCGGACCGGTAAAATTCCGATCCAAGACCAGACCAGTTGAACCAGAATTTAAATATTATAGACCGACAAAATTATAGACTAGTAAAATTAGGACCGAAATTTGAATATTATAACCGGTTTGAAATGGATTTTACTATATTTTCATGGGAAAAAATTTGAAAACATAAAATCCGGTCCAAACCGATCCGGACCGAAACCCAGAATCTTAAAAAATGGTGGACCGGACCAGATTTTTTAATTCCGGTCCCGGTCCGGTAGATCCCGGTCCGGTCCGGACCGGATTTGCCTACAAGGGAGACTTGATGTTAGTCTTGATTGTTGATGGAATTATCAACTACAGTATGGAGCAACGGAAATGTTTAAAAGCAATTGAAATGTACAAAATGCACGGCTCCACGCAACTCCAAGCAATTGGAATTATCATCACTTTATCCTAATGAACGACAGTGATAGTCCAGATGTGGGCAAGTAATACACAGAAGCAATTACAAGACTAAGGAATGTAATTGCTCCGAGTAGAGTCGTATTACATGAGGAATTGTATGAAGTATAAACGCAAATGGAATGGATGGACAAAACTGGTGCATCACAAAATCCATTAAAATGAAAGTAAATAGCGTTCAATGGAAGCGTAGAACACGCAAAAGCACGAAGCAGATCTATGGCCGAGAGTCCGAGATGAAAGGAGGAGAATCCCATCTCAGTTTGTCAAAACTCGAAAACAGGATCACTTTGTCAAAACCCTGATAAATACAGGTTTTGCAAATAGCAGGCTAGGAGTTCATGAGTAGCCATCCCATTCTTCTGAGCGTTGTATATAAACAAATGCACATCAACCATATATAACCTGCTTGTGAAAGATGTATGTCGCGAATTGTAAACACGTTAGCTGCATCCATGTCCGCTCCTCTTGTTCATCCATTATTGCCGTTGTATACCTGGTCTTGATTCTAACAATTCAATAGCATTAAGGCAAAAACAGTTATATATTTCCAACTTTCCACGGTCATAAATAATAACTGGTAAACACGGTCACTTAGGTCAAGTACGAGTCATTTTGGGTATATCTATGTTCTGGTCCGGTAGAGTCATTTCGCTTAAGTATCAGGTATAAATAAAATATATATTTTATGGTTATAAATATAATAAATATATATTTTATGGTTATAAATAACGTAATAATTTTATTTTTATCATGTATTTGAAGCTAAATCTTAACAAGTAAAGGCACAATTCGACCTTACTATAACTAATTCTCATTTTTCCACACAAACTCATCTTTTAATCGATCTTTTTTAAAAATTTAATCCGTGTCTAAACTATAATATGTTTAGCCATATGTCCAACGAAAGTCGGGTGTCCGAGTGTCGGACACGGAACAGCTAATTAGGAAAAGTGTCCGTGCTACATAGCCAACAAGTAGTTTAACAGTATACTTCGTATTTCTTTACCTCCACTAGTAATGAGTGGACCCTAGCGATGGTTGAATGTCCATCGCAAAAAGGCGCATGACAAACATGTTCACCTTTTGCACAAAAACGCCATACCTTTTGCAAACAAAGGTGTGATTTTCCATATAAAAATGAATAGAACAATTCTCAAATTTGTTTTTAAGAGAGGGTCAACATATATATAACAATGAAGAGCTTGGGATAAAGGGGGTAAAAGGACACATGGCTTCAGGCATAATCCTGGCACCGATGTATCTAACTACTAACTCTGTATGCCTGCCTAAGGTACACATTTTGAATTATGATACCACAGCTACACCTTCAGCATATTGATGGCATTCAACAGCATAAGTAGGAAGATGCGACTCCACGACACAGAATTCAAAGTACTTAACTGAAACACTTACCATTGCGTCTCTGTGTAGCACCGTTTCCACTCATTGATATGGATGCGAGCCTTCTTTCTGAGCCCGAAGATAGAAGCTGTTGTACTCTTTCTGGCCAACCTGAATTTAATCTCCTAGCAAACTCCTCCACCTCCCTGAAGTACCAAATGAAAGTGAAATAAAATAACATAAACATCACCAAGTCTCGTATGTAAGCTAACACGACAAAAATTGGTTTTCATAATGCAGGACGACTGGACTAGGCTACTAGAACACAAACAAATACAACATACTTGGAACCTTATTGCAAACTCAACAGCCCCCCTCCCTGAAGTACCAAATGAAAGCGAACAAATAACATAATCATCACCAAGTCTCAATAACATAATCATCACCAAGTCTCGCATGTAAGATATCATGACGAAAATTGGTTTTCATAATGCAGGACGACTGGACTAGGCTAACTAGAACACGGACAAATAAACTTGGAACCTTATTGCAAACTCAACAACAACACCAACCATTGAGGAACCTATAAAGTAGATAATGAATCAAACTGCATCATCTGCCTGCTTTCTTTCACCCCACTTTGTCCTCTCCATCACCATATTTTTAAATGTCGAGGAACCTAGGGTAATAAAAAACCCATTCAACAAATATCTGTACAAACCTGTCAAGCTCTTCCTTCATTACAGGATCCAGCTCATCATCAGTATAATCATCATCAAACTCAAGTTCATGTGAGAAAGGACTCGTAGGATCTGGAAACTCTGAACTAAGGCTAGACTTTCCATTTTTACATGAAAGAGAGAGGTCATTTCCCTCCTGTTCAAAACAAATATCAATGAATTAATGGGCCGTATGTGTTCCAAAAGATATTAAAAACGAACAGGGAAGCCACTGACCTTGGGTTCTCCGATCTCATTGGTTGACACTTTTGTGTGTGATTTTTTCTTACGATTTTTCTTTTTAGTTTTACGTACTTTACATTCTGCACAATAAATATACAAAAAGTAAATAGCAGTAAATGGCTTACTCATGTTATGACCACCGCAAAAAATCTAAAACCCATCAAGCAGCATCCAGTTAGCTGACTCAGGAAGTTATGAGTAGAAGAGCTAATTACCTAGAAGAGAGCACCTTGGCGCTAAAGCAAGCATCTCACTTGCAATATAAAAATTTCCTCTCATGATAAACCATTAAACCCAGAAGTGAGAATATTAGCACAGTTTACTTACATATCCCTAAAGCAACACTGCTAAAATCAGAAAAAATCAGTTTCTACCCCTTCAAAAAAACTTTTAACACCGAGTCTCAGATGCACAGCAGATGTCAAGTGAATGGCTACAGCAGTGAAGACAGGGTCTACATCATCCAAATTCCAAAGGGACTACAGCTGACCAGAAACCTAATGCATAAAGAAGAGGACAAAAATAATAGCATATTTGGCCAACCATCGCCATTCAACCAATACAAAAATCAAATACATTTTGAACTTTAGCTATATTATTGCGGTAGCAACCGGAACAAACAGCCTGCCTTAACTAGTTAACTGCGCCTGAGTGGTCTATTGCACAATTTGCCATTGATATGTAAAATTGTAAATCATCCTAGCCTCATACGGCAACCAAATGTACAGTAGGGAGATGAACTGGGCAGAAATTTGTGACATGTGGTTTGAATTGTTCAAGGTTTATGCTATGATAGTAGAATTACATAGAACATACAGATGTAAAAAAAATAAAAGTAATCAAGCCGGGTTATGTTCTCAATTTGAATTATAATCAAGGCTATAGATTTATGGAACCTGGAAAATACCTTTTTCTCCACCATTTATAAATGACAATAGATCATCTACAGAACGGTTATCTACAGGCTCTTCTTCGGGTTCAATAATCTGAAACACGCCATAGTCGGCACACAAACCAACAGCCATGCATAAATATATATATATAAGCCATAATAGGGGACACAACTCACGAGCCACCAATAGCAACTTCAAAGCAGGAGATAAATGCTCCGGCCGTTAAAAAAATCACCTAACATCAATATTCTTGAGCATGTGTGATTTGTAGCATCATTATGCAACTTGATGGCCCAAATCACCAAAACGTGGACACACAGCAGTTGAACACACTTTTTGGTCAGGAAGCTGACATATTGATCACATGTCTTTTGCACGCAGCAGACATGCATGACCACACCATTTTTTATAGAAATTATAGCCATGAGGCGGTCAGCTAATCCTTTCTTGTCATGCACTAACGTGTTTCCAAATTTAACAAAAGATTGAGTGCATCATAGACAAGTACCCAGTAAATCAACAACTACTGAATGCACAGGGTCTAGCGCAACACTTCTCGGAGTAGAAATTCGATTAAATAAAAAAGAAAAATAGTAGCAAGTACCTCCTTAACAAATTTGTCTTTCAATTCTTTCTTCTTTCTCGCATACAAGCGATTCAATAGTCGAATGCGGGGATCATCAGTTACATTTTTTAGCGGCTCCAACCTTTCTTCCTGCAATAATCAGGTTTAACATCAATGGATGCAAACTACGTATTATACATAAAACAAGTAATTTTAGAAACAAACTAGAACCTCTGGAAGATCATCAGGGAAGTGAAATGTGGCACGTATCTCCTCTGGATTCTTTCCCTCAATTACCCGAGCGATTATGACACATATGAGATCAACTAAAGGGGCCAACTGAAGGCTAGCAGCAGCAGCCATTAACTCGCATAACTTCCTAGTATCTGACTGAATGAACTTATCATCAAATGCCTTCCGCTCCTGGGAGCCAAAAAGAAACAGATTACGATATTGACTAGTATTCAGAAACATATGGAACCAAACAAGGGTTGAAATGGATATGAGAAGTAAGATTTGACCTTGTAGGAATGCCGCGGATCTTGATGAAAACGACAATAATCTAAGATCAAAGTCAACGTTACTGGAGTAACCTGGTCAGAGAGTACAACAGCATTTGCTTCGGATGTCCCCATGCCTTTCTCAAGAATATCGCGGCATATAACTGGACAAAACATTGCAACCTCCTCCTCGACTTGCCGGATGGAGCCATCAACAGTTTTTAGCCAAACATAAGACTTCATCTGCAAAAAAAGAATTAAGAAGCTACGACGAGTTACAACTTTTACAGCCAAACCTAAAATCAGATGCTAAACCGAGATTCTATTAAGTTCACCAAACTTAACACTACTTGAACAAATCAATCATTACCAAACGTAAACGATTAAACATCAGAATATTGTGGACGTTGATTAATAACTTGTCATTGTCAAAAACCACACCTGATTTTACTACATCGCCACACGCATGCAATATCCCTAGTACATGGAACATGGACATTGCACATTCACTCCTTATCCTTCCAAGTCCAATCCCCTCTACATTTACCATCCCATATTCACATACTAAACAATTAAGACTTCTAAAAGAACTCCAAAAACCTAATTACGTTGTACACTAGATTTTCACAACTTCACCAAAATTTAACACTAATTAGACAATGCGGCAATAAAGAAAAAAAACACCGAAATCAATCACCACGAAACAAAACCTAATAATTTACACAATTAGAAACACATTGCTGTTCCGAATGCGTAAAAACAAACCTATTATCAATCTCCATCACCACCACAATTTATACTAAGATAAACAAAATGTTAAGAGAACGGAAGGGTGTGTCAAGAAAATATATTGACCTCATAAAGGACATGTATGAGGGGGCTAATACAAGTGTTAGAACTAATGTTGGGAGAACGGAAGAATTCCCCATTACCATTGGTGTGCATCAAGGTTCCGCACTTAGTCCCTTTCTCTTTGCTATAGTTATGGATGAGTTGACAAGGGATATTCAGAACGAGATCCTTTGGTGTATGATGTTTGCGGATGATATTGTGTTGATTGAGGAGACGAAAGAGGGGGTGGAGAGAAAGTTGGAATTATGGAGGCATACGTTGGAGACTCGTGGGTTCAGGCTAAGTAGGAGTAAGACCGAGTATGTGAGGGGTCAATTTGCGGGGCCAAGATCGACGGCGGTGGGGAACATTATTTTCGATGGAAATGTTGTTGAGGGGTCCGATTCCTTTAGATATCTCGGATCTATTATCCAAAAAGATGGAGAGTTAGACGGAGATGTGACCCACAGAATTAAAGCGGGATGCATGAAATGGAAAGGTGCTACGGGTTTTTTGTGTGATAAGGGTATGCCCCAAAGATTAAAGGGGAAATTTTATCGTACGGCGATTAGGCCTGCCTGCCTTACTTTACGACTCAGAGTGTTGGGCCGTGAAACAATGTCACATTCATAAGATGAGTGTGGCAGAGCTGCGTATGTTGAGGTGGATGTGCGGCCATAGAAGGAAAGACCGGTTAAGGAATGAGGTGATTAGAGAGAAGGTAAAAGTGACCCCAATAAAGGATAAAATGATGGAAAATCAACTAAGATGGTTTGGTCATGTGAGAAGGATACCTATGGACGCACCGGTTAGGAGGTTGGAGACCGGGGTGCATAAAAGGTTGCTAGGGGTAGAGGGAGACCTAAACAAACTTGGAGAAGAGTGATTGAGCACGATATGAGATTTCTCGGACTTCAGGAGGGGATGGTGATGGAGAGGGCACTATCGAGGGATATGATACATGTGGACTTCTAGCTTTTGTTATTTTTATTAAGTATGTGTTTGGCCCTGCTTTTCAACTGTTTTTTCAACCAAAGAAATAGAAGCTGGGTCAAACACTACTTTTTAAAAAACTAAAAACTAATTTTATTAAACATAAATTCTAAAACTGACTCCAAGAAACACCTAAAAACAGAAGTAGCAATTTGTTACTTCTGTTTCTCTTTTCACGTTGTTCTCAAGTTATTTGAGCGCCAAAACCCAAAAAAATACCGCCAAATACCAACTTTCAGATTTTTTACCTCTTATAAAATAAAATTGTCTGGTGTGAGGGTGAGTCTTACTAGATGTCGGAATTCTCGCAAGTTAATCCCGCTCTTTTGTACATCTATATATAATATATTTTAGCAAAATAAAAAAAAAATTGATAGAAACTAGTTAGGCCAAACATGATAAAACTGATAAAAATAGTTTTTAAATTTTTTTGGCCAAACAGGACCAACTTTATCAAGAACTAGTTTTATAAAAACTCCTTTACAGAAGTAGAATTTTTTTTTCATAAATAAGGCCAAACATACACTTTTTCTAAAAAATTTCTTTTTGGATTTGTATATGTGAGAAGTTCGATTCAAAATCTATAAAACTCCTATATTAAATTTTACTTCGTTCTTCAAAATTACTTTAAACTTTATTCTTGATTTATTTTTTTGGGTTTTTATATATGTGATAAGTTCGATTTAAAATCTATAAAACCCCTCTATCTTTCATTTTCGGTTTCACTTCACTTCCATTTCTTTTTTTCTTTTCTTTATTTTTTTTTTCTCTTGTCGAGATGAGAGTTCACCCTAGACGGTTCCAAAAGATGATTCATGTCAGCCGACCCCAAAACATTTTGGACTAAGGCTCTCGTTGTTGAAACAAAATGTTAAGAGAAAATGGAATGACCTTAAACTATAAACTAAGCTCCGTCTATGGCGAACACTGGAAACCTCAATTCATTTATTAAACCTAAATTCCATCAAAATTCACTAAAATTTATAACTACTTAAACAATGCGGCAATAACGATAAAACGCCGAAATCAATCATCATCATCAAACGTAAACGAAAAATTGTACAGAATTAAAAGCAAACTTGTAACGCGAATGCGATTGATTAATGTCCATTATAAACATAAATATAAACATAATCATAATCATAATCATAAACATAAATATGAATTGATTAATGAAGATATTAATATAAGGAAAATGAAGATATGGAGACAAAGTGAAATGACCTCGCGATGGAATATAGAGAACTGGCGATACGGTGGAGATGACGGCGAGGATAGAGAGTGTACGGTGGTTGTAGCGGCGAGGAGGGAGAAGGATATGGTACTTATATGAGGAGAACTGGAGGAGTATACAGTAATAGACTAAAGGGGTGGGTTAACTTGTGTTATGTCTTGCCACCTGGCCCAAATTAGCATATGACTTTAGATTATTGATATTGTGGGCCCAATAGATTAAGAAGTTCAACAAGTCGTGTCGAATACGGTGATAATCTGTCTCCTTAAGAAGACGGGCTAAATGTTACTATTTTAATGTTGAATGTATACTGTATAAATTTCTAAGTTAACAGTTGTTTTTTCTCATTGTCATATTTGTCCTTAGACCATCCCCAAGCAAAAGGTCGATTTAATCGAGTCAATAACATATTAACCATTAATCTCACCTTATTGACATTGACCCTCTTTTACCCTCCCAAGCAAAAGGTCGATTAAATCGAGTCAATAACATAGTTTATCTTTTTTTTTTTTTTTTCTAATTTGTAACCAATGAGGATGTGACACATAAAGGGTCAATAGGTGGGTCAATTTTCACCCCTTGGGTCACAAATTGACCCTCAACACTCATGAGTCAATACTAATTTGCTATTAATTGTAATTAACTTGACCCAAGCAAGCAATTGACCTAGCAATTGACCTTGCTTGGGGATGGTCTTACAATGGAAACATTTTGGTCCATCTTCGTAAGGAGGCGAAATTAGTCCGTCTTCAATGAGAATTTACTTTTAAATAGTTGAATTGTGAAGTTGAATGTTTTAGTTTGTCTTTTTATTATATTTGTAGATACCATTATCATTTACCAATATCAAATGACATATGAGTCTATTACCAATTACCATACGTTTAGACGCTAAATTAATCTAAAAAACTAAACTTGAAAATTAACCAAATCCTAAAAATAAACGAACAGCACGCCAAAATTAACCAAACCCTAAAAGTAAACAAACAGCACGCCGCACGCAGCTCCCCACTTTCTCAATTCTCACTATCTCAGTTGCCGGCGAATTTGAAGAAGAAAGTGGGGCACGTGCCCTCACGTGAGAAAATTAGGAAAAAAAAAAATAAAGAAAAAAAGGAAATGAGAAGAGAAACGCGTGAAACAACCAAACACAAATAACAAACATACATCAAATTAAAACCCTAAATCCAACCCATAACCACGCCTCCGCCGCCTCGCCGCTCTCAACCGCCGCCTCGCCGCTCTCAACCGCCGCCTCGCCACTCTCGCCGCTCTCAACCGCCGCCTTGCGAATCAACGGCCGCCCTCATTAAAGTCCTCTTTTTGGTATGTTTATTGTTCATACGTTTTTCCCCATATTTGATTATTGAATTTGATTGAATGTTTGGTAATTTAGGGTGTGTATTGTAGATTTGATTGGGGTAGTTTGATTGAATTCATTAATTGGTAGAGAACCGTTTCAAAACAAAGCAGAAATAGCATCCATACTCTATTAGGTTGACAGTGCCATTAGGGTTTAGGGTTAGCAGAATTGCAGAAATAGCCGAGTATAACTGTAGAATTTATAAACCAACTCAAATGTTTAGATCCTGCTGAACGTATGCCTTATGCTAACAAAGATACATGACGAAGAATTGTGTGCAGTTCAGTTGAATATTCGGTTTCAAGGTTTCTTTAATGTTAACTAATTTACTACTGCTACTCCACATATCACTTAGCTCTCAGAATTATCATTGTCTGAATTATTTGGCTGCCACACTTGACTGTATGATTACTCGACTTTTTTGTATGGGACGAGAATAATTCCATGTTCATTTTCTCGAAGTACCTATAGCTTTATTTTTTATTTTATTAGCATCCGTACTCTATTAGGTTGACAGTGCCATTAGGGTTTAGGGTTAACAGAATTGCAGAAATAGCCGAGTGTAACTGTATAAGGGTTGACAGTTGTAGTAAGAGTTGCCCCTGTTAGAGAGCAGAACACTCTATTAGCATCCAAGGCTGGAATAGCATCCAGAGGCCCGAGCAGAATACCCTTGCTAGCTAAAGACCGCCCGTTTTCTTAAAGAGAGTTGCTTGAGTAACTCATACATTCCACGAACTTTTGAATAATTATTTAGTCACTTATATTGAGAGAGATTTTTTTGCACAAGTTAGTAATGATGATATTATTAGGCGTTTTCAAGATATGAATCCTCGTCGGATGGCTTTAGATTTTTCCTTTAATCTGTAATTATAATTACTATGTATTGACGATATTAGAATTTAATGTACAATTTTTTTTTTTCTTACTATGCCACCCCTTCCCTCAAATCCTTCAGTCCTCTTCGTCTAATCTTCTTCAACTCTTCGTCTAGATCTACCGTCTTCTCATCAAAATTTCGATATCTTAACAAATAAGTTTTGTTTATTCATTCTTTTATACATTTTATAGATATATTTCGATCTTTGTTCATTAATGAGATGTTTCATTCGTATTTTATAGATATATTTAGATCTTTGTTCATTAATGAGATGTTTCATTCATATTTTATAGATATATTTCAATCTTTCTGTTTTTGTTCAGTGTATACCAACACAAACACAAAGCGTTGCTTTTGATTTTTTTTTTTTTTTTTCCAGGAAATCATTTTCCCAAATTCTATTATAATTTATTACAAGAGCTTCTACAAGGAAAACATGGCTTTCGTGGTTTTGTGAAACCGGTTTCAAAACCGGTGCGGTTAAACCGGATTTCCGGATTCGGTTTCCATTTTCGAAAAAAAGGTATACCGAATAAATCCGCTGCGGTACCGGTATCATGGAATGAAAATTTTTAAAAACCGGATACCGGTTTTTAAAGCAAAACCGGTGTGGTATAACACTTTTGCTCAGCCCTAGTTGCAGGGATTGTGAATTTGTGATGAATCAGTAAGCAGTGTGCTAGCCATTTAATTGGATTGAATTTGTAGGTTTTTTCATGTACTGCAGCTGACTTCTGCGTAATTTGTTGGTGTTATTTGTTAAGTACAGGCTGTGTGAATATTGTTGAACTTGGGTGATTATTATTGTGAGATTCCGTGTTTTATTGCGTTAGTGGGGTTGCAGCTGGATATTGAGTGGAAGGTGGTGTACAATGCTGGGCGTGACGCCAATTTTGCCACTTCCTGCTCCACCAACCGATGGGGATCTTGGGCCATTGCCACCTTCCCAATTGCCTGCGGAGGACGACAAGCAAAATGACGACCAGAATGAAGTAGTTAAACCAAGCTCAGTGGCAACACATACACGAAGAATTGGGATAATCCATCCACCTCCGGATATTAGGAACATTATTGATAAGACATCACAGTTTGTAGCTAAAAATGGGCCTGAATTCGAAAAGAGAATTGTTGCTAGTAATGCAGGAAATGTGAAATTTAACTTTTTAATTGCATCGGATCCTTACCATGCTTATTATCAGCATAAGCTATCAGAGTTTCGTGCTCAAAATCAAAATTCTACACAACAGCTTTCTTTTCTGCCGGTGGATTCTGCTGTTACAGAGACTGCTTCTGCTGATGGTGTTGTTGCTACCGCAGAAAAATCCGACCCTGCTGCTCAATTTAGACCTGTCCGTAAGGTCCTTGAGCCTCCCGAGGCTGAACAATACACTGTAAGGCTGCCTGAGGGGATAACAGGGGAGGAATTGGATATAATTAAGCTTACTGCACAATTTGTAGCGAGGAATGGGAAGTCTTTTTTGACTGGGCTCACTAGTCGGGAGATGAACAACCCACAGTTTCATTTTTTGAAGCCAACCCATAGCATGTTTATGTTCTTCACTGCTCTTGCTGATGCTTATTCTAAGGTTTTGATGCCTCCAAAGGGTTTGACAGATAAGATACAGAAGAGTGTTGTTGACCGAACGACTGTGTTAGAGCGGTGTCTGCATAGACTTGAATGGGAGAAATCACAGGAGCAAGCTAGGCAGAAAGCGGAAAATGAGGTTGAGCAAGAAAGACTTCAAATGGCTATGATTGATTGGCATGATTTTGTAGTTGTCGAGAGTATAGATTTTGCAGATGATGAGGATGAGATATTGCCTATGCCCATGACTCTTGAAGAAGTCATAAGGAGGAGCAAGATATCTACTATAGATGAGGAGGAAGTTGTCGAGCCTGGTAAGGAGGTGGAGATGGAAATGGATGAGGAGGAAATACAACTTGTTCAGGAGGGTATGAAAGCAGCAAGCCTTGGTGAGAATGGAGATGACCAGAAGAATGAAGTAGCCACTATGGATGAAGACGAACGTCCAATGAGAATTGTGAAAAACTGGAAACGACCGGAAGAGAGAATTCAAGCAGAGAGAGAATCGTCTAACTTTGTCGTGTCTCCAATTACTGGAGAATTGATACCCACAAGTGAGATGTCGGAGCACATTAGGATCTCTCTCATTGATCCAAAATACAAGGAGCAGAAGGAACGGATGTTTGCTAAGATTCGGGAGACCACCCTTGCTCAAGATGACGAAATCTCCAGAAATATCGTGGGACTTGCACGTACTCGTCCGGATATCTTTGGTACCACTGAGGAAGAAGTGTCCAATGCCGTCAAAGCCGAGATTGAGAAGAAAAAAGATGAGCAGCCTAAGCAAGTCATATGGGATGGACACACTGGGAGCATTGGCCGTACCGCAAACCAGGCTATGTCTCAGAGTATGGGTGGTGAAGATCCATATGAGATCAATAATAATGATGGAAGGCCTCTCCCAGGACCCGCTGCTCTTCCTCCTCCAAGACCTGGTGTTCCCCTGGTCCGTCCACTCCCCCCACCGCCTAATTTAGCCCTTAATATGCCCCGTTTACCAACTGGTAGCATGCCATATTCAACTCCAAACAATACTCCGAATATGGTACCTTTTCAACACCGTCCTATGGTCTCTGCAAATCAAATGGTTAGGCCACCACCACCTCCTATGCAAATGCCTCTTGGACAGCAACAAATGCCTCTTGGACAGCAACAAATGATGATGAATCGTCCACCAATGCAACCTCTTTCTATGCCAGGGCCACCTCCACCTGCTGCCCAGTTTACGCCGGTTGGTGCTCATCGACCCTTTTCAATCATGCCACCGCATGGGATGCCTGCCCCTCCGCCACCGATGCCACAAGGAATACCTCCACCTCCCCCACCACCCACCGAAGCTCCTCCTCCGCTTCCTGATGAACCTGAGCCAAAAAGGCAGAAGTTTGATGACACGGCTCTGGTTCCAGAGGATCAGTTTCTTGCACAACATCCGGTATGGTCTTTTTTTTTGTTATCTCTACTGAATTTTTTTAATTGTTCTACTTTTTAACTAACTTGGTAACTGGCTAAAGCATTCTCTTTTAGGTTAGATTACAGGCTTTGGTGACGTGCTTACTGATTGTTGAACTAATCTTTCGAACATTATCAGCTTTTTTTACCTGGATACTTGTCTTTTACCTCTGTTATGCTTCACTTCCAACTGTCCAAGCCTAGACAGTCAGAAAATTTTGATTTCCCTTTTCATTTTATAGACGTTTCTCTTCTTGCTCTCAGATGGGGCTAACGGTTGTGTTAGTGATGTGTGCAGGGACCTGTTAATTACAGGCTTTGGCATTCTTGCAAACTGATTAGGGCTGGCACTAAAATATCTGGGACTTAGGACCCTCTTAAGTTTTAATTAGTTGGTGTTTTGAATACTGATTAATGCACTAACATTCTTGAAACTTGATGTGCTTTTGTAGTTAGTTTCTTCTTTCTGACCTCCGTTTTGGTTTACAACTTTGGTTGCTGCTTATAGAGGTCTCTTCCTGTTGTTCTCAAATTCTCTGAGTTGTGTGTGCAGGGACCTGTTAGGATCAATGTGTCTGTACCTAGTGTTGATGAAGGGAACCTCAAGGGGCAAATACTGGAGATTTCCATGCAGTCTTTATCTGAAACTGTTGGCAGTCTGAAAGAAAAGATATCTGCAGAAATTCAACTTCCTGCAAACAAGCAAAAACTAAGCGGAAAGGCTGGATTTCTCAAGGACAATCTCACACTTGCTTATTATAATGTTGGAAATGGCGAGTCGCTGACACTATCATTAAGGGAGCGTGGTGGACGGAAAAGATAGATCCACTTGGGCAGGAATAGATCCACTTGGGCAGGAAACTAAAGGTCTTGTTGGAATCTTGTTGGATCTATTCGTCTTTTCTTTGCAAATGTTCTTTTGGATATTATGATCATGGTGTATTTTAAGCTTGAATTTTACGACTTGATCATTATTATGTACTACAGATGTGACCTCTTGGGAATTTTATCTTAAGGGCAAGGGAAGTCTCCGAATTCTTTTTTTGTTTGTTTGGTTGCACCGAATCTAGTTTTCCTCTCGTTATTTGACTAATCTAATTCTGTTTGCCTTTGCAGCTGATGCATTTGAGCTCTCAAGTTGTAGTTATGAGAACATTCTCCATGTTCAAGTTCAATAGCCTTTAGTGGCTTAGTTTTATTTCTGTTCTTTTCTATTATGTGTTTTTGGTTTCTTCTATAATCTAATTTTTCTAGACTTACTTTTTGGCTGGAGGTTAGGCTGCTTCTTGTAGGGAAACTCGTCATTATGCTGGGTCTGAGATAAGAATTCATCTATCGAAGTGAACATGAGTTATATGGTTGGCTTGCAAGCAAGTAACCCTCTTTAGCCTGAGAATTTTCTTGCATAGTGGTTTCTTGATGAGCATGCTTTTCGTTTTTATGCTTTTCTGTTTACCTTGACACAGCGAAGTGATCGTAGGAAGACAGGTTGGAGCGAGCCTGAAGCATTTACCATCACATTTGTCTCATAATAACGAAGGCAAGTAGTATTAACGGCTAGCCGGCATTTTGGTTTACACTGCTGTTTCTGCATATCCTGAAATCTGGCATTCTTTTGAAGTCGAGGATACAAAAAGTTAATTGATTTATGGTTGACAGTGTAGTGTTTAAAATTCCTGCTGGCTGATCAACACTTATGGAGTTCTGTTGTTAGAGGTTGAATAATTATGAGTACTGGTGTTAGTGGTGTATGACTTTGATCATATACGTGATTGTTGCTAGGGTTAGCAATGGGCAGGGTTCGGGAAGGGTCCAGCAAGACCCAGTCTCAACCCTAAGTCACATACCTTGGATTCATATGCGACCCAAACCCTAAAGGGTTTAAATTAATGGACCCATACCCGACCCAGAGGATCCGGGTCCAGATAGGATCTACGCTAGGGTCAACTTTTTTTTTCTTTGACTAAATAATTTTTTCCCTAAATTTTATCTTTTACCTAGTACCCGAACTCATCATTTTTATAAATTTCCTCATTATTCTTAATGGTTGTTTGGATATGTGTATAGATATTAGTGATAATTAATAAATGTCGTCTGTATCTGTGTTATTTGGGTTATTAACGTTTGTATATGTGTTTTTTTTTTCTTTTTTTAATAAATGTAAGGGTCTAAGAGTCGAGTAGGGTCCCAACACCAAGAGCTGGACCCGGAACCGGAACCGGGGTCGGACCCGAACCCAAAGTTTTTATATAGGATCCATACCTGATCCATACTCGAGTGGATCTCAAAAATTCAGACCTATACCCGACCCGTTAGGGTCAGACCCTAAGGGTCTGGGTCGGCACTGCCATCTCTAAATAGAACCATTAATAACATTTTTTTTTTTTTTTTTTGTCAGTGGTAAATAAAGGTGTTACATGCCGATCGCCTCGGTTGCCAAGTCGTGCGCAACCCTATTAAATCTACGAGGGATAAAAGATAAACTAATACAATGAAAGTAAAAAAGAAAGAGCATAGCAATCCTCTAAAGTATCCTTAATAAGGTGATCCGCCTCTTCTAGTCCTGCTAACTGAAGGAGTGCCCTTAAGCAATCAGAGATGATATGCATATGCGGGAAACCCCTATCCTTAGACCATTTGAGCACCGCAAGCAACCCCAGAGTCTCGGCCTGAAGGGCCGACTCTGCCAAACAAGATTCTCGAAATCGTCCCACCTCATCCCCATCCTGATCAAATGCCACAAAACCAATGGCAGCATCGAGAGTAGACCGCCAACTCGCATCCACCATAATTCTGATGATCTTACATGAATCTTCTTTACCAATGAGGTAGAACTTTTTTCCGGCCGACAGATGTTGAATCTCTGAAAATAAAGACCCTACCTCCTGAAATCGCCCCCCATCGTACTCATGGTATCATCATGCGCTTTCTGAAAGTTCTCAACTTCAGAGGCCGCAAGTCTGTAAAGGTTTTCAATTGGTATGTCACTACCACGAAAAATAACATTATTTCTATGTCTCCAAATACTCCATAGGGTACCAACAAAACAGCAGATCCTCCAGTTTCCTTCTTCCATTTTTCTAAGTAAGGCAATCCAGTCCAAGATCCATTGTTGAACATCCAGATGATGTGCATGCTCCGTTCTAATTCCCAAAATCGAACCTGCCCAAAGACGCGAGGCAAAATCACAGTCTTTAAAGATGTGAGTTAGAGTTTCCACCTCTCCCTCTTTTTTACTACAAGAACCACATTGGACAGAGCCCTGTATTTTCCTGGATACCAGTTCCGAGCCGCAAGGTAGAATGTTTGCACATATCTTCCATAAGAAGACTTCTCCACTTTGCCGGGATTTTGAGCTGCCACAGCTTTCTACCACAGAATAACTCAATTCTTTTGTTCATTCTTGATTTGTCTTTAGAACTACCGCTTTTCTCAAAGAAATCCCCCAAAATGATACCATATCCACTCTTAACTGAGTAAACTCCATTTCTAGTAAAAGGCCAGTAAACCTTATCAGCCAAGCGGGAGGATGGAATCCGCATTGCAAGAATCTTGGTTGCCCAACAATCCTCAAAAAGATGCCTCACCATAACATCATTCCACCTTCCCCCATCAGTCAACAGGTCGGACACCTTAAGCTTATAGAGATGGGCCCAATTGTGACTCAGCCAGCTCTCCTTTGGGCTAGGGATTTCTCCATTAACCCAGTTGGAAGTCCAGACATTAAGATTGGAATTTTTCCCCGGTTTCCAACCCAACTTTGCGCGTATCCACTGAAAACCAAGGAAGATACTCCTAACGCCCCAGGACGAATTAGATTTTATATTACAATCCCTAGTCCCCATACTTCCCGTTGACGCAGTCAGCAAAACCCTAAAAGTTCTGCAGAGCAGGGAATCCTCACCAGAGAGAATTCTCCATCCATGCTTTGCTAAGAGAGCTTTGTTCGTACATCCAATATCCCTAATTCCAAGCCCACCATTTCTCTTGGGTAGACTTAAGAACTTCTTGCTACACCACGCAATCTTATTACCAGATCTACTTCCCGACCACCAGAAATGTGACAGCAAAGAGTTTAATTTTCGGGTCACACTTACCGGTATTTTGAATACCGATAGAAAGTAAATGGAGAGATTCGATAGTACGGAAGAGATTAAGGTTAATCGACCAGCTGCAGACAAGAAGAGAGCATTCCAGGATGAAATTCTTTTTGTAACATGCTCCACCAGCCCCCCGAAGATGTCTTTCTTCGAATGATGAAATTCTGTAGGAATCCCCAGGTATTTTCCAAGGCCCTTATTATGTCGAACATGCAGATCTCTCAAAGTGACCTGAATGCTACAAAGGGTAGAGTTCGGGCTAAATAAAACCCCTGATTTCGAGTGGTTCAGCATTTGGCCAGACAACACACAGAACCAGTCAAGTGTATTCATAAGATTTCTTGCCGCCCCACTCCTATTCTCGAAGAAAAAGACTGAATCATCGGCAAAGAAGAGATTAGAGATACGTTGTACCCCACGACCCACACGAATTCCTTTGATGAGATTACGTTCCTGAGCCAGGTTGATTTGTGACGCAAGCGTTTCCATGCACAGGATAAAAAGAAACGGGGATAACAGGTCACCCTGCCTAAGTCCGCATGTTGGTTTGAAATTACTAAGGGGCTTTCTGTTCAGCAGGATCTCATAACTAACGGAAGAAACGCAATTCATAATAAGAGTTATGAGTCGAGCAGGAAGTCCAAACCTCGTAAGGACCGGTTGCAGGAAGTCCCACCGAATCCTATCGTACGCCTTGCTCATATCAGCCTTGAAGATACATTTCCCCACTCTTCCTACACGAGTATTGTTCACGTTAAAGATCAGCTCATGAGCCAGGAGAATATTATCACGTATCTGTCGTCCCGCAACAAACGCCCCTTGGGAATCACCTACAAGTTTTCCCATCATCTTCACCATTCTATTCACAATACACTTAGAAACAATCCTCATGATCACATTGCACAGACTAATTGGTCTAAAATCAGATACCTGTTCCGGGTGATCAATCTTCGGGATTAGAGCAATGAATGTTCTATTCATCTCCCGAAGAACTCTTCCAGAATTCAGGATAGATAGAACCCCGTTGCACACATCATCCTTAACTACACCCCAGCATTTTTGGAAAAAGATTCCAGGAACCCCATCCGGTCCAGGTGACTTAGACGGGCCCATTTGAAAAACAGCCTTCCTAACCTCTTTCCTTGTGAAGGTCCTTTCCAACATATCAGCATCATCAACTAAGATTCTAGACTTAACTGCCCCCCGGAAATTTTCAAAACAACTCTCCTCCCGATCCCCCTCCATCCCTATCTCAGCCCGAAAGATATTCTTGAAAAAAGTCTGGAACTCCAACCCTACATCCTGTTCTCCCCGAACCCAAGAGCCATCATCTTTTCTAATGCTATGTATAAAAAATTTTCCTGATCTTCCCTTAACCCAGTTGAAGAAGAATTTCGTACAAGCATCCCATTCTTTTGCCCACTTCACCTTAGCCCTCTGTCTCCAGTAAGAGGTAGCTGCTTCAATAAAGGTATGTAGATCCTTATGAGCTGTGAGATATCTATCCTCCCCATTGCCAGCAAAATCTTCTTCCAACCCTTTCAACAGGCGCTCATCGAAGTCTTCCCACTTTTGTTTCCACTCTCTAGACTTTGTGAGCGACCAGGATTTGATGTTATCCGGTTATCCCTAGTCACAGAAAGCTTCCGACCCAGGCAGAAGCTCGGGGACCCAACAAAAGCGGTCCCCCAGACATTTTTAATATCCTTCAAGCAATCCTCATGATCTAGGGCCATGCATCAATCTTATATGGCTTACCTTTACCACTTGCCTTTGTAAGGTGTAAGTTGAATTCAATAGGGGCATGGTCCGATAGCTGAATTGGAAAATGTGCAACTCCCGAGTTTGGAAAGTGGAAAAACCAATCCTTCAAGCCTAGAGCTTTATCAAGTCTTTTATAAACCCTTTGACCTCCACTCCGGTTATTACACCAAGTAAACCTCGGTCCCTTAAAGGGAATATCGATCAGTTCGTGTCTTATCTTCCATTAACATAATTTGTGTATATCTAAAAACGCAAGTTATTGTAGAAATGGACATTTCCGTTTTAAACTTAGAAATGAGATAATATGATAGAAAAATAAAAACAAAATGTCAAGACTGGTGAGAATCACGCTTGTTTTACTTATACAAGTGGGGTACTATTTGTCTCACTTTAATCTTTAAACAAATATATTCGTATTAATCGAGACCTACTCATTTAAAAAGACATGATAATATTTCATTGTGAAATGTAATGTTATTCATTTATTGTGGTAGGCCTCTTCATTTTTTGAATAGAAACGAAGTTTCATTACTTTTTAATGTCCTGGATTTAATTTCGGATAGATCAAGTAGTTGTAATTTGTAAATATACTTGATTATAAAAGAATAAGATACACCTGATCATAAAATAACCTTTTGGATTTGTATTGTGGATTATTTTGTTATCTGTTTGGGTGCGGCCCAGAGCTATTGTTAAATTTAATATGGCATCAAAGATCATAGCTAAAGACCTTGGTTTCATGGCTCAAAGTTTGCAGTTAAACGAGCAAAGTTGCTCTTGAATTTGTCCGATCCAAGTGGATACTAGGTCAACTTTACTTGTCATCAAATAATTAATCAGTTTTTTTGTCTTTTAAGCGAAAATCAAATGTAAACAAATGACAAAGAATAAAGGGAGTATCACTTCAATTTACTAAATGAAAGAAGTATAATTTCAACCACAATAAATCTTGCTTAAGACGGATTACCCGCCTTAAATCTTTAAACGGGTCAAATACTACCAGCCAAGAGTAAAACAGACAAAAAGTTTGAAATTTCACTTATTATTTCATATCTATTACTCCCTCCGAGGTTCTATGATCGTTCCTTTTGGTTTTATGATCAAAAATAAGGAATACATTATTATAATGAAAGAAAGTACAATTGATAAAGTAGATAGGAGAGAGAAAGGATAATTAATTAAATTTAAACATTCATCACTAGCCACTAATTTTCCCTCCAAAAAAGTAAATAAAAGTACAGCTTACACAGTAGCCTTGTTACAACAATTCGGACTTCAACAGAAATTCGGACTTCAACATAAATTCCGATTTCGACTTAAATTCCGACTTCAACACAAATTCCGACTTCAACATAAAATCCGACTTCAACTATTTAAATAGTTCCGCTTACATAAATTAAACCGTCTCCATTAAAAAAAATACGCTTACATAATTTTACAAACAGTAACACTGTTACATAAACCGATAAAATGAAAATCGAACGAACTTCAGATCTGCATTTGGGTATTCCGTCAATTCGTCCTTGAGTTGTGCCTGACATGTTAATGGAGAGGACACACAAGTAGAGCTTCATGTTTTAATTAGACACCAAATTTTCATTTTTGCGCCAAAACGAAAATTCATTCTAATTTCATTATTGCGCCAAAACATTCAGCCAAATTAGTGCAAAGTTCAAATTGCTAGGTTTTTTCCTCAACTATATTTAAGGCCACAGTGACACTATGCACATCATTAAATTCCAGAAAACAGAATTACCATCATTTATTGACAAAGTTCCAAATAAATCAAACAATCTACCAATCAAGTAATCACCATTTATTTAGATACTGCCAATATTTCAATCAAAACAGCATATTTCAATCAAAAGATGGTGAAACAAAACCTAACAAACTTGGAGAGGGCAAACATTGTCCAAATTATTCAAGTAAAATGCAAAAATGGGAAACCACCAAATGGTGTTATGTCAGAACTTGCTGAGCAATTTCACGTGACAAGGAAAACAATAACTCTCATATGGAGCAAGGCAAAACAACAAATGGACTTGGGTGAAGTAATTAACGTAAACAGCAAGATCAAGGGCAAAGCAGGATGTAGGTGTGCACAGTTTGATGCTGACAAGTTTAAGAACTTGGATTACAAACAGAAAACAACGCAACGTAGGGTTGCTACTGCAATGAAGGTCAGCCAAACAACGGTGGCAAGGTGGATTCGAACAAAAGTACTGAAGAGCCACACAAATGCCCTCAAACCAGGTTTGACAGACAAAAATAAGCTGTGTAGGTTAATTTTCTGCTTATCACAGTTAGTTTATGACGAAACAAGTAAGAAAATCATGTTTAGGGATCAAGGAAAGATTGTTCATATGGATGAAAAATGGTTTTACATTACTAAAGATGGCCAAAGATATTACGTAACCCAAACAGAACCTGAACCATATAGGAGTGTTCAGTCAAAAACTTTTATTGGAAAAATTATGTTCATGTGTGCTGTTGCTAGACCACAATATAATGCAAACAACGAATGTATTTTTGATGGGAAGATAGGCATATGGCCATTCGTAAATTTGGTTCCAGCACAGAGAAATTCAAAGAACAGGGTTGCAGGAACCTTGGTTACTAAACCTATAGACTCGATAACAAAGGAGGTTATCAAGAACATGCTGATAAACACAGTGCTGCCAGCAATCAAAACAAAGTGGCCAGAAAATGAAGGCAAAACTATCTACATCCAGCAAGATAATGCCCGTCCCCATATCAACAACGAAGATACAGAATTTAGAGAAGCAGCAACAAGAGATGGGTGGAACATACAGTTAATACAACAGCCCCCAAATTCACCAGACATGAATGTATTGGATTTGGGATTCTTTAGGGCTATTCAATCACTACAAACCCTAACCAATTCATACAAGCTAGAGGAATTAGTAGAGGCAGTGACTATTGCTTTTGACAGTTTAGAAGTGCATAAGCTTAATTATGTCTTTATAACTATGCAGGCTTGTATGGTTGAAGTACTAAAAGTAAAAGGTCACAACAATTACAAGATTCCACACATGCATAAGAGCAGATTAGCAAGAATTGGACAACTACCACAATATTTGGAGGCAGAAGAGGAACTGGTAAAGAACAGGATTATGTATCTTAACAATCTAGACATTGTTGAGGTTGCTAATGCAGGTAAGGGATACAATATAACAGAATTAGTAGACTCTTTAGCACCATTGCAGCAGTTCGAGATAGATATGTGTGCTTAAAGTAGTTTAGACATCTTAGTTGGTTGGCCTATGTACTCATTTTGCGTACTAAGAAAGGTAGTACAAATACCAACCACATTTTGAAGACCAACATAATGAAAATAGTAGCAGAATATAGGATGTTGGAATTGCAGACTCAAAAGCAGAAGGCAAGAGAGCACCATACAACAACATTTTGGACAGCAACATAACTGATTGAGGACAGCAACATACAACATCATTTTGGAATCAATTCAGAGCAGAATGAAGACAGCAAGATACAACAACATTTTGAAAAAGGAATGTCAATTCAGAAAAGAAAGATGGTTCAACAACTTTTGGAAAAACAATTCAGAAGCAAATTGAAGACTGCATCATACTACATGGTTTAGCACGAATGTTTTGTTATTTAAAGTGGAGTATGTATGAACTTTGCAGTTATTTTAATTGTGATGTTGGTTGAATTGTTAAACAGGGTTGAATAACCATCAATAACCATCAATAACCATCTAAAACAACTCCTTACAATCATATTAAAATCACCATCAATAACCATCAAAATAGAATTCAAATACACGAAATCCAGAAGAAAAAAATTACTAAACTTTGCACTTATTTAGCACTTATTTTATGTATGAACTTTGCACTTAATTTAAGTCTGATGTTGGTTGAATAACATTATCGCTCTACTTGGCATACAACTACGTTAACCCTAGTCAGACAACAACTGTATAAGGAAGACTCGTACATCCATTGCCTCATCAGATTCAGTGAACCTGGTGGCAGAATGCATGTATAAGCCATTCTTGCCCTCACATTTTGTCATTGGGCAAGTACCCATTTTAGAAAAATGCATTTCATCATCAGTTACTTAATTAAAAAAGGGACGAAAATAACAACCTCTAAACATCTTCCAGAAGCATCTTAAATGCAGGAAAAAACTTTGAAATTTCCTCAATGAACCACCTCGTGTGTTCAGGCGTCTTCTCCATTTCCTTCACCCTCTTTCTTCTCTCCTCGGCAGCCACAACTCTCCTCTTGGCCTCAAGATCAAGTTCCTCCATCCTCTTATCAAACAAGACGAATTCTGGACAAGTTTCAGGAACACAAGTTTCAGGAAAACAACTTTCAGGAACAAACGATTCGGATTCTAAAGAATCAGGAACACAAAACTCCATCATTGACCCGTCTTCGTTAATTTCATCAACCCAGTACTCTAGATCATTAGTTTCACTCAAAGATTCGTCAATATCTTTATCAAAAACATCAGCAACGTCATCAACATCGTGCATGTTGAACAAACATGGTGGATCTTCAATATTCAGATCTGAATATTGAAGGCTATCTTCAAAATCGTAACTAAAAAATCGAGACATTAGATCGAGTATTTGAATGAAGATGATAAAAATTTAACGAAGTTTTTGGTCTCAGAAAATTAAAGAAGGCTATCTTCAATAGGGTGATTTAGAGAGGTCTTCGAAAACAAGAGAAAAGAGTGGCTACGGGAATGAGAAAAGAGGAATGAATGTTTGGAAATGAAAAGGTGGAAAACAAAGAGACGGATTTAGAGAGGTTTTCTGGGAAATGAAGAATGGGGAAGATGAAGATCTTAGGGAATATGAAGATAAAGCTGCGGTTGAAGAGGAGGTTGAAGGGTAGGGTTTTTATGAAGAAGGATCTAGAGAGTGTGAGATTAGGGTATTAGGCGGGAGAGATTTGGGCTGGGTTGGGGTTATTATAATTAAGTGGGTTGGTTGGGTAGATTAATTAGGTTGTTTAAGTGGGTAAGTGTGTTAATTTAGTGGGCCAATACAATGGCAAATACGTAAATAACGTAATGGCATGAGGACCACTTGGTCATTTCACATAATAAAAACATACCAAAAAAGAAAAGAGAACAATCATGAAACTCGCATGAAAAAGGAAATAGGAACGATCATAGAAACTCGGAGGGAGTATATAGCAATAAGGCCCTGTTCTTTCTGGCTTATTTTCAGCTCGTTTCAGTTCAGCTCAGCTCTATTTAGTTCAGTTCAGTTCAGTTCAACTCAGCTTCATTCAGTTCAGCTCAGTTCAGCTCAACTTCATTTAATTCATTTCAGTTCAGTTCAACTCGACTTTATTAAGTACATCCCACATTATTATTATTATTATTATTATATTTATTTATTTATTTATTATTCTATTTATTATTATTAATTAATAATTCTTATTATGATTATTATTGTTATCATCTTGATGTGCTTCATCTTTGAGGTCATTATGGATACCAATATCGCACCTTTTTTTTCAATTTCTTTTCGAACTTTGTCCATGAATTTCTTCCGTTATTTATCAGCCATGTTTGAATTCGTTCTTCCTTGAATACTCTGATGTTGTATAATTGGAATACCAGGTTTATGCATCCGAATGAAATTATGAAGTGTAAAAGCGGATACGATAATTGACATTTGATATTTCGTGTCATTTGTGGCATGTTTTTTAACACCTTCCACCTTCTCTTCAGATGACCAAACGCCATTTCAACCGTCATCCTCAAAGATGAATGTCGATAATTAAAATGTTCAAATATTCCGCTAGGAGGTGCATGCTTATATTCAGGCACATGGTTTCTCACGTTTGGATGGCTAATAGGAGACAAATACCCAAGTGTATTCGGGTATCCCGAATCCCCCAAATAATATTTACCTATAAATGTTTATATATTAAAATAATGAATGTTTATATAATAAAAAAAAATACATGCCACATTTACCACATTTAGACGTAAAATGTTTAGATAATAAAAAAAATAATTAATGTTAATTAGACGTAAAATATTCAAATGTTGCTTTTGTTAATTTTAAAACACAAGAAAAGCAAAAAGCAAAGTCCATTAGAGTTTACTACAAAAAAAATACTTCAAAATTAATATTTTTTTAATATAATTGTTTTTTAAAAAATCGCAAATTTGTATTAATCAAACATTTTTTTATATTATTATTATTAGTTAGTATACTTTAATTAAACTTAAGTTATTTCTATTAATTTTAGCTTCATTCAGCTCAGTTCAGTTCAGCTTGATTAAATTCAATTCAGTTCAGCTCAGCTTAGTTCAGTTCAGTTCAGCTCAGTTCAGCTCGGCTCAGCTCAATTCAGTTCAGCTTAGCTCAGTTTAGTTCAGTTCAGCTCAGCCCCATTCAATTCAGCTCAGTTCAGTTCAGCTCTAAAAAGCTAGAAAGAACAGGGCCTAATTCTATCTTAAACAAGAATTTATTCCGCTGGGTTGAGAATTAGATTAGGACACAAACACAAACCTTTGAATCACGCTTTAATCCACTCATAATATTTTTTTAATCCTACTTTATTACACGAGTCTCATGAGTTAACAGTCAGCAAGTCTCAATCTCTCAAAAAGGAAACGTAGTTGGAGTAGTTAACTCGTGACTCGTGAGTGGTGACAATTTTTCTCAACGTCACACTTAAACATCTAATCTTATGCATTGAGTGGCTATGACAATTGACACACTTCATAATTCCTAATCATCATTTTGATCGAATTTTGTTTAAAACCGTCTTAATTTAAGACACTCTTTTACCTGATTAGACCATCCTTAAACAAGGTCAGTTGTTAGGTCAATTGCTTGCTTAGGTCAAGTTAATTACAATTAATAGAAAATTAGGATTGATCCGAGGGTGTTGAGAGTCAATTTTTGACCCAAGGTGGAGTAAATTGACTCATCTATTGACCCCTTAGACCATCCCCAAGCAAAAGGTCAATTTAATCGAGTCAATAACGTATTAACCCTTAATCTTACCTTATTGACATTGACCCTCTTTTACCCTCCCAAGCAGAAAGTCGATTTAATCGAGTCAATAACATAGTTTTTATTTTATTTTATTTCTTATTCTAATTTGTAACCAATGAGAGTTTGTCACGTAAGGGGTCAATTGGGGAGTTAATTTACTCCACCTTAGGTCACAAATTGACCCTCAACACCATTGGGTCAATCTTAATTTTTACTTAATTGTAATTAACTTGACCCAAGCAAGCAATTGACCTAGCAATTGACCTTGCTTGGGGATGGTCTTATGTGGCAAATTCTCATTGGTTACAAATTAGAAAAAAAAAAAAAAACTATGTTATTGACTCGATTAAATCGACCTTTTGCTTGGGAGGGTAAAGGAGGGTCAATGTCAATAAGGTGAGATTAAGGGTTAATATGTTATTGACTCGATTAAATCAATCTTTTGCTTGGGGATGGTATAAAGGTGAAAATATAAATAAGACCAACTAAATCTTCTTACAAGTAGTACTAAACACCTGTGTTATTTAATTTCGAGATTTCTACTCTTTCTAGTAGATGTTAACTAACTTAAACTTTACACTTTCTCTATTCAAACTCATACTACAAGTTTCTCTTTTGTACACTATTTACAGGTGAACATTCTATTTTAAGTTTCTCTTAATATGTAAGGGAACATAAATTTATGTGGATCTTGTTTAATTCGTTTTTACGAGTAGATTGAGAATATATAACTTTTATAATTTTTGCAAATATATAGTTAAAGATATTTAACACATAAAACGTGTATTGACAAACATGAAAAATCAAACTTGTATTGTGGATTTGAATGGAGGATTGAAGGGAGTATGAAATATCATTGATCTAGATTCAAATCTCGAACAACATTTAATTTACTATTGTGACTCCTTTTACCTCGGATTTTTTTAATGAATTTCCTTAATCACGTATCTCAATTATTAGTACATAGTTCTTTTCATATGTCCTTATTTTAAGTATATAAAAGTGTTTAGTTTCTCATGTATTAAATTTTTATCTTTTAGTTACAAATAACAAAACTTTTTGTTATTCTTATTTGTCTTATTTATATAAGTGAGTTACATTTAACCCGCGTCTGTCCGAAACAAAAATTTGTCGTAGAGTAATTAAATTGAAAGTTATGAATAACGGGTTTTCTAACGCGTGCACGTTATATAAAAACCGATTGAAATAATAATGTCCAATCATGATCATATTTAAGTACAAAGTAGTTGCGTATGCCATATATAGGAGAGTACTAAAAACATCGAGACACTTGAGTTCCCAAGAGATTTGCCAAGAAATCAGGGAAATAAATTTACAAAAAATGTGGTTGTTTGGGCGAAAAGGTGCATCTGGGTTTTCATGGTCTTCAACTGCTGAAGAAGTTACTCATGGGATTGATGCTACTGGTCTTACTGCTATTGTTACTGGTATTTATTTCGTCTTTACAATTTCTCGTTTAAAACCGTCTTATATTTTAAGATACCATGACCCTTTACTCATGTTATACGGTTCATTTAATGACGGTTATAGACTCGTACCCGCTCCATTCCAAATTCTCCATTAGTATACCTTTGATTAAAATACTCTTTAGAACCGAACTAATATAAGTACAAGTTAAATAAATGATAGAATTATTTGGGTTGAATGATTGAGTAAAAGAATGTGGGTTGTATGAATTGATTGTGATAAAAGATTGCAACTTTCTAGTAATAATTAGTTTTTTTTATGTGTTTTAAGACGACCCTTTTTCCATGCTATACGATTCATTTAATGATTGTTGGGGTGAGCTTTTAAGATGGTCTTCAGCAAAGTAGAATTAATTGGGTTTGAATTAATTGTGATGATCATAGAAAAATTGTAACTTTTTAGAATTCTAGTAATAATTGGGTTGTCTATGTGTTTAAAACACCATTTACCCGTGTTATACGGTTTATTTAATGATTGATGCCGTGTTTACGTCTAAAGCTTTTTAAATGGTCTTAAGCAAGAAAAATTATTTGGGTTTGAATTAATTGTGATAATCATAGAAAGATTGTAACTTTCTAGTAATAATTGGGTTGTTTGTGTTTAAGACACCATTTACCCATGTTATACGGTTCATTTAATGATTGTCGCGGTGTCTATGTCTAAGGCTTTTTAAATGATCTTAAGCAAGGTAGAATCAATTGTGTTTGAATTAATTGTGATAATCATAGAAAGATTGCAACTTTCTAGTAATAATTGGGTTGCTTATGTGTTTAAGACACCATTTACCCATGTCATACAGTTCATTTAATCATTGTTGCGGTGTCTATGTCTAAAGCTTCACAAAAACATTAGAGAGACGGTCTCTCAATAGCGTTATTGAGAGACCTCTACCATGGTGGCGTGAGGGACGCACTGAAGCTTTTGTTTCCCTATTATGTCTCTCACGAGACATACTGCTAAAGCTTTTTAAATGGTCTTAAGCAAGGTAGAATTATTTGGGGTTTGCATTGATTGCGATAATAATAGAAAGATTGCAACTTTCTAGTAATAATTGGGTTGTTTATGTATTTTTGTTGGGTAGAATTCTTTTTGAAAGGAAAATTTGAGTTAAAGGTGGGATTTTTTGAATTTACTCTGTTAAATGTGAAAGATTGCAACATTCTGCTAATGATCTTTGGTGTTTTGATGTATGGTTGTAATGTGTGAAGTGTTTATTCAGTTGGGTTTCGATTTTAAATTCCATATCATGCTCGAGTTTGGTGATTAATTTTCGATCTAATATAGAATGTTCGTATCAAGTAGTAATACTGTTTTTGTTTTCCTTTGGAAGAATTATTTTGAGAGGAAAATTGGAGTTAAAATTGGGATTTTTTTTAATTTACTGTGCTAAATGGGAAAGATTGCAACATTCTGCTAATATTTTTTTGGTGTTTTGATATATGATAGTAATTTGTGAAGTGTTTAGTTAGATTGGTTTCGATTTTAATGCCCATATGATGTTCGAGTACTAGAACATTTACCGCTTTCTATAGTACTAGAACATTTACCGCTTTCTATAGTACTAGAACATTTACCGCTTTCTGGCTTAAACATCCAGCAGTATCTCGTGTTTTATGATTTGATTTAAGCGTACTGCAGTATGCACATTTGCAGCTGAATCTGAATAATGGCTGTGAAAAATGAAGGAGGTTAAGTTTATGGTCTTTGCTGTTGCTGTAAATGGTTGAGTTTACTGCAATCAAATCCGTTTTACACTTGCAAGCTGCAGAGCCTGCAATGAACAAAATTTGTGGTTTATTTTGCCATTGTTGAGTAGTTCCCCTTTCTGTTGAAGATGATTTGATGTGGTTTGAGAGTCGAGCACAAATATTTCACTTAATCAAACTACTATGCAGGAGCATCCAGTGGCATTGGCGCAGAAACCACGCGTGTTCTTGCATTACGTGGTGTACATGTTGTCATGGGAGTCCGGAATATGGATGCCGGCAAAAAGGTCAAGGATAAGATAGTTCAGGAAATTCCGTCTGCTAAAGTCGAGGCTATGGAGTTGGATCTAAGTTCAATGGCATCTGTCAGAAAATTTGCTTCAGATTACAAAACTTCTAATCTTCCGCTTAACCTTTTAATGTAAGACCTGGCGTACCGCGTACCTATCTTTTGTAACTTTGGTTTATTTCCGAACTTTTTTGTTATCTCGGTCTTGAATCTTTGTTTTGCTGTTCTAGTCTCCTCAAGCTCCTTCCTGCGCGTTTAGAGGGTGAAATATTCATTTGAAAAGCCGATTTAATGTGATGAAATTTTGAAGCAGACTGTTAATGTTTCCTTTGTTTCAAGTAACAATGCAGGAATAATGGCTACACCGTTCATGCTCTCTAAAGACAATATTGAGCTTCAATTCGCGACAAACCACTTGGGTAAGGCGATAAGACGAGGCCGATTGTCTGGTTTACTGTTTTTCCTGTCTTTCACAGGGAACTTTCATTGAGCTGACCATGTCTTTGTTTCATGGCCTTCTTCTCTTTCACTCTGTGGTTACTGGTCTCTAGTTTGTGACGATATTTTCTTCCAGTATCGCATACTTTACGTCTTTAACATGAAACATGCCGTGAACATTCTTATATAACAGGTCATTTTCTCCTGACATATCTGCTGTTGGATACCATGAAGAAAACAGCGCGTGAAAGCGGTAGAGGGGGAAGGATTGTTAATGTTTCATCAGAAGCTCATCGCTTTGCATACACTGAAGGGATCCGCTTTGACAAACTCAATGATCAATCAAGGTGATGAATATTTTCCCTCCTTTCCAAACTCGTTGAGTAGCCTGCGAATCTGCAATATGCTCATTTCTATTCACAATGCAGTTACCAGAGTTGGCGTGCGTATGGCCAATCAAAGATTGCTAACATTTTGCATGCTAATGAATTAACAAAGCACCTAAAGGTTTCTTCTTTATACCATTACTTTCAAGTTTAAGCCTGTAAACATGTTTAAGAGCACAATTAGCTATATGAGACGGCTTTACATGTGAGACCTACCCATTAACTCTATAATCAAATGTGGAGCGCGTGAGAGAATCGGGTAGATCTCACACGTGAAATCGTTGTACTGAAGAGTGAAGGAGCCACATTTTCTGTTTTTCCTTAAAACCGTCTTGCCAAAAACAAACGTATACAATTCAATAGATCAGATGGAGTATTTTGTTTCTTTATCAAGATGCCAGGGATAGAAATTGCTGTAACATTTATGCTGAGGTCTTTAAAATGTTTTTTTGACATTCATGATCAGGCCGACGGTGCTGATATCACTGCAAATTCCCTCCATCCAGGGGCAATCAACACGAATCTTTTCCGCTATAACAGCACCATCGATGGTATGCTTTACCCATTTATATCAGATGAATTAGAATCGAGTATGTTACAAACATATTATTTGTTTGTATAACCAACTATACTTACACTCTGCAGCCTGCACATATCTCCCTTTTTTGTGCATGTATGAGCCACCAAATTTATGTCTAAACTCGGTTAACTGCTTTTTTGTTACTTACAGCGACATTACTAATCTATCAGACCTGGTTTGTAACTTTATCTGATACTCTCGTCTAAAAGATGTAGAAGGTCGATTCCTACTGCTGTCAGTAAACAGCAAATCCACGCGATTCTTTTTACAGTTTTACCGCAGTTGAATTTATGGTCACGTTTCATAGATCGTTGTTTGATGCCTTCTAAAACCACACAGGCATTTGTCGTACCGCTGGAAAGCTTTTTCTGAAAAATCCGCCTCAGGTGACTTTCTGCGCTTACTTTGCTATTACTTGAACCTCACCGCTGCAATTGTGCTACAGTTCTAAAATGCGTGTAATGTTACTTCTAAATCTGTACTACTCTTGATCTTGAATGTGCTATTGCAGGGAGCGGCAACAACATGCTATCTAGCTCTTCATCCCGAGGTAAAGGGTGTCAGTGGTGAATATTTCAGCGACTCCAACTTGGCTACACCAACAAAACAAGCTAAAGACGCTACCTTGGCTGAAAAACTGTGGGACTTTAGCATGAATTTGATCAAGACGTGAGTTTGAAACGTCCCGTTAAAGCCCATCAAGCCATCTGTAACAGAAGGAAACTACGACAGCAACAAAAGAAAGCTCTCAGTCGAGATAAAACGGCTGTCTGACGAGTAACGACTCATTTGTTGTATTTGTGAGCTCGACACTGAAGAATGCACTTTTGCTTATATTATTTCTTGGTAATTGGCGGTGCTGATGAACTTCATTCGCGCTTCCAGTTACCGTTACATTCAGATTAATGCTTGATTATTTCATCTGAACTGTATAATTTCTTAATGAAATATTGAAATGAACTGCTGTAAATATTACGGTATGTATGCCAAGGATGAAGTTTGTCTCAGCATTCAGAGTGATAGATGAACCGTCTCAACCAAAACCTTAAGGTAATGATTGAGGCCCAACTATTATTAATATTCCTAATACGCTCCCTCACTCGAATGCCCATTGGGCTTGAAGAGCGGTTAGTTTGCATAGGCCTCCATACTGTGTGCTGGTTTCCACTTCGTGAGTTTTCGAGGGGTTTTGAGATTGCCAGGATTTGAACCCGTGACCACAGTAACTCTGATACCATGATAGATGAACCATCTCAATCAAAACCTTAAGGTAATGGTTGAGGCCCAACTATTATTAATATTCCTAATACAGAGGTGATCAATAGTTTATACCAAGCAAAAGAATCGACAAACCCGCTTCAGTAAGACATTTTAATGTCATTAGGCGGCGTGGATTTTAAATTTTAATTAACATAATACACACTAATTACATCGTGTTATGTTGATACAATGTTCTACCTCGGAAACAGGGTCATTTGGTTCGGGATGGGGAAAATTTATACGAGGGTTAAAACATCGATATAAGTATAATATAACTATCTTGGTGTACGGCGCGAGAAACAAAAAACTCCACCAGCTAGTATTCAAAACAAAAACTCCATCAACAACTACAACAAGCTAAGCATAAGTTGTGAATCTGATGTTGTACCTCCATAATCAATAAACGGGTTGTTAAATTGTATTACTGTCGGATAATTCAACGACGCTTCAAACGGGTCTCTAACCGACATTATTCCGTTCCCATCTTTGCTAATTTCTTCGTCAAATACCTCCCATTTGTCCGAAATCACTGTCTTCAACCACGATTTATTTTCCCCCATGACATCGATATCCCTTGTGTTATTAACCACAACCAACGCGTTACTCATGATCTCGTCCTCCTCAAACCCGTCTTTTGTATCGCCATTAATAATCATCTTAAGCTGGAAAAAGTCATCCTCTGGTATTTGCTGTATTTTGGGACATTCTGTTAGATGCAAAATCCCAATCTTAGTACAAAAATGGAAATAATCGGACAAATCCCGGCCTTGTCTACTCGCTTTGTGTAGGATATCAAGCGCCATGGAAGCGACATCTTTCCCCGCTTTCACATTATAAATACTCATCAACGCTTTAGCAATACCGTCACAAATTTTACTATACAAATCGAATACTTCAATTACCATACAATCCATACCCTCATGGACCGTCACATCGTTGGTAGTCCGACCTCCAATCGGCCTCACCTCGAGAACCGCGTCAAGCAACTCCTGCCACCTATGCACCCTCACCAACACCATCCTTGCCTCGGCCCGCTCCCTCTCCTTTTCCTCCATCAATGATTCGGCCACTTCGTCCCTCAGCTCAGCCGCGAGTATCACAGACTTCATGTCACAAAATGCAAAATAGGCTTGGACAAACTGCGAACAGGCCCTGCGACGAGGGCCATCTCGAGTTTGTCCATCCTCGAAACTAGAAAGATCGAACGGTAATCGTCCGATCTTTCTAGTACCGGGGGCCTTTGTACAAAGGACCCCGTGTAAAAGGATAAGTGACTTAAGAGCGACAACCCAGTCCTGTGTCCGTTTCACGCGTCGGGTTAAGGCCCAGAGCACCACCATTAGATGAGATGGTGAAGCCTGGACCCACGTGAAAACCCGACGCGCGTTCTTATAATCGATTTGGGTGTCGTCATGGCTCGTTGCTTTGATCATAGCCGCCTCGAGATCTGATTGTCTGTACCTTGAATTTCGCGACAATATTTTCAACATCATAACGCTATTTCTATCCTTTATTTTACCGGTTGCTCTTCTCCATAACTTGCTCATTGTTATTTACAATTACGGGTACGTAAGCGGACCTGATTAGATCGCTGTGTTCGCTGACTGCCCACTAATTGCCCGAATGAATTGGTGGTTGTTTGTTGGATGATTTAGATGAATTAAATTAACCGGATTTTGTTATTTTGTTATTTTGTAATTTGAAACGCGTTGTTGCGAAATTGAAAAGTCGAAAAAAGGAGGAAAATCAAGAGGAAATACGGAGGAGAGTTCCTCTTGATTTCCTGGCAACAAGCAATTTTGTAAAATGAACGTGCTAGCATGCAAAATGTAAACAAATGATCGTCATCTACTCTGGCCATTTCCTTTTCGATTTGCTGGAATTAAATTCGACAATTTTTTAATTGGAGGAAAACATTATTTATTAAAATTATTTTGATATTTTTGGGTCGTATACATGCAATATACAGCAAATTATTGATGTATATTTTTCGGAATAAGACACGAATTTAATATCGAGAAGAATTTTCAAACCAAAGAATATTCTTTGCCATTATTATATTAAAGAATAATCTAGATTTAGTAATTTTTATTTTTTTTAATAAAAAAATGGAAATTTACTAAAGATTGCAGCATTTGCTAATGATTTTTTGTGTTTTGATGGGTGATTGTAATTTGTGAAGTGTTTATTCAGATGGGTTTCGATTTTTAATTTCCGTATCAAGTTTGGGCTTAGCGATTAATTTTCAATGTAATACATAAAAAATTAATTAATTGATAAGAATACCCTGAATTATGGGTGTTCTGCTCAAAATACTCAAAACTCTATTTTAACTAACAAAATACGAGCTGACAACAAATTCTATTTAAAGCAAATGAGGGCATTAGTTGGTTATATTGGTAGTTAAAATAAAGTTGAGAGTATTTTGAACAGTTCACCCATAGTTCGGAGTATTTCTATCGATTAATTCTATATAAAATGGTCGTATGTTCAGAGAAGTAATACTTGATCGTCGTGAACTGTATAATGAGGCATTTGGTTCGGGATGGCAAAAATTTAGATCTTGCATAAAAGGGCGGACGCTCTTTCACTGGGAATTACTGCAAGAGACTCGGTCATTAGATACTGGTAAAACATGAAAGGGCCGGGGTAGCCGTGAGCCGATAATCATTCAAATTAATATTAGATGTTGAAGAACAAGTAATTACAGTCTGAAATGAATTTCTGCACTAAATCATGAATGTACAGAAACAAGGTTGTGCTACAATGCATAAAAAAAGGATATATAGACAATTACATTAGAGACGGAACCCCGAGTTACACGTATCTGAATAGCCCGACTACAAACCAGACTCATCTGAAAATCTATGCGTGATTCCAAGTTTCAAACGCGTCTCAGATGACCAAGAAAAATGCAGGTCTTTCAGAAACTCTGAAACTTCTCTCAGGTGCAGAGGACAGACCTTTTGCCGTAGGAATGTCTGGTTCCTTCAGCGTGGCAGATTAGAGACTAGATACCGTAACAGAGTCCAGAATTTGTACAAAGTCGAGAGTTTGAGTTATAGCGGCTTATTAGCGGGAAACAAGAAGCAAAATCCCCAAGACGCGATGTTGGTTCCAGCCGACAACTCTCTTGGCCGTTGGGCCGTGCCTGAAAATCAAATCTGCAAGACGGGTCTGGATTAAAAATAATCTATCTATTGGATTCTTCGTTTTTGTTCAGATGATAACTTGATGTCTTTCGGTTATTAGGCATCTGATTTGAGGAAAGACAGAAGCCGTTGATCCTGTTGGGTAACATAGACCGAGGACTAACTTCTGGCGAAGGATTTAGCTTTGCGTGCTCCTTTAACAGCTGCTGGGATACTCGATCAGCTAATACCGACTGCCCGTTACAATGCTCCCCTTTACACGGTCTTACACCCACTAATGTCGATATTGCACGGGGACCAGATTGCACCCCTCGTAGAATATTGGGCTTTGAGTCATGGTAACTTGGCCCATTCCCATTCCGGAAAACACTATTTGGAGACTTAGGCCTTGTTCCAAAACCGTCTTGCATGTAAAGAGACTGCGGTGAGTGGTGAAATTGAATGGCACAATTACCACCAGTCAGGGGCGTTGATGCACCTGAAGGGGTACGCGGGCTGGATATTGGAGACGGTGACATCATTCCACTAAGCTGCTGCGGTGATCTTGCATGCAGTAAGGGGCTACCAATCGGGGAGACCGGACAAGATATATTCCTTGGAATAGGATACTCGCTAAGAAAACCAAAGTCGGGAATATAAGTTAAAATAAATCGAAATAGAATATATAATCCTTTCAGAAATGATTAAAAGATTAGAAAACACACCTGGAGCGGGGTCGCGTGGGTGAAACTCTAGATGAATGTACTCCCAAAATATCCGAATCTAGTACAGAGTGTTTTTTCTCGAGTTTAATCCCCTGGACATCATTCACCGTGAGAGATGTTCAGAGTTAGACAAGAATAGAAACGAAAGAACGGAAAAGATTAAAGAAAAAAACATAGAAATTACCAATGCCCTCGTCCCATTCGCAACATCAATCGAAGTGTCAGCCGGTTCAGAGACTGGTAGAGGCCTCTCCGTTGGAGCGGCATTTTTAACAAATTGGTGCTCAAGTAATTCAGCAGCAGTGGGACGATCCCGTGGATTCCTTCGCAAACATAACTTCACAAAATCTTTTCCTTCCTCCGAGAGATGATCAGGAATTGCCGGTAATTCTTTGCTATTTCCAATTTTAAACATAGCGGCAACCTGCAAAGGCCACATGAAAGTCGAACGTCATAATCCATTTCTATCAAAAATATAGTCACGTCGAAAATTAATTATAAATTAAGATAACAAAATAACTAATTTAACTTGCTAATAAACTAACGTAAAAAACTTTTAACGGGATATTATGGGCCAAAAATGGAAAATAGGGCAATTCCACGGAACTAGAGGTGTGCAACGGGAATAAGCAAGAAATTTTTAACAAAGAATGCAAAGTACTAACCCCTTCATACTGGCTCCACGGTGGCTTGGTTGTTGCCATCTCTAAGACAGTACAACCGAGGCTCCATATGTCAACAGCGAGGCTGCTCCCACCTGTATTCTTTATCACCTGCATTTGTAAGACGGAAATGAGAATGTCTCAAGAAGATAAAAACACTAGAGTCAATGTCGGAGATGATGGTCACATTCTGACCTCAGGAGCCATCCAGTAAGGGCTTCCCTTGAACGATAATGGACACGACTGTCCTGTGATCTGCACAAATTATTAAAAACTAAGAACAAGGGTTTCGAGTTCCAACAGTTGACCATTCGCAATAAATTGAGATCGCCTCATCATACACTAATGGCAAAACATTGCAGCTAATAGCATAACATCCAGTCTTAATTTCGGTCACGGTAGCAGTATTGACTACCGCAGACAAATTTTATTAAATATAGGCTAAAGTCGCTTCAAAATGAGGTAAATTAGCCAATTAGGTTGCGACCCTGTTCTTTCTGGCTTAATTTCAGCTCCTTTCAATTTTGCTTGGTTGTATTCCGTTAAGTTTTATTTACGTTCAATCAATTATTTTCAATTAATCTCTTCACAAAAGTAACTTTTAATTCAACTAAATTCACTTCACCTTAGTTCCACTCAATTTAGTTCAATTAAGCTCTACTCCAATTTATTCAATTCAGCTCGTTTCAGCCGAAAAGAACAGGGCGTTAATAGCCTTAATACCACAGCTGATGGCCTAAAAAGTTGGCGAAGATTGTATCAGATACTTACATGCTTCGCCATACCAAAATCTGCTAACTTGACCCGTCCATTTGGGTCCACGAGTATATTTGCTCCTTTGATGTCTCTGCAGATCAAGTTCAACAAAGTAAAATTCTATCCCACGAGTATATATGCTTCCGCCCTCCAAACCAAACAGAGAACATAGAGTATTAAGTAATGCAACAAAATTCACCTGTGTACAGTTCTCTTTGCATGCAGGAAAGCAAGCCCGGACAAAATTTGTTGAGTATAACTACGAATAGCCAATTCCCCCAGCTGCCCATACTCTTGAAGAAGCTTGTAGATAGACCCACCAGACACGTACTCCAAGTATATATATAGTCTATCACCAACCTGTTAACCAAATATAGAAGATACGCTATGCTCACAAATAAAATTCAAGAAAGTGTAAATCTAACAGAAAAATGCAAACGGTTTGAATAATATCGATTAAAACCGTCTTAAACTAAAGATTCAAACATAGGGAGGATCAAAGAAAATACAAACGGTCTAGATAATACAGATAGCATCGTCGAACTTACAGTTTCAGTGCCATAATACTGCACAATGTTTGGATGACGTAGGCGGCTCAATAGGGCAATTTCCTACACAAACGTTAAAAGCATGACCTTTAGAGCTACTTAAGGCATATCAAATGCTGAAAGCCAACGAGAAATACAGCTTAGTAAACAATGAATGCACCAATACAGTCCCGACTCCTGACTTTTGTGTAAACTGACCCATATCTTATGAAATATTACTAATGCAGTGGGGAGAACCGCCAATAGGCGAGCAACTCCTACAGAAACCGAGGTGTTTCTGCACAGTACATGGTGATAAGGAAAGAATTCACCAACACACTTTAGACATGAAAACAACCAAAAGCTTTTTAGTCTTACTTTTTTTAACTCGGGTGATAAAAATACAGCTGCAGCTAAATCAGAGAAAAGATCACCTGTTGAAGCTGCTTTGCACTTTCCTTCGATTTTGGATCATCAGAAAACAGGGTAACCTCTTTCATAGCACACATTTCCCCAGTTTCACTATACAATAATGCAAATTATGAAGCCAATCAGAAAAAAATACTCGGTAATGTACTAACTGGATCAATCCAGGAAGCTCATTACATTGAACAGGCAAATTCTAAACAGTAATCACCTGTTAAACCCAAGATAAACATGCCCGAAAGTTCCTCTACCAAGCAACCTTCCTTTTTTCCAACGTGAGACAGGGCTTGGCAAATTATCTCCCCTTGTTGGACTTCGTGGAACAGACGGCGATGTGGCTGCCGAATTTCCATGAGAGAAAGGAGAGGAATTTGGAACTATAATAGGAGGAAGAGGCAAAGGATGACTTTCTGAGCCCGCACCAGAAGCTTTGGGATGAATAGGTGTCACAGCACCACTCTGAACTCTGGAGCTTGGTCCAGGACTTGTCATTCTGGGGCTAGGTATAGGAGAATACTCGGGACTTGTCATCCTACTTGGCTGTCCCCAAAATATCTGCCCTGAAATATCACCTCCCATAGAATTGTGTCCAGAGTTGTGGCCAGAACCTGGACTGGAGCAATGGCCAGACCCGAGTAAATTCACATCAGGATAAGCTTTATTAGCCCAAAATGCAGTGTTCATAGCTTGGTCATTGTTGGATGTTCTCATTGGGCTTCTGGAAGGACTAGACATCAAGCTGTCAGGGGGGTTGCAAAAAGTTCCGTGTAGAGGAACCTGCAAGTTAGGCACATGATTGCGCAAAGGCCGTCTTCTAGTAGAGGTCGTAGGATTTTGATTGCTTGGCGGAGTGCAAACGGGTCTTTGCGCTTCCCTAAAGTCATTCTGCGTGACTCTGGTTGACTGATCCTTGAGCACCACGCTGACAAAAAGAACACGGAAGATGCCAACAAATATAAAATTCATCTTTTGTATACTTCCTGTCATGTCCAACTATATGCTGCATTCCCGTGTCCATCAATAAACTTTCAACTTGAAATCTTTTTTTGGTACATCATTTGTGGTTATCATAAATTGTGACCCCACGAATCTTATCAACTTGAATTTTACATCCACGTCTTCTTATGTTCTTTTTATGTTGAACGAAACAAACTAGGACGTTTATTCATGGACAGATGTAATACTATTTATAAATGAAAAGAAATCAAAAGCGTGAAAACAGAATGGCTTCTCACCTAGAAGGGCTCCCAGCAACAGTTTTATCACCAGTGTCAAGATCTAATGCTTGAGGACTACGCAATCTAGCCTCTGTCAGATCATCACTTCCAACTGAGCTCTCACTCGAAACTGAAGCAGTAACCAACTCACTGTCCAACTCCACAGGTTCTGTTCTACCTCTAATGCAGGAAGGTCTAGGAAGTGGGGGAAATAATGATGACTTGTAACTTTTTTGTGTCCTCGGCTTTGAAGATATACTAATTCCAGAGTCGGTACGACTTACATTAGCAGTATGCAAGCACGGACGTGGGAGTGGCTGAGAAACAGGACGTTCGGCAAAACTTTGACATCTGCCAACATGCTTGGATTGCTTGGTAGGAGATGGAGATCTTGACTCTGGTCTAGATTGAAGACCCCTTTCAGAAATAGTGTCACTGCAATGCCTATGAGACCCTCCTGACCTACTATCCAATTTCACCTCTGATGTATTTCTAAATCTTCGGCGTATTGTTGCAATTATCGACTCATCGCCTGATTTCTTCTTTGCTTCTTTAGTTGATTTACCAAACCATGGAGACATAGTTCGTGAAAATTATAGCATGCACTGAATGAAAAAATAGCTAGACAAGTACAGGTCCAGGATGATTGCAAAAAGTTATCGAGATGTATGTTGATCATGATATAACAATACCCTTGGATATACAACTACCAAAATTAATCTCCATTACGACTTCAACAACGTCAACCCACTTACGGTAATGCTGCATTGGCCACTGTGGAAGCACCCTGGACAATAAGATAAGATAATCATTACCACAGTGTGTAATAAGACAAATTGATCAAACAGTGTTAAAAATAATTGACTACACACAGGCAGCAACAAGCAAAAAAGCTGTTTATATCAGCAAATCAGCGTCTTGGCTGTATGTACAAGCTCAAAACATTAGATAAGGCAGCAGGCACGGATTCTAGGGAACACGAGGTTATCGTAAAACTAAAAGATAAATATAATGATTATTCACGCCTCACTAGAATGTATACTGTGCTTCACATAAGCCATACTCGATGCATATGAGCCTCGTATAGTCTTATCTCATTACAGTTTTGGCATATCAGGCACAAGTCGATGTGTAGGAATGTGCAGTGACTATTCAGTCGAATTGCAACTCACCGAAATCTAGAAATTCGGCCATCTTACCTTATTCCTTCAAAGCTTCACCTCAAGTTCAAAATTAAACGCAATACATGCATACTCTAATCCTAACCATTGGCTGTTATCAGACTTATCACCAATTCACGAGTCTGATTAATCCAATGAGTTAGCTAAAGATCCAACAGTTATAACTACAAAGCGAACACAATACCTTTCAGAAATTCAGTTCAACCCCATGGCACGTATCCCTCACCCTTGAGATCGAAATAGGCTACCCCACCTGGCAAGGGAGGGGGGCTCGCAGGGGCTAACACCCTCCTAACAGTATAAGTTTGAAGGATGTTACTCAGCTTTACCGTGCTGCCATAGCACAAAGGTTCGACACTAGAGAGTTGTAGAAATTCTTTTTCTGGCAACTCATTGATCATTGAACAAGTTCGCCCCCAACTCCCAACAGTAATTACTCCCACTGAACCTCAACTCCCACCCCACTCCACGAACTGAGAAAAGAAGGAAACTTCCTACCCTACTTCACAAAGTAGACCTTCACCGTGTTGCCATAGCACAAAGGTTCGACACTAGAGAGTTGTAGAAATTCTTTTTTTGGCAACTCATGATCATTGAACAAGTTCGCCCCCAACTCCCAACAGTAATTTCTCCCACTGAACCTCAACTCCCACCCCAATCCACGAACCGAGAAAAGAAGGAAACTTTCTACCCTACTTCACAAAGTAGACCTTCACCGTGTTGCCATAGCACAAAGGTTCGACACTAGAGAGTTGTAGAACTTCTTTTTTTAGCAACTCCTAGATCATTTGAACAAGTTTACCCCCAACTCCCAACAGGAAATTTCTCCCACTGAACCTTTAAATACAGCTCCTGCACACACCCACACAACAACTCCCACCCCATCCACGAACCGAGAAAAGAAAGATACTTTAAACCCTCCTCTACAAAGTAGACCTTCAAGAATGGAACTTTATACCCTTAATAATACTTCAAAGTTGCTATACTATCTTGACTAATTCCACACTAATTAATTATCTTTCCCATTTTAACAAAATCTTTCAACACAATACCAACTTCAAAGTCAATCCAAAATTGTCAATTTCAACTAATACTCTTTCAAATTCAAACTAATTTCTAAAATACATTCTCCTCACCAACTAAATTAAAAGAAAAGGTTATCCAATGATTAACAAGCTTTCAACTAACTAACCCCAATTCCATATTTTGCTATAACCCAATTAATTAAAAAAAAGGGTACTCAATGATTAACAAGATTTCAACTAACTAACCCAAATTCTGTACTCGGGTTTATCCAGTGCACACCAAAGATAACGGCTTTTACTCCGTAATTTTCAATAATACTAAGTCAATACATTCAGTACTATTTTCAACCTAAATAAACTAAAGATTCAAACTTTATAATACCCAACTAAAATTACATAAACAATACAATTATATGAACCTATTAAGCTCGATCTAAACACTTAAAAACAAAGAAATTAATTAAAACATAGATCCAAAACAAATAAATTAGCTAATTAAGAAAGAACTTACCTTTGTAGAAAAAAAATGCAGAATAAAATCTGAGAAAAATATTTCTAAAAAGAGGAGATAATTAAGTGAAATGGGTTAGTAGTAAAGTAGCAGAATTTAGTAACTGAACAACATTAAAGCGTTACAATGAAGCAAAAATGTAGGGGGAATATATAATAATAATATTATAATAATATATAGATAAATAGAGCAGTTATTTTATTTAGTTGGGAATTTCTGAGAAATCAAGGAGAAGAGGAATAATAAATCTTGGGAGAATGAGTTTGTCTAATTGTCTATTACCTTTGTTTTTTTTAAATAAAATGAAATTAGTTGAGTTTATTTGAGCTTTAATTGGAGTGAAAATGGAACCCTACAAGTTCAAAAAAACAAAAAAAATTACGTCATTTTTTTCGAAAATAATTCAAAAATGGTTTTTCAATAACGTTATTAAGGAACGTCTTGATGAGTAGACGAAGTTTTGTTGATTTTTACTTTTTATTTCATGTATACCACTAATTTAGTGCGAGACGGTTTCTGAAGAGACCTACCGTTTCTTAAGGTGGTGGACAAGTTTGTGTTTATGTAATTTGTTTATGTTCAATCAATATTTTTTTACCTATTATTGTAATTGCATTTTTTTGAAAATATATTTGTTGTTGATGTGAATTTGAAAAATGTTCGATTGTATTTCTAAAAGTATTTGGATAGAGTATTTTAAATTAAAAATATTATTGAAAATTAACGGTTAGGGCACTAATATTCTAAAATAATCAGAGATGAAATAAAAGATTAATAAGGGGGAGATTATACATAATAAATAGAGAGACACGAAGAGAAGTATTATGGTTATTTAAAAAAAAATTGGTTTTCATATGCTTAATTTCTTATATTTTTGTTTATAAAATTCGAGTTTTATAAATACAATAATATAGTGTAAAAAATCCAAATATGGTTATTTTGGATACTTTGTCCGCTTATTTAAGCTTAGTCCAACTCTATTCAGTTCAGTTTAAGTTCGTTCAATTTTTTCTTTTCACAAATTAAATCTTATTCTGCTTCCTCCGATTATGTTCAACTTCATTCACTCAGCTTAGATAAGCTCAACTTTATTCTATATAATTCAGTTTAACTTCATTCAACAAAAAAAATAAAACCTTTGTCTATTATTTTTCAAGACATGTTCCTCTTTTGTACCAAACAAAATACTATATTAGCAATACTTTGTCTCCTACAAAATTAGTTTCATGACTCACATAGTTATAAGAGGGTTTTCTAACGCGTGTCCTACAAGCACACGTAATGAATCGAATATCAAAATATTCATAAGATATTTTCACTAATTATGGTAAACTTAATTTTCGATTTATTAATGTGTATCCTTAGAATACACGTTAGAAATGCCACTTCAGGAGGGTAGGGTGTCTATTTGAAAACTATTTTATGGTGACTTAGCCTATTCCCTTGATTAACCTAATTAAGTAATTATAAATCATATCTATATTTTTGGTAGTGGAATAGCTTTATAGGAAGTGAGAATAATGTTGGTCGTGTAGCAACCCCCATCTTAATGCATTGGTCCCATGTCTCATCATCAATCATCATAATTAGGTTTTTTTATATGTTTTTCTTGCCATATAATCATGGAAATTTTGTTATTATTGGTGTGCTCGTGAACATCAATCTTATGAATTTTTTTCATTTGGATTAATGATTACAATTAACCACAAACTCCAATGGAAAAGAGCATGCATGGTTATAATAATGATGATTACAAAAAGCATAAAGTAGATGATAATAATGAGGTTCATGTTTTAATTAGTTGTCTTTTACAAGTTGAAAATAATATTATCAGACAATATTTTTTATGCAAAATATAGATACAAATTATAATGGTTCAAATTAAATATATACTTCGAATCAATAAATACAAACTCTATTGTTTATATGGTAATTTTATACATAGAGGTGACTAATTGCATGAGCTGTCTTAGCCCTTAGGTCTATTAATCTCCGACCTGACGAGCTTCTTTTTAATCTGACCAAATTTGTAAACTTGTTCGGATTCGGTTCAAATCCCTAATCGGAAGCCCAATTTGTTTACTGTACCGCTCAAAGACAAAAGAAGGTGGACCGGGCATGTTGGCCCGCCCTAGACTCGCCAATGGGACAGCTTATGGTTTCTCATAAATGAATCGATGCACCTTGTCACCTCGCCACTTGTCAAAGGTTAGTTTAGAGTCGTCCAAGCAGGCCAAATCGAGTCGACTCTAAACCATCATGTGAGCACTTCACGTATTAGGACCAAGTAAAACATGAAGTAATATAAGTGTCCATTAAATTAGATAAAAGATCATACAATTTAAATAGAAGAGAAGCATTCTTTATTGCTTTATTCATTAGTATAAAAGAAGTCAAAATGATACTTTTAAGGTTGATCGATTCAAACTCATGTCATGAATCTCAATCACAAAGATGAATGACATAAGGAGTAATTATTTTGTTATTAGTATAAATCCCGCGGGAATGCATCATTCTTGAGATAGAAATATTAAAGAAAATAGCAATTATACGACTGATATTTAACTCAATTTGAATTTGAAATCTAATTGTAAAATTTATAATAGTAATGTTTGTATTAATTGGTGGGAAAGAAAAAGTTAAATATAATCCAGTTATAGATATATAATAAAAGTCTAATTACAAATATGATATATAATAAAAGTCTAGTTATGGATATGATATAATAAAAGTCTAATTACAAATATGATATATAATAAAAGTCTAGTTATGGATATGATATAATAAAAGTCTAATTACAAATATGATATAATAAAAATCCAACTATAATCAAACTCATTTTGGCCCGAAAATTTGGAAGATCTCTTATGTATTTCTTCACAAATTCTCATTGAAACGGACATATCCGTCACAAGCTGAAGACGGATCAAGTATTATCCAAGTTATAAGATAAGACAAAAGCATAATGTTATTCTCTAGGCAATTTGCTTTTATATTTGGATTAATTGATAAGAATACTCTGAACTATAGGTGTCTTGCATGCTCAAAATACTCCAAACTCTATTTTAACTATCAATATAATTAACTAATGCTCTCATTCGCTTTTATTATAATATATGACCTGTTAAGTAAGTGAAGAAATTTATAACCCGTCTTTCTCTTTTTACTTATTTGTTGATCTATTCACCTAATCACACCATTAAAACATGCTATATAATAAAGTTTAGATTATTTTGAGCAGTTCACTCATAATTTGGAGTATTTATATCAATTAATATTACACTTTTGTCCTATCTACCAAATTGATACTCCCTCCGAGTCGGAGTAATGGTTCTTACTTCCTTTTTGGTGCGAGTTTAGTGATGGTTCCTCTTTCCATTTTTAGTAACTTTTTTGTGGTCCAAAATCAATTCAATGTGGGGCAAGGTGTTTTGTGTGGTTTAGAATCATTTCCTTATTTTTTGTGCATAAAGGTAAATGAACCAATACTATAACTCGGAGGGAGTATTACTTAACCTGTTTTCAATTTGTGACTGAATATATCCGTCTTTAATCAAATTTACTGGTATTTATTTTAGTTCGGGGGGATCACATACTTCGTTTCTTTATAGAGCTTTACCTTATCGAATTTATTTTCCCCACGTTGCTATTATGAGGATAATCCAATTAATTAGCTAACTAAGCTGCCTCTACTAGTCTCATAGGTGTTGCTCCCTTAGACTATGTAACTACATACGTTTCCCGGAAGTCCTGCATACTTAGGCTCCGTTCTTTCCGATTAAAATTAGCGGAATTAAATTAAATAGAGTTTTGTTGAACTGAACTGAATTGTATAGGGTTTGAGGTGAACAAAATGCAATATGAAGAGACGTGCTTAATTAAACTGTATGAAATTGAACTAAATAGAACTAACGGAAACTTAACTAAATAGAGTAACATCAAAATAAACTGAAAATTAAGGCAAAAAGAACATAACGGTAGAATTGTAGTAGTGTAGTACTTGTATCAAATTGCAAATTGTAATCTTCATGGACCCTATACACAAATTAATTGAGTATTATTTGGTTTGAAAATTATTTTTAGTCAATGGATGGACAGATTTCTTGCTTCCTAGCAATGTGTAAGTTGGTTCTAAGAACTTTCCATGCAAATCCTCGTCCTCTTTTTTTTTTTTTTTCTTGTTTTCATAGCAACAATATAGTCGGGATTTAGTTCATATTCTTTTCGACTGAAACGAGCTGAATTGAATTAATTGAAGTAGAGCTTAATGGAACTAAATTGAGTGAAACCGGGCTGAATTAAAAGTTAGTTTTGAAAAGAAATTAACTGAACATAATTGATTGAACGAGAATATAGCTAAGCAAAACTGGAAGGAGTTGTAATTACCCCAGAAGTAGGCCTTAGACTTTGGATAGAGATTGTTTCTTCATTAGAAGACATCGTCGTCTATCTAGCAACTATTAACCAACTTAATTGGTAAACTCGTAAGCGGTGATACTCATGACTTGGGTTCAAACCTGTCAATATCAAAATTGTCCTAGTGGCTCCTTTTACACTAAAAACGAAAAAGTAATAGTCACTTTACACATATTTGAAATTATTGCCCAACCAACATCGATCAAAACGGGTTAAGAATTACAATTTTATATAAGTATATAACCATTTTGTCAAACTTTGAGATACCCGTCACAAAGAAGACGTATTGCTATGCAGAAGGTTTCAAATTATCGGGATTCGGGACCTTCAGATTCTATAGACAACAGTATTATATTCTGTATGTGTGATCTAAAATTATGTAGCAGCAAACTGAACTATGGCCATGAAACAGTCAACCTCTAATGAGAGTTAAGCCAATTGCAGTGACAATAAGAGTGGACGGAACTCCGAATTTGAGGTGTCTCCAGAAAGTGAGATTGTAACCCAGATGTGGAGCTCTCCGAGCCTGTTCACACACGATTAAGTTGGCGGCTGAACCCAAGAGTGACAAGTTCCCGGCCACTGTGCTAACCCAGGCTAAGATCAGCCATGCCTTTTTCTCTTTTGATGCTGATATCATTCCTGCTGATGCTGCTATTTGTCCTCCAAGCAATAGAACTGAAAACAATGATCAAACCCGAAATGGTTGAAATTCACAAGGCAACATGTGTTAGAATATAAAAACGAATCAAGGAACTCCAACCATCGGCTTAAACTTTTGATTGAGTTGGTTTCTTGACGTGGTATCAGAGCCATGTGACCAAAGGTCACGGGTTCGAATTCCAACCCCTTCATTCTAAAGTGGATAATCAGAACAGGCAAGAGAATCCCGCCTGCACCCACACTTTAAGCCCAAAAAGAAAAAAGGGTCTTCGTGTGAGGGGGAGTGTTAGAATATAAAAACGAATCAAGGAACTCCAACCATCGGCTTACAACATGTCGCAACCAATATTAATCGCTCTGCGCATGAATAAACTTCATGATTTTCATTTTCGGTAGTCAATTAATAATCTTTTCACTTGAATCTTTACATTTTTGTATGTTTCTATCAGTCATTAGGGTGAATGAACCTAAATTCACATATACTGTTCCCACAAATTCTCATTTGTGACGGTCAAAATCTGTCACAAGCTTGTCACGTGAAACAAATGGGCAAGTGGGAGAGCCGGAGAGGCAAGTGGGAGAGGATTGTCAGTGGTCACAAGCAAGACGGACTTTCTGCCAACACTTGAAACCAGACATTATCAATCAGATTTCCTGCAATCGACACTTTATGTTTTCTCATCATCTATCCCATATTGCCCAAACTGGGCGGTACGTTTCAAGCAAGAGTGCATGACTACTCGGAAAATTTCATGTTTTGGGACTCAAAGGGATTGTCTAATAGATGCGCCTACGTTTGAGTGTCAAGTTCCTGACACGAGTACTTCAGGAAAAATGATGAGTCCAAGCAACATAGTCAGTTTACGTTGCGCATCAGTTTCTCAAAGATAACGGTAACAGAATCAATTTTTGATTCAGCAAAAAATTTGCACTGATATATTGTATAATGTCAGAGTGCAACATTAAGAGCATATCAGTTTCATGACCAGGGGGAAAGATTTCAGTTATCGGAAATGAGAACCTCAAACAAGTTTGCGAGTAAAATCTCATACCAGTCGGCACATTTGAAGCCACATTTGAGAGGAAAAGAATGACGAGAGCAAGAACTGCAATTCCACTAGCACGATCAATCTTTGAATGTGGCTCCATGAGATCCCAAAATTTGCCAGGAATTCCAGTCTTGTTGAAACCGTCAACCGTGATAAACATCCCACAGAAGAATATTAACAATGAATACGAGACCTGTCAAACAGAGACAAAGATCGTAACATTCACCTATTAGGAATATTAATAATAGTTGGGCCTCAACCATCACCTTAAGGTTTTGGTTGAGATGGTTCATCTATCATGGTATCAGAGCCAGTGTGACCGTAGGTCACGGGCTCGAATCCTGGCGACCTCAAAACCCCTCGAAAACTCACGAAGTGGAAACCCAGCACACGGTATGGGGGAGCCTGTGCAAACTAGCCACTCTTCAAGCCTAATGGGCATTCGATAGTTGGGCTTCAACCATTACTGAATGATGTAAGAACACAACTCTCTACTAAGGAGGCAAATCAACTGCCCTGACGTGGATGAATGAAGCCGTACAGTGTGTTAAAAACACACACGGAGGCTGTTTCCAGACGAGCCATAATGAAAATTTTGTCGAGAATTGCATTGAATGATTGCTATTTTGTTGTGAATCAGTTTTGCTTTATGCCATCATAACCCAAAACCAAAGAATAATGCAGTTTAACTCGATTGAAATGAAAAAGACCTGCAAAACAATAATATGGACCAAAAAAACAAGCCCGAAACAGAGATTAAAGCATGCTCGTAATTTTTACCTTCTCTAGGGAGGGACGGGCATCCTTAAAATCAAGAACAACGAGAGCAAGGGCAGCAGTGATTGCGGTCCATGACATATTTAATCCAAGAAGCAAAGCAATGAGCATGCCTATAGTGATAGCATACACACTTATCTTCCATAAAACTTGCTTCCACTTTTCATTAAATCTTTCATGACCACAAAAGGAACTCAACTGTGAGAGAAGATATCCTTTTGAAGTATCACCTTTCTCCACAGACCCACTTTCTACTTTCTGCTCGGAAGATTCATTTACAACCACGTCTTTGAAAGCATCCGAGTTCCTCGATGAATCAATACTATGGATCTCATTCTCAGTAGAGATCACCCGATTTCTGAGATTCTCTGAATGACCGGAATGTCCTGCTACACTACTTAAGTTATGGGTATCCAAATCCAAAGAATTGGAAGACATGTGTGACAGGGTGGCTGGTGAAAATCGATGGGAATTAACATCCTCGTCATCAACCACTTCCGAGGTGGCATCTTCCTCGTCCTTATGACTAGACAACAAGTTCCAATACATGCCTATTATGATCAAGGTATTCACAAGAACACCCACGAGCATAGCCGGGACAATTCCCACTAAGAAGTCTCCGAATGATATCTTACTTTGCACCGCTATAACAAGATTTTGCGGGTTCCCAATTGGGGTTGCAGAAGACCCAATATTTGCACTAGTAGCAAGAGCTAGTAAGAAGGGGTGAGGGGGCAGATTGTGTTGCCTAGCAATCTTTAACACAAACTCGGTCAAGACGACACACGAGGTATCATTAGTAAAGAATGCACTAGAAAAAGCCGATACCAGACAGATTCTGAATATCAAGTCCTTGGCTCCTCTACTTTTCCATGCTAATAGCTTACCGAGGTATTTGAACATATCTGCTCTTTCAAGATAAACACTAACTACCATTGTACCAAAAAGGAGACCTAGTATTGGAAGATCAATCGCGGCATAGGCTTGTTCAGGGGTTAGGACACGGAAAAGTACCATGAGCATAGCGCCTAGGAGAGACCCGGCAGTCCTCCCAACAGGTAGAAAAGGAACAGCAGGAAAAACTGCCAATACCCAAAAGAATGCAAATGCAATTGACCCTAAAACCACCTTGACTGTAGGAGGCATCACCATTTTCGCTACCTTCTACAAGTTCAGCACTAAATCCCTCTTATGCCCTAATGATCAAAACAACATTACATCAACTTTATAATCGACCTAGCAACGACCATTTCGCCTTTCTTTTCTACAGACACCAAATTCTACCTCAATTAGTCTTCTGCCCAAATAAGCAAAGCATCATAATAACATCCTCCAAAATCGAGTTTACAATAACATAGCAGCCTGAAAGAAGAAACATAACATTGGAAAATTACTCATCGCGAAGATATAGAAGGTAAACAAATGACTGAGACGGAAAGTGTAGATGCTTCTAAAAAATTTGTATCTTTAGCTCATTTTTCTGATGTTACAGTTACAGGAAATGCCAATAACCAAACAAAACATGAGTTCAATGCTAAATTTTATACAACAGATTCTTAAGAATTTTAACAAAAGACTTATTCTTTAACATAGCAGCCTGAAAGAAGAAACATAACATTGGAACAGCTTTTAGTTTAGACTATCACCTTTGATTAAAATTACTCCTCAGTCCTCGCGAAGAACATAAAAGGTAAACAAACGACTGAGACGGAAAGCGTAGATGCTTCTAAAAAAATTGTATCTTTAGCTCATTTTTCAGATGTTACAGTTACAAGAAATGCCAATAACCAAACAAAACATGAGTTCAATGCTAAATTTTATACAACTTCAACAGATTCTTAAGAATTTTAACAAAAGACTTGTTCTTTACTATTATGAAGTCAAATTCTATCATGGTTCTTAATCTTCTCGGGTCATTCCGAAACAGCCTCTTTATACACAAAGGTAAGACTGCCTACATCGGAAACACCTGCACCAAATTTTTTACTACTATAAAATGAAATTATATCATGATTCTCAACTGCCCACTTAGTCAAAATTGCAACAATCTGAATTCTGGCAAATCAAACAGCAATTCAAGCAAAACCCAGATCAAAAAATCAAATCTTTACTATAAATTAAGGAATTAAACTTGAAATAAGCATAATCAGAAGCAGACCTGAAGTAGAACAACATACAAATGAGGTGGTTAAAATAAGTGGAGGTCAAGTATATAGTCCTACAAAAGTGGAAAGAATCAGTAAAAAGGTGTAAATGACAACATTTTAGTAATAAAGTTCAACTGAAACTTGTAAAGTTTTGACCTTTTATGCTTAAAAAAATGAATAAAATAAAGGGGTTGAATGAAAAATTGGAACCAAACTCGTGTGAAAGGATCATAATAATCATATGGGGCAGAACAGTAGGACAGCATCACAGCAAAGACTGGGTATCTTTATTGGTTTATAGTATGGTCACACCGTCTCCACATGTGGCAAACAACATAGGTTGATTAGGATTTCACTTATGGTAGCAAGTTTCGTCTGAAATAATAAGTAGATATCATTTTCTCTCACAAAATATTCATATAGGAAGTGAGTGAAAAAACACATGGGGATGTCCCACCACCGATGTGATTTCCACTCGTGAGAGGTCTTACGGTCTCAAACAAGACGGACTCTTAAGATTTATTCTTATTCTTATTAGAAGAGTCTTGTTTGTTTGAGGACGGATATTTTACTCTCATAATAAAATAAGTGGACATATGAGTACGAGAAAATGGAGCATCTTGCATTAGGTGAGAGGGACATTGGCATATGACGGATAATGCTCGTTTTCAATGAAAATTTATGATTTCTGTTTAAGACGAATATATTTAAGTTTAAATTTTTAAATAAAATAGAATTAGCTTAACTCCGGTTATGTGGATTATACGAATTTACGAATTAGATTGATTCATATTTTCTACATAAAACTATCTCGAGCGAATTCTTATACCCCACACTTGGCACACTATAGTTGTCTTCGGGCCGGGCTGACCGTGAGTTAGGCTCATTTGGTTAGGCCCGGGCCATGCTAGGGGAAGCTTGGCCGGGCGGGGCCATGCTAGGAGAATATTTGACCAAGGCTAGTTCCGACGGTGGGACGGGCTAACAACCCTATGTAACTTTTGTTTTCAAACTAAGTAGGCGGGCCAAGGGCAAGTCGGGTTTGAGTTTTCTGACATGAGCCAAACTAAGGAGATGCGGGCTGGGGCGGGGCGGGCTAGGCTGTACACTGAAAAACTGAATATGGTGGGTCGGGTCGAGTGACTCGAGTCAACCCGTCCCGATGGAATCCCACACTATTAGACAAGTCATGAAAAATGGTTTCAATGCCTTCGTCTTGTTAAGATAAGCGATTTGGAATAATTATGTGAGACTTGTTACGGTCTTTCTAGTTATTTAGTAATAAATCATCATTTTATTTTGCCTACAATAAACTTTTGTTAGCTAAATAAAATCGTTATATCAAATATTGTTATAAACGTTCACAAATGGGGGCGTGTTTTAGCAACTCAATCACAAACTCTACACCTCATAATTGGGTGATTCCTTGACTTTGATTGGCATCTCACATGAGTCTACCTGAGCTCATGCATTGCACAACATGACATTTATCAAGCTAAAATATACATCTAATTGTATATTTCTATTAATGAATTGTTAATTAAAGTTGATGTGACATAATACATGAACACTTCTGATAGCATTAATTAAATTTAAATACTGTAAAGTTTGTCAAGATTGTCAAAATTGTATCCCCAGTTCCTACCTCTGCTGCTAAGCAAATTATTTCTCGGCGTAGAGTGTGTCACGAGGGCGAATATGATGTTAACTGTATTTGATATTAGATTATGAGTATTACCGTTAATGATTTTAGAAGTTAGGTTAACAGACATCTTTTACTAAATAAAACGCAAGTTCTTGTTTCAGACGGTAACTTTCGTCTAAATTTTCAGCCGTGCATATTAAGATCTGGTGGACCGAAGATCGGATCGAACCGGACCGGACCGAACACCGAAAATAAAAATTTGGTGGACCGAAGACCTGACCTAAAACTTTCGGTCTTCTATCGGAGCAAACCCGAAATATTTGGTCCGGTCCAGTCTTGGACCGAAATGGATATATGGTAGCTTTTTCACTATTTCGTATACGAGAATTACATTATAATTCCACTAAATAAACGAGTTTTTTTAATATTAGATAATAATTAGTGACAATACTAATTTATAATGTCTTTTGAAGATAAAATATTAATTTGATTCATAATCATAATATTTTAATGATTAGTCTTGAAAAGTATGAAATTTGGTCCATTCGATCCGGACCTAAATTATATGGCCTTGGGCTGGACCAGACCGGTCCGAAAACCGAAACTTAAAAACATGAGGACTGTGGACCGGACCAAATTAATTCGGTCCTGGCATGGTCTAGACCAAAATGGTTCGGTCAGGTCCATTTTTTCGGTCCGGACTTAAATTTGCTCACTCCTATGCATATGTGATCATTTTATAGTTAAATGTAACCATAATAGTATGGTAACTTGTTTTTTAATACTTCCTCCATTTTTATATAATGTACCCATTTTATTAAAATACTAAACTCATATATTCAACAAATGGAAACATTATATAAAAACGGAGGATAGTAGTACTTATATTTTGGCAATTTTGCGTAAAATAGTTACAAAACGTCATCTTATTGCTTTAGACAAAATGGCCCATCGGTCTGAAGTAAGACGGAGTGCTAAACAAAATGTCAAGAATGTGATAAGATGATCTATCATACATGTGAACCAAAAACTTTGATTAAATAAGGTGATCACATCTAAATCAAAGTTGTTTTCATTAATGTCAAAGGACTACCTTATTCTACTTTTTGTTTGTCATCCATGGACCATGGTTCTGATATTCAATTGTGAAATTGAAGGTTTAGTATTCTTATGGTGTAACAAAACCGGTATATCTACCTGTTACAGAAGATAACGGTATAATATATCATAATCGGAATAATATCGATATTATTAAATAAGTTAGTAGATATTGTGATTATATTTAACCTATAAATGCAGATCAATGTAATGGTTGATAACGACGAACAATCATCAATAACACTACAATTTCCCGTATTATCTGGTTAAGGGTAACGACGTTTGTATTGCTACACAGGTGAAAGTTGATGCTTGTTGGCTTCCTAATCTGTGTGCTTCCGCAGGTTGGATTATCTATAACCCTGATGGCGGTATTTCTTGTTCCCACTCTGTCAAGTTTAAAGCAGAATCTCCAATACAGGCAGAAGCAATGGGATTTCTTCAGGTTGTGGAAAAACTGAATATGGTGGGTCGGGTCGAGTGACTCGAGTCAACCCGTCCCGATGGAATCCCACACTATTAGACAAGTCATGAAAAATGGTTTCAATGCCTTCGTCTTGTTAAGATAAGCGATTTGGAATAATTCTGTGAAACTTGTTACGGTCTTTCTAGTTATTTAGTAATAAATCATCATTTTATTTTGCCTACAATAAACTTTTATTAGCTAAAAAAATTTAAAATCGTTCTATTAAATATCGTTATAAACGTTCACAAATGGGAGCGTGATTTAGCAACTCAATTACAAACTCTACACCTCATAATTGGCTGATTCTTTGACTTTGATTGGCATCTCACAAGTTTAAAGTCTACCTGAGCTCATGCATTGCACAACATGACATTTATCAAGCTAAAATATACACATAAACAGCTCATCATTCAGCTGCTGATTCAACTTCTAACATCATTTATGTACATCTAATTGTATTAATAAATTTGATGTGACATAATACATGAACACTTCTCATAACATTAATTAAATTAACGGTCTGTCTTGCTTCAAATCGCAAGTTCCGTCTGAAACAGTAATACCTTTCATAAGTTATTGTAGAACTATCTATTGGATTGAGATTTACATCAAGACAAGCCTTTAAGGAAGCTATTTTCGCTTATTCTATACAAAAGCACAAGGATCTCAATCCAATAGATAGTTCTACATTTTGTACATTAAACATTTCTCATTGTACAAAATGTTTAATGAGAAAGCCGACATGAGAAATGTAGAACTATCTATTGGATTGAGATTTACATCAAGACAAGCCTTTAAGGAAGCTATTTTCGCTTATTCTATACAAAAGCACAAGGATCTAGTCTACATATCCATGTAGGTTGTTCCATGTGTAAATGGGAGTTGACTGTTGGGCCAGATCTTAATGATCAATATGCTTGGCGAAGGGAAGAGGCAGGGGAATCAGCACTTCTCATAGGTCACATTCACCACATGGATTAGGTATATGTTACGGTGGTTAAGGGGAGGTGATATACAAAGGTAGTATGACGGCTCCAGGCATCGCCATTAGTGACCCCAATGTTCTCGACGAATGACCGAGCCGAACTAGTTAATAGCTTTTGTTTTAGGTGTTGATCAATATTGTTTTGTTGGTGGTGAAAAATGGTGTATTGATCAAAGCTAATTTTGGTGCATTGATCAAAATTATACGGAGTATTTTGTACTGATCAAAGACGGCCCTCACTGTCTCACTGATGATGTAAGTTTTTGTTGGCTGATATTTTGTTCATTATAAAATGCAGGAATGTTGTTGAAAAAGAATGAGAGCAGTGGGACATATTTTGAGCAAATAGGTATAGAGTAGTTATGATTGTGTAATTTACACGCGCATGGTCTGAAAACAGTGGGACATATTTTTCTACCTATTTGTCGCATTGATGAGTTTTTTTACCAATCTGTCGTGAAACTCCCACTTTTTTTACCAAATTGGTTGTTTGGCCAAACAAAATGTTAAGAATGTGATATCATGATCTATCAAGCATGTGAACCAAAAACTTTGATTAGATAAGGTGATCTAATCTAAATCAAAGTTGTTTTCATTAATGTCAAAGGACTACCTTATTCTACTTTTTGTTTGTCATCCATGGACCATGGTTATGATATTCAATTGTGAAATTGAAGGTTTAGTATTCTCATGGAGTAACAAAATCGGTATATCTACGTATGACAGAAGATAACAGTATAATATATTGTAATCGGAAAAATATCGATATTATAGAATAAGTTAGAAGATATTGTGACGGTATTTAGCCTATAAATGCGGATCAATGTAATGGTTAGTAACACGAACAATCATCAATAACACTACTATTATCTTTATGCAATTCTCCTTCTACGATGATTCTAATACTACGCGTGATAGATGAACCATCTCAACCAAAACCTTAAGGTGATGGTTGAGGCCGGCCCAACTATTAGAAATATTATTATTACGCTCCCTCACTTAAATGCCCATTGAGTTTGAAGAGTGGTTAGTTTGCACAATCTCTCTGATACAGTGTGCTGGATTCACACTTCGTGGGTTTTTGTGGGGTTTTGAGGTTGCCAACATACGACTCTGATACCATGATAGATGAATCATCTCAACCAAAACCTTAAGGTATGGTTGATGCCGGTCCAACTATTATAAATATTCCTATTAACGCGTTCACAGGAGCTTCAAACTAAATCCCGAAATATCCCTGTACAACATTTCGACATTCTGTAACATTTAACAGTTGTAGTTGAGTCGGAATACAAAGAATATCGTGTATGACATATATAGGAGAAGATACAGAGCAGGAGGCGATAAGCAGCAGTAAACAGTAAACAGTAAACACCAGTGACGAATTTACCAGACCGAAAATACAGCATATAAGCGCGTTTCTATTCCCAGTTCAGGGAAAGTATAATCAGCCTTTATTTGGCTGCAAAACAATATACAGCTACCAAACAAACTAGCTTAGCTAGTAATGTAAAATCTTACACTGTTGTCTGTTCAATGTATGTATAAACAACCTGCTGTGGATTGCGCGCATACGGTTTTTCATAGCTCAAGGGGTACCAGAAGTACCCGCATTAGCTGATACTCGGTTGAACCACTGGATAGAAACTCCAATTCTCCTCGGCCTCAATATCCCTGAACACTGTCTCATCTGCCCACCAATCTGTGGTCGGGTTTGATTTCGCAGGTGTTACTTGATCACTGTTGTCGAAATTGAATTCTTTTACTGATCCCAGAGAGAAAGAAGCGCGCTTGTGTCGACAGTGTTCCATTTCGCTCGAAGTTTCTTGAGCACATAGCTGGCAACTGTCTGATACTACTTCCAGGGGAGTTATTTCTTGCTGTTTATCTGCAGTTTTCTGGATTTTGATTTCTCGACATTTCGGGCTATCTTCGTGGGTAGTAAGTTCAAATGAGACTCTGTGAGCCATTGGGGTTTTATCGGTTGGCGAAGCAAATCCGTTGCCATCCGGTGTTATAGATCCTGAACCTAGTCGAGAACCCCATTTGCGAGTATAGATTTTTTTGGAGTCAAATAACTTGGAAGCATCTATCATACGGAACTCAAGAACTGGGCGTTTGTCAAGGTAAGGCGATGATGTTCCCGATGCTGAATTTGCAGAGCCGGGGGAAATGAGATGATGGAGTTCATAACAAGAAAGCGCGAATTTGTGACGGGTCCCGCCACCACCCCCGCTGTTCCTCCGAGGTCGGTTGAGTGACGAGGTAAGCAATTGAGCAAATGGTACTTCAGGCGAGGAAGGCGTGGTATACTGCACAGGCTCTGAAGGTGGGGTTATAGCAGCGGTAGATGGTTCAGTCGTGAACGCAGAGAACACGGGAGGAGAGACTAGCTGCGTCTCGTGCGCGTAGGGACCAATCGTAAAAATGTGAGCCTCTCTTGGACAGGACATACTATTCATAGAAAGCGGTGCAACAGCTAGAAACCCGACAGGTGAGTGAGTTCCTGTAGGAGGGTCTGATTCAGGCAGAGGGGAGGATGGCGGGGCAACAAAAACTGACGACGTTGATGGGTGCGGGTTCTCCGTTACAGCGACTGCATCTTCGTCAACATCCGGGTCAGGGACAAGGGCTGCATGACTTATCCTTTTGCTGGTTTTGATAGACCCAAAACACCAATACAGATTCCAAAAACTTCCCCATCTGCTCTTCTGTAATGAAAATGACAGACATATTGATTATAATTCAGAAAGGTAATCCATATCAATCCTTACATCAATCATATAGACATACACCAACGACCATTAGCGGAACCAGGATTTGCAATTAGTAAGCTGGAAATATTTCAGGGTGACAAACGAGTAATGTAATAAGTCAAACTTAACTAATACTCCGTAAGTCAAAGTTTTCATTGTCCAAGAGGGACGAGCGTCTTTACTAACCCCATAGTACATACACCAACAAAGAACATTACAAATCCACGACCAGTAATGGAACCAGGATTTGCAATTAGTAAGACGGAAATATTTTCAGGGTGACAAACGAGTAATGTCATAAGTTGAACTTAACTAATACTTCGTAAGTCAAAGTTTTCATTGTCATAGAGGGACGAGCGCCTCTGCTAATCCCATAGTTCTGCCACCGTCAACACGCTTGCTAATTTCTCACACAAATTTTAAAAGAAAAAAACAATAAAAATCCAAACTTTTTAATATTTGACTTTAGTTTTTATTTTTTGAAATCAACCCACCTAATATTTTGCTATGAACTCCAACAAAAATTTAACCTTGAGATCTACAATGAAAAGTTTAACCTCCTTTTTAACTAACTATTCCAAAAGTATTTAATAATTTAATTACTTAATTATAACTCTTTCACCATCACAAAAGTTACTTGTAAAGTTGAGTAAAAGTTAAAAAAACAATTGAGTTCATCATTCTCAATAATTTTGCAATTCTTATTACTTTAAACTCAAGGTTAAAAAAAAAAAAAACTTCTACCACTTTAGTAGAAATTCTATAAATAGCAAAAATCTATTCAAGTGAAAAAAAACCTTACTTCCTCCATTCCAATCAATTATATACATTTCACTTTACGGTCACTATTCATATGTCGAGTGAATTTTCGACACAACTTTTAATATATAACATAAAATATAGTCACGTGAGATCTTGTTTAAATTGTCTTACCGAGTACATTGTAAATATCAAAGTTTTATAATTTTTATCGATGTGTAACTAAAAATATTAACAAAAGAAAACGAGTATTGACAAACGTGAATAAAGTAAATGTATAGAATTGATTTTAGGAAATAAATTCCTAACTTCCAAATGCCTATCTAAATATAGAAACTATTATCTTCTTATTTAAGCTTGTCAGCTCATTTTAGTCCTTAATAAATTACTCAAAATTCCTCCAGTTTAAGCAAAAAAAATTGATCATTCTTCATGGTCTTGAATTTGATTAATTGATTACGAGAGGTTAGCAGGGACGGTCGCTCTTTCTAAAGATCAAAAATATTTACTTTCTCTAGTAAATATTTTCGATCTTTTAATTACGTTAGTTAATTTATTTAAATCTTAACTCCGTCACTAATCAAGTTATTAAAATACCAAGTAAGTCAAAAATTTCCCATCTCTAGTTGCTCATAGCTAATTTATCATATAAATTACCATTACGTAAATTTACGTTTGCTTTATTTCCTCCTCCCAAAATACTAGTATAAAATGTAAATTATCCAACGATACGGACAAATAACCTTTAGTCAAATTTCCGGTTTTTTGAAAAAAAACATAAAATTGTAAACTATATTAATTCTCTAACTACAAATTCCAATTCCGCCACTAATATTTAAAAAAATTAGAAAAAACATAAAATTATCAAACTATATTAATTCTCTAAGTATAAATTTTGATTTCGCCACTAACATAGAAAGAAACAAAAAAAAAAACATAAAATTGTCAAACTATATTAATTCTGTAACTACAAATTCTGATTCCGCCATTAATATAAACGAAAAAAAAAAAAAAAAACATAAAATTGTTGAACTATATTAATTCCGTTACTATAAATTCTGATTCCGCCACTAATATAAGAAAAAAAAAATACCTGAGAGGAAACCGGCTGAACCCGGCTCTCGGCGGTGACGATGGCAGCAGCAGCAGCATTAACAGTGTCAACACTGTTACTCACAGTCGTCGGCATACCACTTTACCACACCGGAAAACCACTTTTACAAGGTACAACTCCCCGGAAAACCACTTCCAGAATTACCAAGAATTAATATATCATGATTAGTTGGGTAATAATATGGTTTTAACCAAGATCTAATAATATTAAGTTGGTCAAATGATAATTTTGGTTATTAATGGGAATTATATGAAGAATCTGATACACGTAAAAATGTTGATAAAAATGTAAACAACGGTCCAAGGAAAAAGAAAAGGTATAAAAATATATAATTAAAGGGAGGGAAATAAAAGGTGAAGGAATAAAAATCTTGAGTGGTATGTACTTTGGGATTTTAGTTTTTTGGGTTAGTGAAATGAAATGATTTGAGAATAATTGGAAGGGTGTATTATGATTATGGGGTTTAAAGAAACAAAGCGCGTCTGGCCTGTGACGGTCAGTCGGACACTATCCGTTATAAGTTTAAGACGGATAGTGTTCTTCTGGCCATCAGGTAGGGAAAGTAAGAGGAGGAAATGGGATATCCTATGTATAGCATCACTTACATATTATGAGAGAGATCTTATTTATTTTCGGTCTGTGATGGTAGTACCATCTTCGATTCGAATTTTTTATTTTGTTAGAAAGAAAAGAATATTATTAAGGGTGGTATTATTGGGAGACTGCTAGACTAGTATATTGGTATAATAAGGTGGTGAAGCAATGAAGCATGACAAGTTGTATTTACACCATATATCTTATATATTATTTATATTTGTTGTATGAAGAATAAGATGGCATTATTGGAGTTTCGGGTGTTATTCAATCTCGGTTTAACTTCTAGTATGTAATGTTGGAAGATTAGAGCTGGATAATAGTGTAAACCAGTCCAATTTGACCAAGATCTCAGGTTAAGTTTCAACCAGCTCGTGAGACCACCAGTGTCCACAACATAGTCTGATTCTCACTTGTTATAATTGTGTTAACTAATGTGGTTTCTGACCTAGTTCATTGGAGATTAAACTTTTATTTCGGTCATTTGTTTATTAACTTCGACATTTTGCTAACATGCGATGAAAATGAATCATTTTAGCTATTGTTATTGTATGACAAGTGAAACTAATACGATTTGATGATCAAATTGCTCATTAGAAGTTAAAATCATACTTAGAATAGAAAGATAGATAAATGGCTAGGGCATCAAAAACAAAATGCAATCAGATCATCCAGATGTCTGAAATTCAAACTCCGAAAATACCAACGTTGTTATACCCGTAAGTTATGAAATACTCCCTCCGTTTGAGTGATATGTTTACGACATTGTTTGGTAAATACCATATTGAAATAAATTAGTATATTCCAGCATAATTAGTAGGTTGACCAATCAATCTACTATTTTTACGTGTTTGGTTAACAACATATTCTGATAGCATATTGGGCGGAATCTACTATTTTTTTTTTGAAAGAAAGATCACTTCATTAATAAATAGTCATACGACATCTACAATATATGTGTAATTTGACTGGATACAAATCGACTAGAATCAAATAAAATAAAATCTTGTTCAAAGAAAGATCTGTAAACTTGAAATGCTTCAAAGCACGTCCTCTATCATATCACCGCAAACAGCTTTTCACAAGAGGATCGTAGGATCTTGAGCCTTGACGAGAGACGATTTCATCTGACCAAATTGAGTGCAACCAACCCATCGACAACATATGTAATACCATATAACGATTTATTACGAAACCGATCTTCTGCATCTTCACCATTTAAGAAACGATCAAGACGCTCATATCTATATTACCATATAAGAAACGATCAAGACGCTCATATCTATATTGGTCGGAATCTACTATTTTTGAATATGCTTCTAATAGCAGCATATTGTATTAGCATATTCAATTCACACATGAAACCTTCTAATTATCATTTAATCTGCTATTTAACAAACACCATTTTTTAATATGCTAATTTAATTTAATAGTCAAACCTATTATTAAAATCTATTAACCGTATTATGCTAACATTATCTGCTATTATGAATCTGCTTATGCCATTTGTCAAAGACGATCTACGTCTTTAGTATTATCCGACTCAAATTCAAACTAATTTGAATAAGAAACATAAAAAACACTCTAGCAATTAAGCTATTTTATAATCTATCCTAAGAACACGCAATAGAAACTCGTAAAAACAAGATCGAGTCCCTTCGAACAAAAGGATTAAAGGGAGAAGAACCAACCAAAAAACATTTATACGACTTTAATGAAAAGGTAAGAACTACGCTAAAAGAATATAATGTATAAGGCTTTAATCGCAACGTCGTGCAAGAAACTCGTGAGTTGTTATGAGTTTATTACGGCGGAGGCACATGACCTCCATCTCCTTATTATTCTCTTTTCATCTATTGCCTACTCCAATTCGTCTTCTTTAGAGTATTTCTCAATAGGCAATAGCTCCCCTAGGCTGACTAGATTCCATCTTCAACTTTATCACAAATGCATATTTAATACGGATATATTGGTCATAAACTTAAATGACACAAATATACTCCCTCCGTCCCGATCAATTGTTATCTATTGCTTTTGACACAAAGATTAAGAAAAGAAGTATAAATGAATTTGGACCACACAAATTATATGGCCCCACATCTAATCAAATGTCATCCACAAAAAGTTGCCAAAAATGAAAATAGATAACAATTCAATGATACACCCCAAAATGGAAATAGATAACAAATGACCGGGACGGAGGGAGTAATTGATAAGACAAAAATAAATGTGTTGTATGTGATTAACAAAGAGCTTAGCTTGTCTCATTTGCTAGCTGATCGTTTTAATCTTAAAACGGAATATATACCCGTCATAAATAAATTTATTAAGGGCCTGTTTTTTTGGCTGAAACAAACCGGGTTGAATTACTTGGGTTAAAGCTTAATTGAACTAAATTGAGTGGAAATGAGCTGAAATAAATTTAGTTGATTAGTTGAATTAAAAGTTAATTTTGTGAAGAGATTAACTGAACATAATTGATTGAACGTAAATAAAATTTAACGAAATACAGTCAAATAAAATTAAAATGAGCTGAAATTAAGCCATAAAAAACATAGTCTAAATCTTTATTACTTACTTTATACTTTATGACTCAAAAGATTATTTACAATTTTTATTTTCTATAATCAATTATTTTAATAAAATGTGAATAATGAGTTGAGTTAGAGGTATCGTTTATATTGTCAACATGCTATATTGGTTGATTTTTGTTTCATATTAATCAATTAAGAATGGTATGTATGCAAAGAGTTATTAGGGACCATAAATTCATAACTAGTTCATTCGTTCCAATAATATATTTACACTTTTTTTTTATTTCGTTCACAAAATAAAAACAGTGTAAACATATCACTGAAATAGTGAGAGTAAACACTATTAACATATTACGTGGCTACTTTATAATCAGTTAAAATAATACTCCGTAATAAAATTAATAGACTATTATGAATGTTACACAAATTACTTTTCGTCGTAAATAAGAATAACGGTTATAATTTTTACAATAAGTCTTTTTTGTGATGGGTACTTGTGACGGGTCGAATATCATCTATATTGATAGATAAAACAAAAGTGAAGGTAGAAAGGTAATTACAAAAAATTATCCTTAATTTTTAAAATGAATTATTTTATTTGACGTGTTATAAATCGGCGACAAACAAGAATTTGTGATATTTTCAAGGATAAGGCATTTGTTAATCTTAAATCTATTTGCAAGTTGTATGCAAAATATGATGAAGCATTTTTACGTCCATAGTTGCACGTGTGCAACCCCATTGGTTTTATTGTTTAGTGATTAAGATAATGATGCTAAGTACAAAACCTTAACTTTAATCCCTACCTCTCCTCCAAGTCTACTCATTTATCATTATTCATTATCTTCATTTCAATCAACAAAAATTCTAATCATTATTTCTAACATGAGGCTTACAATTACCTCTATCCCACCACTTTCTTCCCATTTAAATCATTGTTTTTAACATGAGGGGATATTTTATTTTCTTAAGTTATTTTTTCATTTGTGAAAATTAGTGGATAAGTATTTTATCGGTTTTTCTAATATGACAAGATCAGCTCGTAATTAAAATGGAAATTTTCAATGGAATAGTAATTGTAATTCCTTAACAAGGTAAGACCATCATCACATCAAATAAGGAATTGGGAAAGACGACAATACACTTTTAAACTTAAAATTAGTTAAGTATGGTAGATGAGACGCAATGATAATGAGATACTTAGGGACTAATGAAAGTAGGGTTTATCTTATACTCTTCATTTTTCCGTTTTCTTCCCATTTTTGTAATATATGGAGTATGCGAGGACTGACCAGTATTAATGAAATAGAAAAATGGAAGGAGTACATGAAAGTGGGAGCATAACTAACTCGTTTTCATCTTGATGTAGAACAATACTACTCTTTTAATACCATCTTCTTTTGAACTTAAAAGTCATTCCCTTTAAGTTAAGTGTAACTCCTATAAGTGTTGTTCAAGTCAGTTCAACTCTTATAAATGCAGTTCGATGAAGTTCAACAAAATTAAGTTTAAAAGAGCATGGTTAAGAGAAACCTATAGCACGACAATAAATAAAGTTAAGAAAATTAAAGTGGATACCTATTTAGTACGAGTAATAAGTTAACATTATTGATTATTCATACTCTTGCTTTAGTTTGTTTTAGTTACCACAACATTCACAAATTAGGGATGACAACAGATCCAAAATTTAGTCCAGATCCGCATCCGCTAGACTCTATCCTGATAGATAGGATATGGATCCTTATATTTTGGAACCCTACGGATCTGAATCCCACTTTTACATCACGAATCCAGATCTGGATTCTATTGGACCTTATCCATATTCGACCCGTTACCATCTCTTTTCAGAACCTAGATAATCCCAGCACAAAAACGACGTTAACCCTAAAATCCGTTAACTTATAACCGTCCTAAACAAGATCTATCCGAAAAATTAAAGTGGATACCTACTATTTGAAAGGCCAAGGTAGCTATCAAAGTATAGGTAAGGGGTCCCTTAAATGAAGGGAGAGCATATTGTATGGTTGAGTGGTGGGATATATATAATATATATGGAGTATATTAATCAATTGAATTGGACAAGATCTTTGTTTATACTTATAATGGTTAAGTTAATATGAGTATGTAGCTATATATTGGTCCTACATGGCTAGCTCTCAACAAGCATACCACATGTTGTGGCTACTTGGTGGATTAGTCGGTCCAAAGATTTTGACGTTATTTGCTATATATACATTGTATTTGTACCAATATATAATCTGAATTTATGGTGTAGTCCGGGAATATAATCGAGTCTCGTTACCGAAATCGTAACGATGATCTCGATGATAGGGGTAAAGTCGATATATTTATAATTGTTCGAATTATTTCGTTTGAATAGATTGCTCCTCGGTCAGACGATTATGACTCTACTTGGTAAATAGCGGATTAATTTCAGTATAAGCAGATTGAAGCGGCGGATATAAATGACAAATTTAATGAGAAGGTTTGACTAGCATATTATAATTAGCATAATTAATTTGATTATTTAATAACTAGCAGATTACGATTAATAGATTGTTAGAATGTTAGTTTTATTTGTAAAATTTACTAGTTTATAATATGCTAACCAATATGCTGGGTTAAGCAACATATTGTACAACAACGTATTGACCTCAAATATGTTGGTTTACCAAACACTCAAATTAGCATATTGACTGGTCAAAAATGCTAAAATCCTTGAATATGCTAAAAATTGATTAATATGATGTTTATCAATTAGAGCATATATTTAACAAATGGTAATTTGAATGAACGAGAGAGTAACTACTATAAAAATGAAATTTATAATGATTTTTTATATGCACATTTCATTTATCATATCTGCGAAAGCTATTCCTTGTTAAAGAAGATTAGTAGCTAGTACATTTAAATTAATTAAAAAAATATTAAATTATTGATAGGATGTCAGTCGTTAACATATTTTTGATTAAGATGATTCACTTATATGATACCCTGTATCAAAGTGTAAATGCAACTGAAAGTCAAGTTCAAAGCATATAAGCTTGTAATACTCAGAAGTGTAATTTTAACTTAGTAATAATTTATTGACTATATATTCTTCAAAACTGACATTATATTTTGTTCCCCATTTGGCCATTGTCATATTCTCAACCATATAAAAAAATTCTACTAAATTAACTGATAAAATGAAACTATCGATAATTATTACGTGTGACGAAAAATAACTTGTGACATCTCACAAATTATAGCCACCTACCATTTTTAAAACTATACGACATCATAAATTTATAATGCGTTTCTAATAAGGATTTGTGAATCATTATAACAACACAAATTCTCATTTAAGACGGATAGTCCCGTCTTAAGCTGAAGATATGCCAAATAATGACTCATTTGCATAGATAAGACAAACTTGTTACCCTTCCCTAGACCTTTTCATTTTGTCTTATTCATACAAGTTGATTTTTACTTGACCCGTATTAACTTCGGACGGATATATCTGTATTAACTTCGGACGGACTTTTACTTGACCCGTATTTACTTGACCCGTATTAACTTGTTGACCAAGATGATTGATTGATGGGGCTCCAAAATAGGCCCGAACCCAAAAAGGATCCTTCCTGATAATTCAACATTGTCCTTGACTATCATTACGGTTTGGACTGTGGCCCAAAGATATCCTCACCTATCTAACCTAAACTTGTATTTTTGTGACTCTTCCTGACCCAGATCTTGACCATGACTTTTGTTTTCCAACTTTCACTATGCTTGTTCAGTGGGCCACTGGCTCACTGCTAACGGCTTCATGATTGATCGAATAAAATCATCCCAAATTCTCATATGATTCATTGGATGCTCTAGGACTGGTCAAAAGGCGGGTCGGTATTGGTAATCCAATCCGATCCGCTATTGAACTCGGATCTAACCTGTTCTGCCTCACTCAGGTCCAAACTCGGCCCGGCCTGTGTGTGAAGTAACCAGGTCCGTTCTAATTTCTGGAGTCCGGCCCGAAAGGTGGCCCGTATGTGTCCACCCGTCTGAGACCCGCCCCTACACCCGCCCCAACCCGTACAGGCCCGCCCCAACACGCCCCGGGTCGGGTCCGGGTTACACTTCCCAAGAACATGGCCCAACCCGTCCCGGACCCGCCCTGACCGCGGGCCTGTCTAGGTCCCCATACCTTGAACCCGCACTGTCCCTCGACCCGACCGACCAGCACCATTGACTACCCCTAGGATGCTCTATTCCTCTTTGACTTATTCTATTATTCGTCTTCTACTTGTGACGTAGAATGTCAACCACAAGCAAGACGCTTTATAAAATCATATAAACGATTATACGAGGCACCAATAAATCACAGGTTCGAATTTTAATTTTTTTAGTCTATTAAGAGTTATTGGAAAAAAAAAACACATGTATGTTAATGTTTCAAGTTATTGAAAAAAATTCATGTATGTTAATGTTTCAAGACTCGAGAGAACAAGTTTTTTGTTTTTTGTTTATCGCAGATTCGTATGCTAGATACAGAATATTATTTCTTTGTATTAGATTTAGACTATAAAATAAATTTATTCGATAAAAAATGTCTTCTACTCACTAATCCAATGTTAAACCTATTCAAAAAATGGAAAAAATTCAATCAAATCCTTAGTTATTTTTTTTAACTTAAAATACCAAAGAAACAAAAAATTCAATCAAATTTAATTATTTTTTTTAACATTAAAATACCAAAATGTACATATATAAATTTGTCCTAATACTTTTTTTTAAAAGTTTCTCATTTTTTGGCTCATCACCCCTTGGCCCTAACAAACAATTTTACCTGGTTGATATGTATCAAGTTAGTTCAACTCTTTAGGAATTTGAATTCGACCATGTTATTGTTCATATTATTTTCAAATATGCTGCTAATTACACTGAATTATTTAGTTATATTGGTCCGTACGCAACTATAAAGTTTATAATATTCGGGTCTAGTTAGACGAGATAGATGAGATACGGTCAGAACTTAAAAGTCATATTCTAGTCCTTTGTTACGGGTCAATTACATATCGTATTTTTCAGATCGAATCGGTTTTACCAACTCTAACTACTCAGTACTCATCGCCCGTCAAACTTAGCAAAACTACACTGTATTTTTCGCTGCCTTTTTGTTCGTCTTCTTGTTCTCCATGGCTCAGAACTTTCAAAATCTCTTTGTTTTCTCAAGCTTCAATTGGTATCTCAATTTCAGCAAAACCTAATTAATCGTTTTTTTTTCACCTGGATATCTCAATTTTGCAGTAAATTTGATTATTTGTGTTAATATATGATGAATTTGATGCAATTACGGTAGCAGTGATCAAGATTTGTTATTCCTTCGATTTTCCTAATTATGTTCTTGCTTAATCCCTGATTTTGAATCATTAATTGCTGTTTCATTTCTGTAATGCTGCTTACTTCAATTGTTGATGTGTAAACTGCCAGTTTAACCGAGGATTAGCAGTAGTTATTGTTTGAGACGGTCTCACACCGTGAAACGGTCCATTTATTGATAGTAATATGAATGATGGACTGTCTCCGTCTTATTCTAGAAATTGTGGAGGATTAGAGAAGTAAAGTTCTGATTTGTCCCGCTGTTGGTAGTTTATTGCTCAGATTATAACTATTGTGGAAGACGGTCTTACAGGATGAGAACTGAGACGGTCCTTTTATATATGAAAACACTCGGTCAATTGATAGTTGTAACTTGTAGTTGAGTGTTATTGTTTAACCAATAAAAAACCGCGTTTTTTGTGATGTAATAGTTAGCTATTCAGCTTGTGGAGATTCAGTTCTGTTAACTAGTGATTTAGTTCATACTAAAACAGCTTAGTTCAGTGAAGTCATTATCAATCAATCTCAGGAAAATGCAGTTTTCGGAAATAGGGAAACATTGAGATTAGGGAAGTAGATATGAGCAACAAATTTTAGGTTTTGGGTTGTTGATTTAAGACTTGATAGCATTTCTTTTGCCTCTCAGTTAATGACTCGTCTATTTCGTCGCAGGTATATGTATGGATTAAGGATGGAGCTGAACTAAACCACATCTGTGAATTTTTTTTATTGCAATGTGATCGAGGTCTGTAATTTCGTATCTAAATTATGGTCTCTCTATTTATCGTTTGTTCATGTATGAACACTGTGAGATGATTTCAGTGGTCACTGTTGAACTATATGTATGAATGTATCTGCCAATTAGTTATTGTACTGGCCTATTTGGTGTATCAGGGGCATATTGCCTCTGCCTTTTCGCCTTTCCTTCGTTGGTACCAAACCTAGGATTGACGACCACGAGACACTTGGAGTGACTTAGACTAATTTGCTGACGTCAGGAAGTTGTTCTAGCTTAACTCAAAAGGTCTCAAATTTAACACCATCAGAATGCAACAATTTTAGAACCCAGGATAGCAAGCTTTGTTGGCCTTATCATCCTATCCAACTCGTCTCTAGGATTAAACCTAATTTTTATACCAAAACAAAAATTATATAGGCCCGGAGTCCCGAACCACACACGCGGCCAACTTAAGGAAGGTTTTTAAGGTTATATTGCGGCGGCATTTGTGGTGTAATGACTAAAATTTTGTCATGATGAGCGTTTTTTTGAGATAAAGATTAATGTGCTCCTTTCTCACGTGTGAACTGTGAAGAAAATTAATCACTGCTCATATGACTAAAACTAGTTTTATTTAGCTACCAAGAATTTGTATCTCTTGCTATACTGTGTTGGATCAATGTTCTTGCTTACTAATAGAAATACTTAGTGATTTTGGCTGCCCTTGGTATCTAATCTTTGCATATTTGCCTGCATATTGTCCACAGTAAAAATACGTAAAACAATTTTCTGATTCTTGTCGCCTCTGTAATGTGATCTTTGCATGCAGTGCATAATTGCTATTGCTGATGTCTGATGTCTATGCAAAAGCTGCGGGATTTTCAAATGGTGAATTAGCTCGCACCTATAACATAGGTATGTAAAGACTAATTCTCATTTCTAGATATTCTTTCTTCTCTTTTCTTTTTCTTTTGACAAGAAGTTCATGCATCAAAGACCTGTTGAAAATGTAATCTGTGAAGTGTTCTAAGAGTGCTCGTATCCATAAAGATCGCGTTCACCATGTGATGTTGATGTTACTTGTGTTACATAAGCACTGATGTATGTAGTAATACTCATAATTTTGACACTAAATAATTAGAAGAATTACAAAGGTATCTAATAGAAAAGCATGCAAACAAGTTTGTAACAATCAGCTAATAGAATGTAATATCCCTACTATGCAAAAATGTGTCTTAAAAGCTCTTGCCTACGGCAGAATATGAGGCAGGGATATATGTAATTTGCCATACCATTGTGTTTGAAACACAAAATTAAAGTTGTTTTCGAATGATCCTTGTTGAATGTCCAGTGATCAGAGTGGATAATGCATTGACCGACTGTGTACAATACATGAAGACCAACTAGTTTTGTTGCCTTTTTTGCTTTAGTTGTAAAGCTAATGAGTAACAAGCCTTGGCCTCCACTGGAAATGGAAACAACATTTTATGTCCATATGAATGCTTCCTATTTTCCACTGAGAGTTAGTAATTAGACACAAACATAGTAACTTCTAACTGTGATAATCAAATAACAAATCCCCAATCACCCATTAACTGTGACCCTAATAAGTACGAAACTTAAACACTCTTAAGTCTTAACACTTACAATGCATGTTCTCAAGAAGATGGACCTCAGCAAACATAAGTTTATTCCTCTTGCATCCACAACCCACTAATTCTATGTTTGCCTTGATCCATTTTCTTCACACTACACGCAACAATGTACTTTTTTTCTCTTGTCCTAACAATACCAATAAACCACCCCAACTTACATAAAATTAACATAAGATACAGTAACTACGAATGTTATATAATAATATAAATCCCTTATGGTAACTCCCTCTTCATAACTGTTACTTGAAATATTAAACTACCTCGCCATCCAGTAAAAACTCTTTGTCCTTCTCCAATGCCTCCATAGTCTTAACCTCTAAGCTAATTTCCACATCTATGCTCTTCCCACCATCTTTTCCTGGGTACAAATACACCATCCCATCAAATCGATTATTGGTTCCGCTCCGAACCCTCTCTGGTTTTCCAAAGCCAAAGTCAACATCGTAAACCTTGAACCTTGGCGAGCTACCAACAGCCACACAGTTCATGCCAGCATCCTTGAACTGGAAAATGAACGGATTTGCCTCAAACTCTTTGTTCCGCTTCTCGATGGCAGCTGCATCATGGGCCCCAATAGCTGCCTGAATCATGTCTGCAGCGAACTCTGGTGGGTTTCCGATCAACATTCCAGTTGCTGTACCGGTAAACACTGCCTGGATGAGATTGCCAAAGTAGCTTTCTGGCATTGGTGGGCTGACCCTTTTCCGGCAGTCCACAAAGATGGTGAACACAGTGATCTCTTCAGGCTTGAGCCCACGTGCTGCTGCTACAGCCCGCCAAATGTGGGTTGAGAGAGACTGGAAGGTGGAAAATGGTGTCTTGTCCCCCCTGCCTGAGTTGAGGGCAGTTTTGATTTTGTCAATTGCCTTTTCAGAAAACCGGAAGAGTTTCTCGCGGAGCAATGGTGCGGTAACTGACTCTGGTTGTGGTGGGGCATCAGGAATTGTTAGAGCAACACGTGTGGAGCGTGCCTTTGTACGATCAAGGAATGGTGAGAGAGTGATTGAAGGGGCCCCACAACAAATGCTGGCCCATGAGCTCATGAAGTGCCATGTAGAGGTTCCATCTAGTACAGCATGGTTAAATGCCAATCCCATTGCCAGTCCATCATGAAGCTTGGTAAGCTGTGGTAACCACCAACTCGAAGGTTTAGTTCTTAAATGAGTTAAGGTTGACTAAAATAAATGTCTTTTAAAACTGTGAATGAGAGATAAAACAATGAAAAGAAAGAGAAAATAAAATCTAATTAAAGGAGAAAATGAAGTTAAATAAATAAGTGACCAACATTGAGGAGAGCCTTTTGCAAGAAAGTTGATCATATATATTTTTATGAGACCAATACGTGCATGTAAAGAAAAATTAAAAAATGAAAATAAAAATAAAACACGAGCGATGACACTTGAGAAGATAATATTCAAGGGTAAATAAAAAGTTGCAGAAAATAAACAGAATGTAAATCAAACTCTATCGTATACTAATGAGGGGTGGGGTTCATTCTACCAACAGTCGGTACTTCAGTAGGATCGACAATGTTTGTTGTCGCTATCCTTGTGGTTGTTGAATAGTATCTTTCCGTGTAACAAAGAAACGAGTAAGTCCATTATTTTTTAGGTTTATCATTTATACTTCTAATGGGACTTTTTTTGGATGATTGAGACATTTACATTTATTTTAGGAATATAGGAGACATTAATGATAAGGCAAGTGGGTAGCGAAAGCAACTCAATAGGTACGTATTTTGGCCCAATTATAAATTTACAGGTCAGTTTTGCGAGCCTCTATAAGTGTATTTGTAATCATCTCATGCCTTTGTTATGATAAGTATTTCGTCTACATCACTTGATTGTTTCTGGGGTCTACGAGGAGGTAATTGAGTATGACTCGAGCTTTGCCTAGTAGTATTATTATTAGTAGTAGTAGTAGTAATTAGTAAAGAATGATAACGACAAGAGAAAAAACTGTGCACTCTAATAATATGGGAAATAAGCTTAAGACTTTAAAAAGACCATGCAATTAAGTTCTGATACACGTCAAAAACAAAAGATTGGGGTGTTAAAATTCGGTTCTATGTTCAAATGTGCATACTGTATAGTGCATACTCGGGTTTGTTCATGTTACATGGTTGATCTGGTTATGTGATGAAGTTATAACGACAGACTACGGAAACCATGTGTAGGCTACTGGATTATATGGAATAGGAAATAATTCTTAGTAACTATAATACCTTATGATATGGTGTAGCCGTGTAGGTATGTTTGATGGATGACGATCGAAGGGTATAATTATAGTCCTACAGACGTTTTGTTTTCTAAAATCAAAACATGAAGTTAGTAACAAGGATTGAACCAAGGTAAAGTTACAAGTTCACAATACTAAAGGATCATCTGGTTCCAAATAGTGGAGTTCATTCTGATTTTGAAGGATGATTTACATCTCTGATCCATGAATCCCTCAGTTCGATAAATAAGGATTAGGTGTAGTAAGCTTTCGAGTCGATAAAAGTCGGAAGACATGGGAAAAATAATATTTTGATTAATGAATTTACCTTGTTTATTTTTATTTTCTTTTAAATTCTTAAGCTTCAAAAATGTGAATGACCCATCGCTTTCACTTTGCAAGGTCAAAGATTAATTAATCACATATACAGGTATTTCCAGCTGTTAGACATGGGAAAAATTTAATACTTGAAGGTTGTTAAAAATTATGCACTGCATATGATACTGTCTAGTAATTAATGGTCGCGATCATAGAGTGCCTTACATGGTTAGACAATGGATTGATTTCAGGCCACTAAATTTAGGAAAAGTTTATTCTACTAACCGTATCAACACGGCAGATTATCTTCAGAGTCTAAGACATTCTCTCGCATCTACCTGAGGCCGAAACTCTGTTTCTTTGTCTATTAACTATAAAAACAGCGTAATTTTTTTCCGGATTTCCATGGTAAGACCGCAAGAGTACAATAATAAAAGTGTAAAAAGTGTAATTTTTTTCCGGATTTTTTAAATTGAAATATTGTAAAATGTGTCATTAAGTGCCAAATTGGGTAGTTAAGTGAAAGTTTATGTAATTTGGAGGTAAAAGAATGTCCAGGTGAGACTGAGTTTGATGACTTTATTTACCTTAAACGGAATGAGAACCTGGATGCGAGTATTAGGAAAGGAAAGTGAGAACGATGGAGTACAGTAGTCTATTCCTTAAACCCACTATTAGAGACCTTCTGCCACATTTTTTTTTTATGTGAATAATCTTTCATGTTCTCCTATATTATGTATACATGTTGCATTTTCAGAAGCTATCCCATGAGCTTGTGACAAATATGGACTACGACTAAATATTATGACTTGATGAGACGATGAGTCTTATCCCTTATATGAAAATTCTCACGTGTGAGTCGATCACAATACTTGCTTACTATCACAATACTTGCTTACTATTATTCTTTGATTATGTGGTTTATGCCACTTTATGGTCTAATCTAACCAGATAGACCGGCTCATATAAGTTTTTGTGATGGGTTAGGTAACTTAGGTTTATGTGCTTCGCCTAGACTTACACCTTAAGTGAATTTTGTGGTTGCAGAGGAGTATAAAACTATTATAGATGATGTGACAACCACCGTGTTAAAGAATTGATTAAGAAAAACGATTTTCTTTTACATTCTTCTGTCCCAAATTGCTTGACAACTACTGTCTCGCATTCTTTAAATTTATGCCGTTTTTCAAAATATGTGGAGAATTTTGAAAAATTGGCGTAAATTCAAAGAATGTATTTTTAACCCAAGAGCAACTTCACAACTTCAATGTCTTGACACACATTGTGGATTTCAGTCACAATTCAAATTGTCAAATAATTCACAAAATTCACATTTTGGAAAGAAGTACATGTCTATAATGCAAAATTCTAACTGTTTATATTATTTTGATGGGTATTTTAACCATGGGTAAACGAATGATTTGAACGGAAGAAGTAATACGGAAATATACCTGAATAGACAAGAGGGGGAGGTGAAGACCCTCCAAGTTCAAAACACTATTGTAAGGCATCAATTCCTTCATAAAAGATATCTCCTTTGAAGCCAATTCATCAACGCTCACCATCACACCATCATCACCATCCTTACCATCATCAACTATCGCTTCCAACACTTCCACACCATCCATATCATCATCATACATAACCTTAAACACCCCATCATCATCCCTTCCTAATCTTCCACCCAATTGATAAAACTCCTCCAAAGCTCGACTCAACCCATCCTTCAACTTGCTCACCATTTCTTCATATTCACTCCCATTTCCTTTGTAAATGAGCAACTTTTGATTATAGAAGAAACCCAAGTAAGGTAAATCAAATGTTACCAATTGACACTCTTTTTTACCTATTTTTTTCTTGGATTGTACATTGTATTTCTTGGTAATTTTGACTTTGATTGTTGGGTTTTTTTCTTGGTTATTACCATTTTCTTGTTTATCATTACCATTTTCAAGTTTACCATTTTCACCATTTTCAAGTTTACCATTTTCACCATTTTCAAGTTTACCATTTTCATAAGCCATTGTTTATTTGCTAAGAATGATGGTATGGGATAATGTTTTGGAAATTGTTACTAGTGATTTGAGTGACTTAGTGATGAAATTTATAGATAGTAACTTCAAGGGTGGATGGTTGGGCAAAGGAGGGTGGCATTTATGAATTCTCACGAGGGTAGCTGACAACATTTATAACTCTTATTACTAACCAGTGTGCTCTTTTTGGTGGGGAAGTTGAGTTACTACTTAATATCATCACTTTTTTTGCGTACTCTCACTTTTTTCGATCATTTGTTTAACTTTTTTATTCGGTTTGAGACCTATTTTAATCAAAGGTAACCAAATGAATGAAACAAATCATTTGTTTAACTTTTTTGCTCTTACGTGAGATTGTTGCATGTATACGATGAGTCTTTAGTTTGGTACGATGAATACAGAAATTTATTTGAGACGGTTGTATGCATGAAATCTAATCACTTAACGTTGTAATCTCTTTTCTTTTTCGATAGAGGGATTGCATTCCATTAATCAAAAAGGTCAAGGCCCGTGATTACAGTGCTTTGTGTGAAGTGTTTCGTACAAATGATCAACTCCATTCACATGTCGAGACCTAGCAATCCAATGAGGTATTCCAACGTTGTACACTTGTACTCTTTGATATAGTAGGGTGTTATCTTGATCGTTGGATAAGACCGTTTCACCCGAAGCTCACTATATTATGGTCTCATTTTTTTAAGTTTTCTTTCCACTTCTTAAATTATATGACGGGAAATCTGAAAGGGGAGAAGAAAATAGAAAAAATAGGAGTAATGTGAGTGATATAACAAGAAATAGATTGTCTTACGCATAAAACGGCCTCATATAAGTTGGCAAGAGCTATTTCTTTGTTTGTTAAGAAGTTATGCTCGTACATTTCTTTCGTTTATTTGCAAGTAAAGGTATATTAGGCTAAGATATCTTGGTTATTTCGAACTTTATTTTCTTGGTTGAGCTTGTTAGCTCCTTTACTTACCGCCTAAATAAACTACTCCCTCGGTTCAAGTAATTTATTTTTTACTTTTATTTTTTATTTTTTATTTTTTATTCTTTACTCTTTATTAGGGGTAGTAAGGTAACAAATGATTAAGACCGAGGGAGTACTTTCCAACCTTAATATGGATAGGAAAATGTCCCGAATTTTATTTCATTTTCTTTTCTCTCAAAATAATTATTATATATGCTTCAAGTCCAGCTTATAATAAATTACTCCTATAAGATAAAACTCATAAAAGTCAATGGCATTTATAGGCTTGTTAGAATAGGGAATAATCGACATTTTAAACTCCCTACCTAATTCAAGGTTTCAATTAACGATAACGATGCATATCTGTTTATGCAGCTGCACTATAAGACAGAGTTAGCATCATTACTGCTCTTAAATAACCTCTCATGCAAATTCGTTGGATTATAGTTATTGTCCTACTTTTGTGTTTCGTCTCATGTCACATTCCTTATTTTTCCTTTCTCCGTTTTTTACATCATTTTAGATGATGGAAGTTGCGATAATTTGTATGAAGTTGATGATAATGATATCGTAAAAATTGTCAAGTGATTAAGCGTTCAAAAAGTTTCGTCTTAACATCAATCAGTAAGAGTAGTACACTCTATCTTACTCAGACTCGTTTAGAAGTATCTGACCCAGGTATGTGTCCAAGTGTCCGACTCAACTATTTTTGTGAAAAATAAGCATATTTTGGTTTAAAATGAGGCGTCCAAGTGTCATACCCATGTTTCGGTGTCGAGTGTTGGACACACGTATGTGAGGGAATTAGAAGAGTCGGAGTAACATAGAGTACACTAGTACATCGTTGATTTACAATGTGTCACCTTAAGAGTCGATACTTGACTACATACCCTTGCACCTCCCGTTCTCCACTTGAATCTCCTTCTCAGCCTGTGTTTACGGTCGTCCAAGGACACAGAGTGACACTACCTCAACGCACAAGTGCTGGTAAGACTCCTAAATGTTAATAACATGAGCTAGGTTATTGTTGGAATATAACAGAGAAAAGTTTGAGAGTTTTAATTATCGGACCTAACACTCACACTAATACATGACCGAGTTATCAAGGGTTTTGGAGGAATAGCGGGAAGTTTTAACTATCGGACCTAAAACTCACACTAATACACGACCGAGTTATCAAGGGTTTTGGAGGAATCCCGCCTGCTATGCTGTCATTTGGGGGTAAAACTGTAAAATTGTCCGCTTTTACCAAGATTAGGCGGCAACAACCGTTAGCATGATTCAAATAAAAGAATTGTTACTTGTTATACTATGATAAGTGAGTAAATTAGTTTTTACACATACATATATACAAATTGTTAATAAGTAAAACTAAGAATGATGCTTATTTTCCTCTACTTGCATGTAAGCCTAGTATTTCCTTCACCACTAAATTTCTAGCCCTGTTTATAGTCATGAAACACAAATATAAATGTTCTTCAAGTTCATCTAGTTGATCAATAAAACTCGAATCATTCTTTCGTAATTGACGTAACACTTCACTGACTTGATCTTGGAAGTCTTGAGAGCGTTCAATCCAAAACTCGACAATGGCTCGTGTATGCTCCAGCTCATCATGAAGCCGAGCTATAAGCCGGCTAATTGTATCCAAATCCCGATTCAATATATATGTCCCTTTTGCAGCTGCATCAAGCTGTGCTGTTACTTTTGCCAGCTGTTTTGTTGAATTTCGGCCCAAGGAACCGAGTATAAAGCCCGGTACGGCCACCATTGTGGCTAATGCATGTGTTACTATGACTAGAGTTATTGTTGTTGTTAATGCCACTAGAAAGACAGCTGACCCGAATTTTAAGCTGTTACGGAAATGAAGCTTGGCTTGAACCTTGGCACGCCTTAACTCGAGCCGTTTAAGTAGCTCAGAGCAACTGGACTTCACGGCTCGAAATCGGGTTAGTGAGGAAGATGTGGAAATAAAAGGGTTGATGTATTTTGTGAATTTGGTTAATTGAGTCAAAACTGTTGCTAAATGGTTAGATGATGAAGGCATTTCCGTGTTTTCAAGGGATTGCAACGTCTTTTTAAGGGATCGGTATTTAGCACGCATTTGATCCGTGTCTCTTAACAGTTGACCACACAAGATAGAAGCGTTTGCAGTATCTTCGAAGTAGTCGGAAAGAAGAGATTTATTTTCCGGTTCATTCTGATCAGAGCCTAGTATTTTTGTCACGGCCGGTTGATTGGGCTCGAGAAGATGTTCAACAAATAGTCTATAAGATAGAAGTCGTGAAGCTGAAGTTCTACTCATAGACGACTTCCACGGAGTTGAATCTTTACGAGTGAGTGTCGTGACACGTGTCCAAAACTCGTTGTACGATTCCGTTCTGAAGGCGTTTGCGTATTCTTCTCTTACATCCACATTGTTTGCGACGTGAGGGTTGCTTGGTGTCGAAACTGTTTATTCACAAAAAAAGCAAAGTTCACACCAAATAGAGAAAATCAATATGTTCTTCCATGGGAATTTTATGAAAATTGTGAAGTCATGAACTCGAAATATTCAGCAAAGTATGTGTTTGTTAAATGATCTCCAACTTGGAAACACGGGCACCTAGACCGGGCAAACAGATTATTCGGGTTGAGGATATTATTGGATCATTCGATGATCCGTATTGTTTTGGGCATTTTGATCTAATTCGTATAGAAGATGGTTTTTTTTATGGTGTAAAGGAGCCACAAGCCAAGGGAGGATATGTTGCTTACGGGTTTGAACATGAACTCAAGTCATAACTCATAAGTATCGTCTCCCATGATTTTATCTTCTAAACTAGCCGACATTTGCATTTAGATAGAAGACGATAAAATCAAATAGTGGTGAATAGCTAGACGATTAGACCTAGCAAGAGAAAACAATCGAAAATTTTAACAAAGAAAGTTATCTTTCTCAATGTTTGAGGGGATAACCGTCTCTGCAAGCCCACCAAGCCCACCCTCCCTCTTCCACCTACATTAAGTCATAACTCATAAGTATCGCTTCCCACGATTTTATCTTCTAAACTAGCCGACATTGCATTCAGATAGAAGACGATAAAATCAAATAGTGGTGAATAGCTAGAGCCTAGACGACTAGACCTACCAAGAGAAAACAATCGAGTATTTTGACAAAAAAAAAAAGTTATCTTCCTCAACGTTTGAGGGGATAACCGTCTCTGCAAGCCCACCTCGCTCGTTCACATACATTAAGTCGGTCCGAAACTAGTATATGATGAGTTGGAAATCTTAAAAATGGTTAGACAAGATATGAAGACAATGACAAAGAAGTGATGATCCCCATTGTTTTATGTGAATATTATTGCACTTGACTGAGCTTTGTAATGAATACTCTCGTATGTGAATGAATGCTTGTGTATAATTGCATGCGTGATATATAAATGCAATGATTCTTAAATGCTAACTTTCTTGTTTTGTTGGAGTTTTTAAGACCATTTAAGGGCTTTTTCTAGCTCAATTATACACAACTTTAGTGAATATCGAACACATGTCGTGTACTCTGGTTTAAGACTGGTTTAACTTAAAACGTCTCTAATACCTGACTAAAATAAAGGTGGAAACTGAATAAAAAGATTATGTGAGAGGTTTTAAGTTAAGGCGGTTTTAAGCAAGAGCAATTGAAATTAAAATTGAAATACCTAGTTATAATATCGACCCTTGTGAAAACATACTTATGACTATGTTCTTTCTGACTTAATTTCAGCTTATTTAAGTTTTGCTTAGCTGTATTTTGTTAGGTTTTATTTATATTCCATCAATTATATTCAATTAATCTGATCTGTTCACAAAATTAACTTTTAAATCAACAAAATCACTTCACCTCTACTCCACTTATTTCAATTCAACTCGTTTCAGCCGGAAAAAAAAAGAGCCTATATATAGTTCCGAAAAGTTGGTGTTAGAAGTTCTACGAGATATCGTGTTCATATAATTGTGTTATCGCAAAATCGAATAATGAGACCTAACCTGACTTGACCGTGCTCGTTTTGCAACCCAAATGTCCAACAGTATCTGCAGTCGGACATTTGGGTTGCAACCCAAAAAGTTAAACAAAATGATAAGTAGTTAGGTTGGAGAATTTACCATTGCATGAGAAAAGTGCTTTGGTTTTAGATATCATCTTCTTCATATTAATCCTTCACACCTTGGATGATCACTACACTCAATTAATACAAAGAAATGTTAATTAATTTGGTAATTAATTAATATCGCGGAAAAGATAAGCTGAAAGAGATTCAAACCTGAGACTTTATTTGATACACAACAGATGAATTAAAAACCGTTTTAACTAAAGACGACTTCTTTGGATCATTTAAGAAATTATTGAAATTTACACAAATAATTGAAGGCAAACAATCATTAAGAAAAGTTAGAGAAATGAAAATGGTCCCTTTATATTTATAATAATTTTATTTATAACTTGTTAAAAAAGTTTATTTTAGATCACTTGCTTGAAAAGGGAAAGTCGAGAATAAGCAATTGATTAATGACCTCAAATTTGTGGTCTTACGATTGAAGCTAATAGATTAAATAAATGCACATTTTGATGTTTGAAAGTTGAAACTTAGAAGCAATATACATAGTATTTAAATTTTAATCAACCTTATCTTATAGTTCACACTTATGATATAATCATGATGATAGTTTTTATAATTTACTCCCTCCGATATCATTTCATATATATGTCGTATTTTTTTTCAAGGTGGACTTTTGACCTTCATTTTTACAAAAATATATTACTGTAAGGATTATAAAAACTATACCATGAAGCGGGAAAACATTTCAAATGAGTATACATTTCATTATGTTTCACTTATATTTTGAGAGATAATGAAAAAAATAAACGAGTCTCAAAAAGTGATGAAGTAATAGAGAAACGATAATTACAGCCCTAAAAACTGTATTTAAGGTACCATGCAAAAAAAGAAAAGAAAAGTTTAAACCAAACGTTAATAATATCAATTTACGAGTAAGTGTGTCATAAATTCCTAATTTAATTCAATTTTTAAATCAAAGAGGATTGCTTTAGTTATCATTACCTAATTCAATACTATTGTACTCCCTCCTATTCCATATTTTCTTCCGTTTTGTATTTGGCACAAATATTAAGGTGGAGAATAAAATAAGTGTAAAAAATTGGGTGGGATTTGGTGATAGGAGAGAGGGATGAATAATTAGTAATTAAATAAGAAATTGTGGGGGCAAAAACATTAAAAATGAATAAAATAAGAGTAAAAAGGTTTAGTGGGTTTGATAATAGAAGAGAGAAATGAATAAAATAAGAATAAAAGTTTCCAAAATAGGAAAGGGGAAGAAAACCTGAATAATCCGTTTTAGGAAATAGGGAAGAAAATATGGAATAGGAGGGAGTATATATTTAATACGATTTAGTGATGTGGAAATTGAAGGGAGTTGAATTTCTCGTTATCGGCAAATTCTTATTTATAACGGGTTAAATAATATGAACAAGACAGTAGCAAAATGTATAAGGGAAAACGAAAAATTTGTTTCAAATGTTAGTGGGGGATCACTCTTACCCGTCTTAACATTTAAACGGAGATTGTCGTTTTAAGGAAAATTGATAAATTGCATATTCTAGTGTACTTTCTTCTCACACATTATTTAGTTATTATGAAAAAAATGATTGTTTAAGTTACATTAATTGTGTCATGAAGTAAAGGTATTAGATATGATATGGAACTCAAAAAATAAAAAAAGAATAATTTGCTCTTGAAGTATTAAATATTGGCAAATTTTTATTTCAGACGGGTTGTTTTCAGGGTAAAGAGTGACGAATTTGTGATATAACATTTTGTTATTAAATGGTTACAATTTATTAAAAAATGGTGACATTAAGTCTGTCTTATTTTAGTCGATTTGAAACAAGAATTTCTGTTAAAAATATTAATGAATTTGATCTGGTTTGAGTCTTTTGGATCTTTTGACTTTAATTTAGTCGGGATATAAAATTTTAATTTCTAAATACACTAAAATATAATCTAAAATATTACAAAAATATAATCTAAAATACACTAAAATGTAATCTACCACTCATTTTCGTCTCTAGTAACAAACTTATACAACTCTACGGGTTACCAACTTAGGAAGCAAGGTGAAGACAATAATCGAGGAGCCGACAAATTAAGAACATAATGTCTTCTTTTAAACGCTTATTTTTATTTGAAGGTTTTAGACGGCTTCAATGTATTTCATTTACCGCTAAATGTGACTTGTGAGTATGCGACTCCGTTTAAATGGTACTGAGTAATAAATTTTCATAAAAATGTGAGATGTAATACGCGAAATGAAATAGTCTATTTGAAATGAGAATTAGTCAACTCAGAAACTCTATTAAATTCGTAATGGACCTACTTGTTAGATACTTGTATTTGTATTCGTATTCGTATTTGTATTCATATTCGTATTTGTATTTGTAATCGTATTCGTATTCGTATTCATATTCGTAATTGTATTTATATTAATATTTACATTCGTATTCATATTTATTGTACTCCCTCCATTTTTTTTCAACATGATACATTTGCTTTTTGTACACTATTCACAAGTTAACCTTCAATTTCAATTTTTTTCCCAATACATAAGAAAAAATATATTCATGTGGGGTCTTTTTTAATTCGTCTTTACGAGTACATTGAAAATATATAACTTTTATAATTTTTACAACTACGTAGCGAAAGATACTAAGCACGTAAAACGTGCGTTGACAAACGTGAAAAAACAAATGTACTAAGTTATGGAGGGAGTATAACTAGAGATGGTAATGGATCCCGGATCCTACCCAGATCCACCAGACCCTATACCCAATGATAGGATATGGATCCCATTATTTTAGATCTTTAGGATCCGGGTCAGATTCATATCCTTATACGAGTATGAGGGTCGGATCTGGATCCCACCACTAAGATCCAGATCCTACCCTTGAACCCTCTTTTAATTTCTATAATGGTAATTTTGGAATAGATTCGACCGTTCAAAGGTAGATCATTAAAACAACGAATTAAGTAATATTGTTTAGTTTGTTTGAACAATTTGTTTATTATGAATTTTTGGAATTATAATTATTTTGTGGTTTGTAAACCTTATTTGTAAGTTGCTATAAGACTTTTTAACACTTTGTACCCTTTTTATGTTTCTTTTGAACTATGATTTTTAAATTAGTGAAGCTAATAGAGAGTAATTTAACTAAAACATCGTCTCTAATTGACAAGCTACGGTGAAATAGTGTATAATAGTGACTTGGTGTGGTTTCATTTGAATGCATGTATCGTTGGAGATTGACGGATCTGGATTTTACCCAGATCCTACCCAAATCCTCAGGATACGGATATGGATCTACAAATTTCAGACTCTAAGGATAAGGGTAGGATCTGAATGTACCATTTTAAAATGGATCTGGATCTGAATTCTATAAAATCCTGTCCAGATCCTACGCATTGTCGTCTCTAAGTATAACGTAGTGAGGCTTTATACAATTATACTTGAATTAATTGAACATTGAACAATAAAATTAGTGAAACAGTTGAACTCTTTAATAATCTTCGTGTCATTAGATATAGGATACACACCTTAACTTACTCGAACGTCAAAATAATGTTTCGGTGTGTATCAGTGTATGTAATGTTCGATATAGTTGTAAAACAAATCAAAGCAATAAATTAGAAAACTCGGGTGACCAAAGGCTATTTTCAGCTTAAATAATAGGTCCAAACCCTCGAGTTAGGTGACTAGGTCGAGTCGGGCCAAAGGACTTGGTCTATTTGATCACTAGGTGATTGGAATAATAAACAATACCCGTGCATGAGTTGCATGGAAGATTCATTATGCAATCATACTCACCATCGAATTTAAGAAAGCTAAGTAGGGACCAATAAAGTCTCTCTCAGATAGATCCGTTTTAACATTTAAATAGGTCAAATATTATTTCGCCCGTGCATATAAGAGAAATATGTTAGCTTACTCCAATGCATTCTAATTTTGTTGTGTTCCAACTACTTGATCCGTCTTATATGAAACTTTGTTGAAGTGGGGATACTTATAATCACAAGAGGCGAGATTTATGGTTAAAACTTTCGATTCTTTGCAAAAATTTGTCCCAAAAGTACTATAGACCCGAAATGTCTTATTCAACCCAAAACTCACTTGCTAAATAATCCAATCGAACCGACTCGATATAACTCAACTTGAAATGGACCTGTTGATTATTGGCGTTGAGACAAGACAATAATAGAGGCAAACGATGGGCTGTTATGATTTGTGATGTTGGGCTAATGGGTGAGAATCTGAAATGGTCCCCCAAAATTAGGCTGGGTTTTTAGACAAGATAAGGAATTGAACAATTTTTATGAGCCTTTACTAATAATCATAAAAAAGTGAATATTTACATTTTGTCGCTAAACTAAAGCCCCGGTGTAAACGGGATGTGGGTCGCGGGTAACCAAGTGTTACCGGCTAAAAAATTTGCTACGGAAAATTCAGATGCTTGGGAGGCTCTTGTGAGGACTTTGTAGCCTTTCCAATGGACCCGTCCATTAGTAGATGATCCGGGACCGGAATTATTGTACTCGGCGTAAAATAGGGTGTCTAAGCCGAAATTTCCGTTCCACTCCAACCAACCTGCATGATCAATTATTGAATCCATGTAGCTCTCCATCCCGATCACTCTGGAATATTTTTTCCAAGGTCGCCCGAGATACGTCTTGAATTTGGATACGACCGGTTTAAGATCCGGGATAGCCATGAACCTCGATTTTTGAATTACGATCCCGGTGTTTCCATTTGCTCGGAGTCTTCCTTGGGCTGTAATGGTGCAACTTTGGGATGGTAGTGGTTTCCGAACATGTATGTCACAGTTTTGGAATACTATAGATGCGTCGCCAAATATGAAATCGATGATTCCGTAGATGCTGCATTCCGATAAAATTGGTGTCCCGAATGCACATATAATGTGTCTTGATACCCCTCAAAACTACACTTGTAGAAGACGAATCGTTCGGAAGTTACACGTAATGCAACCGCATGGTTGTTTTTTGGGCCTACAGTGTTTCGGAATGTAATTCCTTACCCGATGAATCCGTCACCTTCCACAGCTAATAACAATAGCAAAAATTGGATTACGGATGAAATTTATAATTAATACATATATCTATTTATCAGTATGTTTATTTCCGTTTTGTAAATATTACGTTATAAATCTGATTTATTTTATAAATAATAATTTTTACGTAAATGATATATTTATAACGTCAACTTATATATTATATATTATATTATATATCATATATATATTATATATATATATTACATATTATATATTATAATATAATGTCATTGTCGATTTGTATATAATTATTAATTTATGACTAATAATCAATATTGCAATATCAAAATTATAAGAAATACTAATAAATTACATTTTAACGTGCCTTTTAAAGTATTTTGGTCACTATTCTGTAAATGTTAATTATGTACGACAATATTCCTAAAAATATATTCGTGCAATTTTATACGGGTCGAAAACTAGTTATTGTTAATCAAGACTAATAAACATAATTATCTTAATTAAATTAATTAATTCTTACCAAACAGTAGCACTATCAAAAGTGGAAACTCCGCTACCATTGCTCTTGTTTCCAGTGATGATCGTATTGCCAATGTCATCGCTACTAATGTAACATCCTTTAAATTGATTAAAACATTTTCTTTGTAAACCCCTATCTTAACTCTAAGTACCACTATTCTTCCGGCTTTCATAGACGCGGCATTGACGGCTTTGGTAACCGTCTTCAAATGGCCCGAGTTGTCTTTAGCTACTACTAATATATCATCGGTAGTTGATTGAAGTAACACAAAATTGGCTATAATGCCAATAAATAAAACCATTTACATAATGTTACTAGCCATTTTTATGTATGCGAATTAATTACCTTAGTTTAAAAAATTATGATTTGAGTATTTGCATGAACACTCTTTTATATGGTACATCAAAACAATTCAAGCATGCATTACATAATAAGAGTAACCCTACAAATACAAATTAAGATGTTTTCACATCTTAATTTGATATATTCCTATGTCTAAAAAGTGTAATTTAATGTTCAATTTGAGTCTAAACATTTCAAGCATGCATTACTAAAAGGAATATCCCTACAAATACAAATTAAGATGTTTTCACTTAAAGTTTAGGACCGCTATCTGTATTTTAAACAATTATTTGTTTTATGATCCCTGTATTGGATCATTTAGGAACAAGTGTGGTCCAATTCCAATTTCAAATAAGTGATAGTACATAGTTTTGACTTTTAGGATATAGTTGCAACTTACAAGTATGAACCTGAAAAATTGTAATTAATTTTGACAATTAATAGTAATAATTTAAAATTTAGGATATCCTAAAAGAGTTATAGTATGTCACTACTATGATATCAAATCTATAAAATATAATTAAAAGGCTACCCTAAAATGACTAATAAATAACACCACGTAGATAAAGCCACGTAGGATCCAAAAATGTCACGTAAATGCCACGTAATTGTCTTATTTTATAGATTTAATTCAATTTTCTATAAAATAATTTAATTTATGTAAGTCTACTCTACAAATTTACATGAACATTTCATAATTTATACTAATTAATATTGACATTTTAATTGAACTTTTGTAATAAAACATGTAAATAAATCTCTACAAATTTACATTAATATTTCATAATTTATAATTAATATTGACATTTTAATTGAACTTTTGTAATAAAACATGTAACTAAATGTCATAATTTATAATTAAAATTGACATAATTGAAATTTTGGTACTAAAACATGTTAATAAATTAAACTTCTTCATAATACTTAACACCCACCATTTTTATTAACACTCTCACCTATTCAATTCATTATTGTAATTAAACATCATAATAAATTGATTAAAATTCTTCATAATGCTTCACCCACCAAATTAATTAAAATTTATTCTTATTTAATTAAATTTTGTAATATAATATGTTAATAATTTGATTAGATTTTTTATACTACTTAATACCCATAATTTTCATCAATATTTTTCCCTATTTAATTCACCTCTTAAATTGCTCAGCAATCAAGTATCTAATTTAATAATACCACAAAATAAATTAAAAATAAAATTAAAATATGAGAGTCTATGGTTTGTAGAATGTCTATAAAATCTCTACAGTTTCTATTCAAAATTTATTCCTCATTTGCCTATGAGTTTCTAAGATGTGTATTATATTTTATGGTTTTTTTATTTATTTGATTATATCGAGTAAATTGAGTATTATTGTTGAGTATTTTTGTTGTTATGTACAATAAAGAATATTTTAATTTGTTATGTTATTGTTTTTATAAATTCTTTGATCTATATTTGAATTTATATTTTTCATTTGGTTTAATTTTAATGATTCACATGTGACAATGTTTTGATTTGTTTGTTAAGTTTTTGCCATATTGATGTTTTCCCTTTTGGTCAATATATTTTTTATATGAACTTTTAAGTATCATAAAATGTATGTGAATGCAAATAAGACAAAACATCACATGGATAATCTAAAGAGGGAAAAAATACAAACGGCACGTAACTAAGGTAAAATCTATACAATATAATTAAAAGCCTAATTAAAACATTTAATTTTAATTCACATGTCATTTTTATTATAGTGGTTAATACTAATTTATCTATGCATTAAAAAGTTATTTATCTCCAAAACCGTCACACGCTTATAAGTACCGAAAAAAAATTGTAGTTGCAATCACAAAAAAACTAACATAAACTCTTTATTTTACTCTCATAAATTTGGTTATTAATCTATTTATTTATTGTAGGAGTAGTAATAAGACTAATAACAATAACAAAGCAAGTCTTCCCCATTTCATTTCTCATTACTCCATATTTATGTCTATATTAGACTTCGTAATACTAAGAAAAATCTATAACTCTATAATCTAAATAAAAAATCTATAATCTATCTATAAATCTAATTAAAACACAAGTCAAACTATTTAGCATAATCTATATGTCATATTTAATTACATAAACTTTATACATTTTATTTCTCCTTCCTTCGTATTTATGTTTATATTAATTTCATAATAATGAAAAAAATGATGCTCAAGAGTCAAATCTCAACCTTGATTCATATTTATACTTATATTAAATTTGATAATTAATAATAAAAAGTGATGCTCAAAAGTGATAAACGCATCCTCAATTGTTTATATATTTTTGTCGGAAAACAAAATTTATAAATTAAAATTTTTCCCAGCCCTATGGTTAGTAGAACTAAATGTGTAAGTTCCATTGGTGTAGAGTGTTCATCACATTTTTCAACTCCATTGTATATATTTGTTTTGTTCTCATTTAGGATCTATCAAGATTTGTGGTGTTGACCTCTTCAAAAGTTAATATAGTTACATCTCTACGATTTCATTCATACCTCTCTTTCTTTATCTATTTAAGAGGAAGTTTAAGTTAATAAGGATAATATTGTATAAAACAAATTCCATTGTTATGTTGGTTTATTCGCACTATTTACTGAGTTACTTTTTTATAGGAACGATTGATTAGAGAAAGAACACCATATGGAGAAGTTAAATATTTGGATTGCTTAAAAAACTACATGTTGAAGACTAATTGTAAGATTGAAATGAGTAATAATTTTTTTTTTCCAACTGTATTTTTTTATTTTGGTATTTGTTTATTTTTTTCACCATTTTACCTTTGAAAAAATAGTACTATGCACCTACTTGCTCCTATTTAGTTTATCGACTTTGATCTTTATGTTAACCTGTCAATGCCCGTATTTTTAGTATACGATCTATATGAATTATTCATGAGCTAATCTTACTATGTGATTTAATATTTTAAAAAGTCCAAATTACTAAAAACATCACACTAAAAACAAAATATTCCGTGAAATTCACGGGTTATAAAACTAGTTCTATTCTCATACTAGGTAGCACCAAAACGGACACGGACACGGACACGACACGGACACGGGATACGGCAAGCCATGAAATTTAGGACACGGGACACGACATTTAAATTTAATAAAATATACATTTTATAGTTATAAATTTTTGATTTTATTTTTGTAAAAGTATTTGATATTAATTTTAAATAAGTGAATGTAAAACTTGTCGTTGATAATAAATTTATTTTCATTTCTCATCCGAATCAATATTCTTATTGATCTCTTTCGATAACGCATTTCTCATCTCAAGAACATCATTCACCGCAAATGATAACCAAATATCGTAGACAATCGACGGACACGTCTCAAATACCATGGACACGCGTCGGACACGTGCCCAAATAAATGTAGAAAGTTGGACACGACTGTTTAGGTGTTGGACACGTTTCGGCGTGTGTCCGTGGAGTGTCGGTGTCGGACACGGTACGGCTCATTAGGAGAAGTGTCCGTGCTACCTAGTTCTCATATAGAAATAGAAATAGAAATAGAATTTCATTAAAACTTATTTTCAAAATTGCATGACGGTAATAATGTACCAATCGGTCTCGAAGTGAGACGATGTTATGTTACTGCGCATCGTGAAGCTAATAATGTAACTAAAATTAAATTGGTCTCCAAATATGACGATATTTTGTTAGCTTAGTGAGCATTGTGGCGCTCATAATGTAACTACTTTTCAAACAATGGATTATTAATTGGATTCTTTATCTTAGTAAACAAAAGGATGTTGATGTTCTTCTAGCGAGCTTTGTGGGGTTCCTTTATACAGTATGGATTGCCAGGAATAGATCCTATTTTCAAAATGATCATGTTTCGCCAGCAGGGATTTTAGCTATTCATAAGTTGGAATTTCAAAGCGGTTTGCATGTTATTCAGGATATGAACAACAAGGTGGGACAGGGAGAAGGTTTTCTGTCGGACTATGAGGAAACTGTGAAGGATCTAAAAAATGGTGTTAGGTTTTTTCTTATCAACTCTAATGTTGTTTGCGAGACAATTTGTATTGCTGTAGATGCGGCTTGGAAGCATAGTAAGGTTGCTAGTTTTGGATGGTGGGCTAGGTGGTGTGATGATGATATTATTATAAATGACAGACTTGGTGTCTTTGGGATTTCAGGGAGGGCATGTTGGGAAATGTGTCCTCAACAATAGTGCGATCACGTCACTGAAAATTAATCATTGGTAAATCTGCAATAAGAATACTCATGGGATGATTCTTCATCATATAGTCGACTGATCAACATTAATCGGTAATGATTGGCTTGCTAGAGTTTGACATTATTGTCGTATGACGGTGGTGATCAGTCGATCCCTTTAGGTCACACCTTTAGGACAACTCTGTTAATATAAAAATGAGACGACTGTATAATGATACGAGTCGATTCGATCTTAGTTTATATTTCGTGTAAGGAGGAAATTTGTAATATGATTATAGATTATATAATTTTAGTAATTGAAATGTCATTACTAGAAATTATATATATTTGTTGGAGGAAGTGTCCTCGACAATAGTGTGTTGACATAATTAAAGCTCATCTGAATGAAACACAATTGGGAGTGTTACTCTTTTAAAGTCGACTGATCAACATTTACCGATAATGATTGGCTGTCTAGAGTTTGACATTATCGTCATATGATGGTGGTGATCAGTTGATCCCTTAAGGTCATATCTTTAGGGAATTCCGTCTGTATGGAATAATTAATTAATATCGTATTGGATACGAATTAATTAATAACTGGAAATTTGGAAATAATTTTTACATGACGAATATTTTATAATGGGATTATAATAATAATAGTCAAAGTAATAAAATTGTTTTTATTTACTCGATTGTTATTTATTCGTTTAGGAAACGATTAAATTGAGAATGAACACGGTTGATCATAAAATTACAAAGAGATGTAATTAAAATTATGATATTACATTTTATACAATAATGATTTCGAAATATTGGAAGAATTATTTAAATGTAATAAATTTGTAAATTATGGATTTTAATAGTTAAAATTGCATAATTAACAAATTGGGTCATGTGTTATGAGACATGTGTGACATGTTACAAATTAACACAATTGACAAAGATAAATGGGTATATAATTAGACCCGTTTGAACCGTGTAAATGATATTCATGTGGGTAATGATTGTTTGTGCTAGTATGCAAAGAGGTTGAGTGTATGAAGCAAAGAGAATATTGTAAGGAATATTGCTCACTTTTTGTAAGAGCATAAGAGGCATGCATAAGCCATTTTGGCTCTTGATAGCCGGCCAAGAGTGAGCAAGCAAGCTCACCTTTGCTCCTTAAATACACTCTACACACCTCATACTAGATTGTTGTTGTTTCATTTTGAAAGTTGTTCATCTCGTGCAAAATCTCATCATAACATCATTCTCTCTATTTTCTCTAGCTAAAATAGTTTTTCCTAAGAAAATAATTATTTCATATACTAATAATATTAAGGGTAATATTATTAATATTTCTAGTATACTAATTCTATTTTTCTAGTAACAAAATAGTCTTGGTTTGAGATAGGGTACTTGATACGCATCTTTTGAAGACGATTTTTGTTATATCGTTATAAGGGTATTTTGGTTATTGAAGACTCATATAATAGGTGATTATTGAGTATAAACCTTCTAAAACCAATGTAAGGACAATCACATCTTATGATATCATCATCATGCATGCATAAGATCTTATTAAGTTTTATAACCTAAACTTAAAGAAACAAAACTCATTAAAATCAGGAATTTCATTTCCAACAATATTTACGTAATAAGATTACGGGAATGAATTTGATTATATTACAAAATGTTGTAATATAATATTATTAGTTGAATATTAGTAATAATCGGATTATTACCTATTATGTGAATCAAGTTTAGATTAGTTAAACTTGTTAAAATAAATTGATGTACATTTGTCCCTAGTGGACCGTGTGATATATCACATGGTACATACTACAATTCACATTATAACAATTATAAGATAATATGTTATGAAATATTTTATAATACTAATTATGCATGAGAAGGACAAGTGTTGGTTTGGATGGTGCCCATGCATTGGGCACCCTATCCTACCCGGCCTCACATAGAGAAGAACAAAAATGTTTTGTTTTCTCAATTATTCATTCATTCTATTTTTGCATGAAAAGTTTAGAGAGAAATTGAGAATAGGAGTTCTTGTTTTTCTCTTTACTTAGCCGTGCTCCCCTTCCTCCTTACTCCAATTAATTCTATTACATATTATACTAAGAGTAGTAATATTAATAGATTATTTACTAGGTTATTTGTGTGAGGTTCTAGTAAAATCAAACACAAATTTAATTAGAGTGTGTCTTGGTGTTTACTCATTGGAGGTCTTCTAATTTGGATACTAAGGAGGATCAAGCATTCAAGCCGTGACATTAAGCTCAAGATCAAACAAAGTAGGTGACTTTGTTTGTGCCCTTATTGAACCGAAATTATTTCAATGTAAGGAAAATTTACTTCTCTAATTTTCGGTTTGTTTATGTTATGCATGCATAAGATCTTTCATTATATGAGATAATTATTTAGTATGACTAAAACGAGTTTATGAAACCTATCAATTGGTATCAGAGCAATGGTTGTTTGCATGCATAATCGGTATTGTTTTTCCGAGTTATCGTAACTTAAATAAAACTAGAAATTATTGATTTATATGATAAGTCACTCGAAATATTTTGTATGTCTTAAAATCTGGTCCTAAAATGATTTTAGGTTATTTAGATAATTTATGGGATTTTATTGTTCATTTATATAATTTTTAGTCATTTTAAGTATTTTAATTGTTAAAATCGGTTAAATGCACTAAAAGTAGTAAGAAAAAGTTTCTGGCCATGATTTTTTAATATGATGTCACATGCATATTTTACAAATGGTATGTAAAATTTCGTACAAAATGAAGTTGTATAGCATGCATTACGAATTTTATATGATAAATAGTGTAATGGTGACATTTCGGTTAAAATAAATCAATTTGTCGAAATAAGTTCGAAATGTTTTACCATAAAATTGGACATTATGATTATTAAAGTAATTTTTCAGAATGTTCAAAATTTCGAAATTCAAATTTTAAATTATGGTAATTTATTTGAATTTTTACATAATTGTTATGAAATTTTAAAGGTCAAAATGAACAAATTAATTAATTTTGAATTAATTATTATCAAGATTAGTATAGACTAATTTTGAATCCTAAAATGTGTTAGGAAAGTTGAATTTAACGTAAATGTGATTTATGTTTTAAATTAGGGCATTTTAAGAGTTAAATTGCGCATCCCCATAAAACCGGAATAATTTTAACTAATAAATTGTATTAGGGCGATTTGGCACTAAAATGAACATGTTAGATCATATTTTAATGCTTCGTATTGTTTTATGAATGTCATAAGTTTTGTTATATAATATTGAATTATGTATTTTCTTAGTATGGCCTTAGTTTTAATCGGTATTTCCCGTAATGTAAGGGGTTATCGATTTGGTTGTAATTTAATGTGATCTCGTATCACTTTATTTTTTTGTTTTATTTTATAATGTATAAAGTAGATAGAAAATTTGTAATTATTTGTAATTCCGGAGATCGTTTGAAGACGGTGTCTTTTCGGAAAGGAGTTCCGACCAAGACGGAGTTTGCCTTGGATTGCGTGCCGCGTGTGAAGTTTAAGGGACGAAGGAGTTGGTTTCCGAATTTGTATTTTACATTATTTTCTATTTTAGGAAAGGCCATACTAGGAGTTTTATTACGTTTAGCATTTGTTTTATATGTGCATGCATTGCCAAATCGCCATCAACTTTAACATGCATATCGAGTTTCGAGTCCCACACCGTGTCAATTAATTTATCGATAATTCACCGACTTAGTTCACTTAAAGGAGATAGATAATAAATTGACAAGATCTCTTACGATATTCAAAAATTGAGACGTAGCCTTACCAAAAGGTAAAGAACCCACGAAGTATCTTCTTCATAAGGGAGTGGGCTCAGCTACACCGGGGTGCTACCTTATTACGTTGGTGAAGTGGAGTAATATGATTACACTCTCGAAATTTGGTTGATCTCGGCGAAGGTATTCGAGCCACCGTAATGGTAGTAATAAGTTCGGGCTAAGATAAGAATTAATGTAATTTTATCGACCGAGAGTTCTAAAAGTAGAATCGATTAAAGAGTTAATCCACCGAGTCATATTAATAAGGGATGTATCGGCTACACCGTGCCCGAGTTAGTATGTATTTGGGTCTCGGGATCATTTACTTAATTGGGTAAGAGATCATTAAGTAGATGTTTTACTTGTTTAATCAAGTGAATCAATTAAAATGATAAACGTTAATATTTTCCTTTATCTTCCGTTTTGTAGTTATTTAGACCGCAATGGAATCTTCAAACCCCATTACACCTATCACCATTGATTCTTGTCATAATGTATTTGACGATATTTGCACCCGCAACAACCTTGATACTTCTAGAGAAATTCATTTCGGAACGGGTCCGGATGGCAATGTGAACTTTGTCACTTCCTTCCCACCTCCTAACGGACCATTGCTTGATAAGGCTTATATTGATGAGCTAAATCAAGAATTGGATGCCTTGTACTTGAAGGAAAGAGCTTATGATAAAGCTAGTGGGAGCTCAAGCAAGAAAAGTCTTGCAAAAAAGAAAAAGAAGGGAAAGAAATCACAAAAGGGTCGATGCCACTATTTTTGTGACATGGGCCATTGGAGGAGAAATTGTCCGATATATTTACGGCATATCCAAGAAGGTCTTGTTATACCGTTAGGTAATTCTCCTTACGAAATTTATGTTATTGACATTAATTATACTTCTAACTCAACTTGGGTATTGGATACCGGTTGTGGTTCTCACCTTTGTAATCGTTTACAGGGTATAAGAGGGGCCGAGAAGATCGACAAGGGTGATATTGATCTCCGACTTGGAAATGGAGCTCGGGTAGCGGCCACTTCAAAAGGGACTTGCACTCTAGCCTTGCCAACCGGATTTGAGCTACATTTAAATAATTGTTATTATGTACCGGCGCTTTCTAAGAACATTATTTCGTTGCAATGTTAGACATTGAAGGTTATAGTTTTTCCATTAAAAACAATTGTTGTATTATTTCTAATAATGACATGGTTGTTGGCCATGCTACTTCTATTAATGGAATCTATGTTTTAGAAACTTCGAACTCATCCCGTGATGTCTATAACATTCAATCAAAGAGAGTGAAAACAAGTGAACCAAATGAATCATATTATTGGCATTGTCGACTTGGTCATATAAACGAAAATCGTATCAAAAGATTAGTAAAGACTAATATTATCAAACCGTTTGATTATGAATCATATGGTGTATGCGAGGCTTGTCTCCTAGGCAAAATGACTCGTAATCCCTTTAGTGGTAAAGGGACACGAGCTAGTGATTTACTAGGACTCATACATACCGATGTATGTGGTCCATTAACAATCACCGCTAGGGGAAATTATGACTACTTCATTACTTCCACGGATGATTTAAGTAGATATGGGAATATTTACTTAATGAAATATAAAAGTGAAGCTTTTAAGAAATTTAAAGAATTTCAAAATGAAGTAGAAAACCAACTTGACAAGAAAATTAAAGCACTACGATCGGATCATGGTGGCGAATATCTTAGTGGCGAATTTGATTCACACTTAAAAGATTGTGGTATTTTGTTACAACTCACTCCTCTCGGAACACCACAACTTAATGGTGTGGCTGAAAGGAGGAATCGAACTCTATTAGATATGGTTCGATCAATGATGAGTCAAACAGATTTACCAGATTCATTTTGGGGATTTGCAATCCTCACTGCCATCAAATCGTTGAACATTAGCCCAACGAAAGCGACCGAAAAGACTCCATATGAGATGTGAAAAGGAAAGATTCCTTCATTATCCTATATGAAGATATGGGGATGTGAGGCTTATGTCAAGGTAAAGACCGATGACAAATTAGCTCCGAGATCCGAAAAAAGCACTTTTGTTGGTTATCCAACCACCTCCCGTGGCTATTACTTCTACAAACCTCAAGATAACAAAGTGTTTGTGTCTATAGAGGCTGTCTTTCTAGAAAAACAGTTTGTTTCTAGAAGACAGAGAGGGAGAAATTTTGAACTTGATGAGATTCATGAAGTTCAAGAGCCACAAACTGAAGTAGAGACAAACGAAAATGTTCCTTCTTCGTCTACTTTGGTACCTATTCAACCTAGGAGGTCGAGTAGAGTTCCACATCAACCTGATAGGTATGTTGGACTTATTGAGGGAGATGGTATGTAGTCTCGATATATTACTTTTAGAAAGTGATAAGCCTACCACTTACAAAGCTGCAATCTCTAGTCCCGACTCCGCAAAATGGCAAGAGGCCATGAAATCCGAGATGGATTCTATGTTAGAAAATCAAGTATGGGACTTGGTTGACTTGACTGAAGATATGAGACCTCTTCAGTGTAAGTGGATCTTCAAAGTGAAGAATGGCATAGAAGGACATGACGATGTCTATAAAGCTAGGCTAGTAGCTAAAGGGTTTACCCAAGTTCAAGGTCTTCATTATGATGACGATATTGGTCTCTATCTTAGTAAACAAAAGGATGTCGGTGTTCTTCTAGCGGGCTTTGTGGGGTTCCTTTATGCAGTATGGATTGCCAGGAATAGATCTTATTTTCAAAATGATCATGTTTCGCCAGCAGGGATTTTAGCTATTCATAAGTTGGAATTTCAAAGCGGTTTGCATGTTATTCAGGATATGAACAACAAGGTGGGACATGGAGAAGGTTTTCTGTCGGACTATGAGGAAACTATGAAGGATCTAAAAAATGGTGTTAGGTTTTTTCTTATCAACTCTAATGTTGTTTGCGAGACAATTTGTATTGCTGTAGATGCGACTTGGAAGCCTAGTAAGGTTGCTAGTTTTGGATGGTGGGCTAGGTGGTCTGATGATGATATTAGTATAAATGACAGACTTGGTGTCTTTGGGATTTCAGAGAGGACATGTTGGGAAATGTGTCCTCAACAATAGTGCGATCACGTCACTGAATATTAATCATTGATAAATTTGCAATAAGAATACTCATGGGATGATTCTTCATCATATAGTCGACTGATCAACATTAATCGGTAATGATTGGCTTGCTAGAGTTTGACATTATTGTCGTATGACGGTGGTGATCAGTCGATCCCTTTAGGTCACACCTTTAGGACAACTCTGTTAATATAAAAATGAGACGACTGTATAATGATACGAGTCGATTCGATCCTAGTTTATATTTCGTGTAAGGAGGAAATTTGTAATATGATTATAGATTATATAATTTTAGTAATTGAAATGTCATTACTAGAAATTATATATATTTACGTAATAAGATTACGGGAATGAATTTGATTATATTACAAAATGTTGTAATATAATATTATTAGTTGAATATTAGTAATAATCGGATTATTACCTATTATGTGAATCAAGTTTAGATTAGTTAAACTTGTTAAAATAAATTGATGTACATTTGTCCCTTGTGGACCGTGTGATATGTCACATGGTACATACTACAATTCATATTATAACAATTATAAGATAATATGTTATGAAATATTTTATAATACTAATTATGCATGAGAAGGACAAGTGTTGGTTTGGATGGTGCCCATGCATTGGGCACCCTATCCTACCCGGCCTCACATAGAGAAGAACAAAAATGTTTTTTTTTTCAATTATTCATTCATTTTATTTTTGCATGAAAAGTTTAGAGAGAAATTGAGAATAGGAGTTCTTGTTTTTCTCTTTACTTAGCCGTGCTCCCCTTCCTCCTTACTCCAATTAATTCTATTACATATTATCCTAAGAGTAGTAATTTTAATAGATTATTTACTAGGTTATATGCATGTGTGAGGTTCTATTAAAATCAAACACAAATTTAATTAGAGTGTCTTGGTGTTTACTCATTGGAGGTCTTCTAATTTGGAGACTAAGGAGGATCAAGCCGTGACATTAAGCTCAAGATCAAACAAAGTAGGTGACTTTGTTTGTGCCCTTATTGAACCGAAATTATTTCAATGTAAGGAAAAATTACTTCTCTAATTTTTGGTTTGTTTATGTTATACATGCATAAGATCTTTCATTATATGAGATAATTATTTAGTATGACTAAAACGAGTTTATGAAACCTATCAGGGCAGACTCAAGTGAGCAGGCAGAGGCGATGGTGATTCTCAAAGCTTTGGAATGGGCTTTAGCCCAGAGTCTGTTACATATATCTTTACAGTCCGACTGCTTAAGGGTGATTTTGCAGCTTTATGGGTGACTCCGATATCTACAACTTGTAGAAACACTATCAAAAAGATTAGGTGTATCTTATGTAATTTTCATTGTTGTAGTATTTCTTTTATTAGTCGTAGTGTTAACGTAGTAGCTCATAATGCAGCTAAAAGGGCCTTATGCTAATTGCTGTATGTTACCAACTGTCAAAAAAAAAAAAAAAAAAAAAGTAAATTGGTCTCCAATTGTAACTCTATTATGTTACTGAGTATTGTGAATTTTGTGACGATAATGATGTACCTACTATTAAATCGGTCTCTAATTGTGATGCTATTTAGCTCGTCCGCGCTACTAATTTGATCACTAGTAACATCAACTACCGACTGAATCTTTGTTAACGTCTTACTGTGGTGTAGCATTATTACCTTTCTCTAAACTAATTGTCAAGATGGAGAATTCATTTTAAACCTAAAAAAAATCTAAATACTACGAGTATCACATAATTCAAATAGTGACACAATTTTTGTTATATTATACGGAGTATGCAATTGCTCAAGTGATTTGATTGATATGTACTATGGTTTTGTTAAACATTAAAATCTAAAATTGATGTCTGTTTTAAATAATTTTTTTGTTTTATGGACTCGGGTATAGTCATAAAAACGTGATGATTTTGTAGGGTCTCTAAATTGATTTGATTCATGGGCTAAGCCAAAGTTCGAAAAATGCCATCATCAATACCAAATAACAAATGTTGAAAACCCATAAAATGGCCACTTTCAGATTTGATGTTGGATATTTGAAAATTCAAAATTTAAATATCTATGCAACCCAATAATAAAGTTTCGGATATGGATATCCGATCAAGTGTCCTTTCTTACTAAAAAGACCATTGTTTACATGTAGATTATTCTCTGCTATATGTCACATTAAAAGCGTGTCATCTATGTTATGATAGTTTTGATATCCCTTATTACTTTTTTTTGTGATTTGATTAAATTTTGATTGTTTACTCAGCGTAAAATTAACATATATACCGAAAAAACAAGTAAAATACGAGGCTTGACCCCATTTTAGAAAAGAGCGTTGAATTGTTGATAGGCATGCTTTGAAGTTTGAATGAGCGGGAAATATGTTTTATTATATTATATAGATAAATTAGATAGTACGTATAAGATATTAGGAAAGATATTATTATGATAATTATATATATCTCTTTACAAAAATTATTAGCAAAAGAGTCCTTAATTTTTTTAAAATCTGAAAGATTGCATACTATTTTTTGGGAAAAGCCAAAGCTTAATTCATTAAAGAAATGTCAAACAAAGCCGCGTGAAACGCAGCCTCCGGTAAGAGCTCCGCCCACTCAAAACGACCCGTCACCGCTTAACCCTACAAATACAAGCATGCATTATTAATAGGAATAACCTACAAATACAATTAAGAAGTTTTCACATCTTAATTTGATATATTCCTATGTTTAAAAAGTGTAATTTAATGTTCAATTCTCAAATAAGCTTGTTAAATTCTATATATGTTTGTGAGAAAAGTAAACATTGACTGAATTGAACAATAATTAAGGTTTGTTTTCTTATGCGACTCAATTGGTGTAGACGGTTATTCCTACGATAGAAAAGTAAACAGTTGACTGAAAGTCCGAAATAATTAATTGAGACGGAACAAGCATTTGTTTTGTGTGTTGGTAAAAAAACTTGCATGGTTTATTGGACTAACTACTTGTAGTATCATTTGATATAATGAAACTCATTCAAGGTTGTTATTAAGCCCAAATTTCAATTCCAATTCTAAATAAAGGAATACGCTGACCCGTAATCTGATGTATTCACGTGTTTACGTATAATTCGGCTCACGTTGTTTTTCAAAGAGGAGGCTCGAATTAGTAAATAGAGTGGTTATTTGGGCCAATTATGAGCCACAAGCCCAAAATTACTATCACCGTTGTTTACCATTTTTTACTTTTAACCTGAGATCAACTTAAGCGAGTAATTTAACAAAAAAAAAAGCGTATAAGGGAGGAGTAATTTTAGAAAATTGAAACATATAAGGGAGTAATGTTAGAAAAGTGAAACATATATTTAAATGCAATTTTTCATGTGATTTGATTATTATGTACTACCGTATTTGTTAAATATTAAAGTTTACGGTCGATGTGTCCGTTATAAATGATTATTTGTGTTGGGAAGTAACCCAAACTTTGATGAATAACTTATGTTTGTTTAACATATAGAGTTATATTTATGTTTGGTCAAGTTACTAATATTTACATATTAGATGTTTATGTTACTAAGTGTAAATATTAGGAGTTATGTTGGAAAATGTTAAGACTCTTAATGTTACTAGATAAGTTAGGACTAAGAAGCTTATATAAATAAGGGTCATAAGTCAGGTTAGAAAGTAAGAGAGTAGTGCTTAATATCCCGAGTTAAGCATAATTGGAAATCTTGGCTAGTAGCTAAGTGTTGGAGGATTGATTGTATTATTGTTTGTGTTTGAATAATAATACAAATTGGATTGTGGTTAATTCCATAACAAAATATTGTGTCTTTGCATCCTTATATTATTTGTACCAAAAATCCCAACAATTTATTTTATGAGTCCTGTTTTGGTCATAAAAAAAATACCCATTTTGTGGGCTACGGTTGTTTGAACTTGGGAGTGAATTGCTCTCTGTCATAATTTCTAGTATATTATTATCTATCGATTCATGGACCAAGCCCAAGTTCGAAAAATGCCATCATTAGTACCCAATAACAAATGTTGAAAACCCATAAAATAGCCTCTTTCGGATCGGATATCGGAAATCTGAAAATTCAAAATTTATATATGTATCCAACCCAAGTATTAATATAACAACCAGGAGTAGTGTATAAATTAATATCTATCAATTGAAATATTTTGCAAAAATCAAGTTATAAATAAAAGTGTATAAATCGAATTTTGATAAAAAAAGTTATATACGTTAGATATAAAACAAAATTTATGAACATTTATAATTCAGTTACAATGATACATATTTAGAATAATATGATTTGAAAATAACTCGTATAATTTTTTTCACCAAAAACTAGTTGATTTATAGAAATAAATAACAGAAAGAATCTTCTGAATATTTCCAATATTAATATTATAGATATGGAAGAACGGATCTTCCTTAAGGCATTTATTAGTAGACTTTCATGATATTTGGTTAATACGGTTTTTCTAACGTGTGTCCTGGAGCACACATTAATAATTTAAATACGAAAAGATTTATAACATATTCTCATTTGATTCTTAGGTAGAAAGTAATTTTTACCATAATTAACGAAAATATGGTATAATCTTTCCGTATTTAGGTTTTTAGTGTGCGCCCTTAAGACACACGTTAGAAAAACCGATATAGATATGTAATGATCACCTCGATCTCAATATACAAAAGCCCTTTTTCTCGAATCTCATAAACACATACGGAGCAACAATGAACACCTTGACATATTTTCCATGGACCCATGTCGTTGTTATTGTTTTAGTTACGTTCTCGGCCGCCTCGACCACCACAACTTCAGTCAGTAGTGATGTAGTGGAGCAAACCTGCGTGGCGATATCAAAGCAACCAACCTTCTCAAATTTATACAAGAATTGTGAAACTATCCTTAATTCGGTCCCAGAGAGTCATAAAGCCGATGTTTATGAATTAGGAGTAATTAGTATCGATCTAATTAATGAGACGGTAGCTTCAGTTTATGGTAAAGTGAAAACTCTCTTAAAAGGCAAGAATTTGAGCATTGGCACAAAAAAAGCCTTAGATATGTGCTTGAGAATTTATCAAGAGATGAATGGTTTATCAAATGTAATGCCTTATTATATCGACAAGAATTTTGATGAAACAATTCGTCGTATAACCTTTATTACGGATTTAGCAGATCCGTGTGAAGAAGGTTTTAGAGATTATAATGTTCCTTCTCTATTAACTCAAGACACTCAACGTCTATTTGACTTGACCGATATGATCATTGGTATTTGTGTTTTGATGCAGAATCAAAGATAAAGAAATTTTAGATATAGATTATTCTTTATTATGTCTACCTAGGTAGCACGGACACTTCTCCTAATGAGCCGTACCGTGTCCGACACCGACACTCCACGGACACACGCCGAAACGTGTCCAACACCTAAACCGCCGTGTCTAACTTTCTACATTTATTTGGGCACGTGTCCGACGCGTGTCCATGGTATTTGAGCCGTGTCCGTCGCGTGTCCACGATATTTGGTTATCATTTGCGGTGAATGATGTTCTTGAGATAAGAAATGCGTTATCGAAAGAGATCAATTAGAATATTGATTCGGATGAGGAATAAATATAAATTTTTTATCTAGGGCAAATTTTATATTTACTTATTTAAAAATAATATCAAAACTTTTACAAAAATAAAATCAAAAATTTATAACTATAAAATGTATATTTTATTAAATTTAAATGTCGTATCCCGTGTCCTAAATTTCATGGCATGCCGTGTCCCGTGTCCGTGTCGTGTCCGTGTCCGTGTCCGTTCTGGTGCTACCTAGATGTCTACTAGTTCGAATATCCACCGTTTCAACGTAGATTATTCACAAATATGTACCCCTTCATTTTTATCCAAATAATATATTTCTATTTTATACACTATTTACAAATGAACCTTCAATTCATGGGGGATCTTGTTTAATTCGTCTTTACGAGTACATTAAAAATATATAATTTTTATAATTTTTACGTAAAACGTGCGTTGACAAACGTGATAAATTCAAATGTATTGTTTGGATTTGAACGGAGGAGTATCATCCAAGACTCCAAGTTATAATAACTAAAGTATACAACTCTACGAGTCACCAACTTAGGAAGCATGGTGAGGACAATAATCGAGGAGGCGACAAATTAAGAATATAATGTCTTCTTTCAAACGCTCATTTTCATCTTAAGGCTTTAGACATGTCCTATGTATTTCATTTACCTCTAAGGCTCCAAATGTGAGTATGTGACCCGTTAAATGGTAATGTTTTTGTGAAATGATGAATCAGTGATGTAGTAATCACCATTAATAACTGGAATCACCATTGTTGTTATAGCAGCTCAATAGTTTGTTATGGTATTTCAGAGAGAGAGATTATCAGATATTTGTTGTAAGAGAGAGTAAATAAAGTTTGTTATGATTGAGATAATTAACTGTACAGTACATGGTTTGCTTATATACAATGATTGGAATAGTAACTAACTGAGTTAGTTAGAGTAACTAACTGTAACTAACTATATTAATCTTCATACCCCCCTTCAAGAAGGAGCATATCAAAGCACATGCCCATCTTGGCAGCTAAGTATAGATGTTGTTGTTGCCCAAGGGGTTTTGTGAGTATATCAGCAATTTGTGATCCTGTGGATATATGTCTGGTAGCAATGAGACCCTCTTGCACCTTCTCACGTACATAATGACAATCTATGTTGAGGTGTTTTGTTCTCTCATGAAAAACTGGATTTGCCTCAATGTGTTGTGCTGCTCTATTATCACAAAACAACTGAATAGGTAAGGGAACAGTTATCCCAAAATCTTCAAGCAATCGTTGCAACCAAACTATCTCACTTGAGGTATAAGACATGGCCCTATACTCAGATTCGGCTGAAGACTTGGATACAGTCTTCTGCTTCTTTGTTTTCCAAGAGATTAAAGCATCCCCTAGAAAAACACATTGCCCCGTGACTGATTTACAACTAAAAGAGCATGCACCCCAGTTTGCATCAGTGTACCCTTCCAGAGTAAAATGACCATTTGCTGGATAAAATAACATTGCATTTTGTGTGCCCTTCAAATAACGTACCACATGTAATGCACCTTGCAAATGAGGCTGTCGTGGTGAACTCAGAAACTGACTGAGGTGCTGGACAGCAAAAGACAAGTCAGGCCTGGTGAGGTTCAGGTATAAGAGCCTCCCCACAAGCCTTCTATAAACTTCTGGGTCAGGAAGAATCGTCCCTTCTTCAGTCGATAACTGAAGTCCTCTGGGCAAAGGAAAAACAGCAGTCTTACAAGCTGCCATGTCACAATCAGTCAGAATATCATTAACATACTTCCTCTGGTTCAAATATATCCCTTGTGCAGTTCTGTGTACTTCCAATCCTAGGAAGTATTTGATAGGACCAAGATCCTTGATAGTAAAAGCCTTGTCCAGGGCCTGTTTCAAGGTGGAAATAAAAGGTTCATGTGTCCCTGTGATGAGTAAATCATCCACGTAGACTAAAACAACAGTATAATGCCCACCATAAGACTTCGTAAAAAGCGAGTAGTCATTCTTAGACTGAGTAAAACCTTGAGACAACAATAATTTTGTAAGTTCAAGATTTCATTGACGAGATGCTTGTTTCAACCCGTACAATGATCTTTTGAGTTTGCACACTTCTCCTTGCTTGGCCAAACCATAACCATCAGGAGGTGTCATATAGACTTCTTCGTCAAGAAACCCATGTAGAAATGCGTTATTGATATCAAGTTGGTGAATAGGTCATCCCTTGGCAGCAGAGATAGATAGCAAAGTTCTGACAGTAGTAAACTTTGCTACCGGACTGAAAGTATGTTTATAATCTTTCCCTTCCACTTGATTATACCCCTTGGCCACTAATCGAGCCTTATATCTATCAACTGATCCATTTGCTTTGTATTTAACTTTATAGACCCACTTAGACCCTATTGGTTTGAAACCAACATGCAGAGAAGTAAGTTCCCATGTACCATTCTCTGCTAGAGCAAGCAACTCCTTTTCCATAGCCAAAACCCAATGTGGATTGTGTTTGGCTTGATGATAAGTAGTGGGTTCAGAAATAGGAAACTTTTGAGCAGTGAGAGAAGTTGACTCAGAAGATGTAAGGACTTCTGTAGTCTGTGATTTCCTAAGAGGTAACACGGGATGGACAAACTGTTGTAGCCTGGCTGGTACTTGAGTTGGCCTGCTGGATGTCCTAGGAATAAACTCAATGGCAGGGTTTGTATTCTAATGACTCAGGTTCCGCCATGACCTCAGAAAAAGTGTGATCATTGTTTGAGGACACTGGTGCCATGGGAGAATGTTGTTCACCAGGAACAACATCTGTCTGAGGTGTAAAAATCTGATTTGAATCCTCATCCTCCATTGTAAAGGGATCAGAGAAAATAGTGTCCAGCTCACTTGAAGCAGGTACTGGACTTGGAATAGCTGAATCTGGCTTGTATGGGAATACATCCTCATGAAACACAACATCCCTACTTATGATAATTTTGTGGGTGGCCAGGTCATACAACTTATATGCCTTTTGAGCAAAGGGATATCCTAAGAATATATACTTCTTTGCCTTAGGCTCAAATTTGTCTCTTGAATGAGAAGGAATTAGAGCAAAACATAAGCAACCTATGACTCTCAAATCAGTATAGCTGCACTTTTTCTTAAACAAAACTTCAGATGGTGCTTTCCAATCAAGTACTGGAGTTGGCAGTTTGTTAATAATGTGGGTAGCTGCTAACAAACATTCCCCCCAGAAATGTTTAGGTAGATGGCCATACAACATCAAGGCTCTTGCAGTTTCAATCAAATGTCGGTGTTTTCTCTCAACTCTCCCATTTTGTTGAGGAACACCGGGAGCACTCTTTTGGTGCACAATTCCCTTCTCCATAAAAAACTTATGACAAGTTTTCTGAAATATTTATGTCCCATTGTCACTTCTCACTATTTTCACAACACCATTATATTGAGTGAAAGCTTGAAGAATGAACCCCTTAATGGTTTCAGGAACTTGCAACTTATCTTTAAGCAAAAAAGTCCAAGTTATACGAGTGTGGTCATCAACTATAGTTAGAAAGTATGATGCTCTTGTGAAAGTGGTTTGTCTATATGGCCCCCACAAATCTATGTATATTAACTCAAAAGCATTCTTAGCCCTAGAATCACTTCTAATGAAAGACAATTGATGCATATTTGCAAGAACACAAGTTTCACATTGAATGTTGGTAACACCATTACAATTAAGATCTTCAATGTGTTTCATCTTAGACAAAGAAGTGTGTCCTAAGCGAGCATGAAACAACTCTATCTTATTCTTACTGTCACGTCTACAAGTACAACCAATATTGCTTTGTAAACTAACATGACTATTATTACTGCTAGATTTATCCTGAGAAGAATAAGAGAAATCCAACAATTGAGACTTCAATTTGTACAGCCCTTCTGTCCTCAGTCCAATGCCAGCAACATGCTTATGGACCGGGTCCTGTATTTGGCATTTATCCACATCAAAATTAATCAATAATCCATTATCAGAGAGCAATTTTCCTACTGATAACAGGTTATGCTTGAAGTCTGGTATATATAGCACATTATACAGCAGAATCTCAGGTTTTATATGCATATTACCAGCTAAAGTCACAATCTTACTAGAGCCATCAGGTAATCCAACCTTCACAGGTTTATCTAACTCCTTTATATCAATAAAATGGTGTAATAAAGAACTCATGTGATCTGTTGCTCCTGAGTCTATAATCCAAACAATCTCATGCTTAGAGTACGAAGATGGAGAAGAAACAACATTAGAAACAAGAGTTGTACCTGCGAAATTCACTGCAGAATACTCCATACCACCAGAATTATTAAAATCTCCCCTCTGTTTCATTTGCACCATCTGCCTATAGATAGCTGCAACCATTTTAGGATCAATCTCAATGTCAGTATTAGCATCTGGATTATTACCATGAACAGCATGATTCATGGATGACTCTGAGGTCAAAGGATTATCTCCAGCCTGTTGTTCAACATTATGAGCCTGTGAAAACCTTGCTACATATTGTTCCTTCTGTTCAGGATGAAGAACGAAACAAGTAGCTCTTGTGTGTCCATTTTTCTGGCAATGATCACACCATCGTTTCTCCTTCTTAGGCCTTTTTTAATCTCTCGCAGAATCTTTTGTCCAAACATTCCAAGGAGCAGTATTGTGCACTGCTTCTTTCTCTTCTACAGGCCTATTCCAGTTACCTGTTGGCTTGCTCCATCGCCTATTGACAGCCATCGCACTTGACTCTCCTTGAATTTGAACAATTTTAGACAGCTTCTTCTGACTTTCAATCCGCTGGACAAAAGAGTAGGCTTTGGTGATATTAGGTAAGGGATCCATTGATAGAATGTTTGTCTTCAATGTATCATAAGTCTCATCAAGCCCCATGAGGAATGTCAGAACCTTTTCTCGAGTAATGATCTCAAGAATTCGTTTCAAATAACTGCAAGAGCACTTATCCATAGCTCCACAAGTACATTCTGGGAAAACCTCCAAATCTTCAATATCATCCCAATTACGTTTCAACCGATTGTAATATTCAACAACCGTTGATCATCTTGTGAAGTATTCTTCAATTCTTTCTTCAATTGAAATAACAGAGGAGCATTTGATTGTCCGTACATATCATTGATTTCTGACCAAAGCAGTTTTGCGGATTTTGACGACATAAATGCCTCCTTAACTTTAGGAATCATGGAGTTAAGGATCCAGCATCTCACCATGTTATCTGTCCTCCACCACTGCGAATGCTTAGGATTATCCAGTGCCGGTGTCGGAACAGTTCCGTCTATAAAGCCTCGCTTGTTCTTAGTCCCAAGCGCCATAAGTATTCCTCGACTCCAATTGAGAAATCATTTTCCATCAAATAATGTCGTGGTTAGGATAATACCAGGAGCATCATTATTTGAAAGAAAAATCGGATTATCATAAGGATTGGCATAAGAAGATCCGGTATCGGAAATTGGAGAAGGCGTCATGATTTTTGATCAAGATCGGCAGATTATCAAGAACTTGAAGTTGAAAGGATGAATTCAGATGAATTCGCTCAAGTAAGATGAATTAATCAAGAGGTAAAACGAAACGGAATGATGAATTATGAAGAACTGAACGAAATTAGAGCAAACGACGAACCCTAATTTTTAGGCGTTTTGATTTTGATTGAAGAGAAAAACAAAATGGTGAATTGATTGTAAAACGAGTATAGAGACAGGTTAAACCTACTCTGATACCATGTGAAATGATGAATCAGTGATGTAGTAATCACCATTAATGACTGGAATCACCATTGTTGTTATAGCAGCTCAATAGTTTGTTATGGTATTTCAGAGAGAGAGATTATCAGATATTTGTTGTAAGAGAGAGTAAATAAAGTTTGTTATGATTGAGATAATTAACTGTACAGTACATGGTTTGCTTATATACAATGATTGGAATAGTAACTAACTGAGTTAGTTAGAGTAACTAACTGTAACTAACTATATTAATCTTCATAGTTTTGTCATAAGATTGTGAGTATGTCTGAATATTCAAAACAAAATAATTCATTTGAAATGAGAACTAGTCAATTAAGAAACTCTGTTAAATTCATAGTGGACCTACGTGTGAGATACTCGTATTTATATTTGTATTCGTATTCGTATAACTAAATTAATTGAACATTAAGCAATAAAAGTAGTGAAAGTGTGAAACAGTTGAACTCTTTAATATTTTCATCGTCCGATATAAAATGTTTTTTTTTTTACGAGAGAAGATAGGGTGATTATAGAACACCAAAAGTTACAAAACAAACTAAAGGGCTAGCTGCACAAGAAGCCTGACTAGGAAGAATGAAATAGAAACATACCTTCATCTGCTTTTCTTTGTCTTGCTACAGTCTTTTTCCCCATTTCTTCTTCAATAATCTTGAAGTAATTGCTCGGAAGAATGAAATAGAAACATGAAATTATTCTAAAATTGCACAAATGAGTAGGTGAATCTAAAAATTAATTGTGTATATGGAATGAAGAAGATGGGAGAGTAGGTGAATTATTGTTCTGAAGTGGAAACCATATGGGGAAGGAGGATGGTTCAATGATCAGTGAAGAAGGAGGAAAGGTGCGTATGGGGAAGGAGAAAAGGTATGGGGAAGACAAATTTTAATTTTCCAAAACTGTCATTTAGTGTGCACAACTTCCCTGCGACATAAATTCCCCTAACCCATTTAACATGTTCAATATGTAAAATGGGTTAAAAGGACCCGTCTCACAATATCCATATGTGCAACGGTCTTATAGTAGTTTTTGTGTAATATGATCCTGTAAATTTTTGTTAATCCATTTTCTCGTTTTTAATCCATTTTCTCGAGGTTTTTTTAATCTAGATTTTCTAATTCCCGATTTTAATCCATTTTCCTGATATTTTACAGAAAATGGTATATGTTCTTATTTTATGTTCTTACTATATTATGACCAGTTTGTGTGAATTAGAAAATCTAGGTTTTTTTAATCTAGATTTTCTTACTATTTTATGTTCTTACTAAATATCGTCTTTGTTAGAGTCAATGTTGATTTAATTGGAAAATCGTGTTAATCTATGTTCCTACTAGTGAGTATGTTGAACTGCTAAAAATAGTGATCATGTTATGCATATTTCAGACCATTTAACACGATTAGTTACCATGTTATGAGGAATTGAGACCATTTTATATTAAATGTTGAATAAAGTAACCAGTATTTTGGTATTAGAGACCATTTTATCTGTCCAGAACTGAGTTGGAGGCCATTTTATTTGTTCTTATTTTTTAATTGAAAAATAGTGAATATTTTATGTTTATGCGAGATCATTTGGTGACCACGTTGTAGTTACAGATGACCATGTTATAATTACAGGTGACCAAGTTATATTATTATGAACTGTCTGATAAATTGAGCATTTTTCAGGTGGAGATCTATTTCGTCTACTGGAAGGGGGGACGACTTTTAAAAGAAAAATGGCAAGTAGGCTGAGAAGAAGACTGATATTGAAGTAGTGTTTTTGTATTTTGTTGGAAAAACGTGTGTGTTACTTTGTTGGTAGCAAATTTATTTTGTCGTAGCAAACTTGCACCAGAAATTTTATCTGTTTTGGGGTATTTTGCAGTGTTTATTAACTTTTTCATATGCAAAAGTTGTTGTGTAAATTGCAACTCTGTATTATGTGGTGGTCACTATGTATGATGAAAGTGGCAATAAATAATAGTATAATGGTCACTCTGTAATAATATATAGTTTGCCAAAAGTGTGAAGAATGCTTTAAAATCATGACTCTGTATGACAAAAAATAATGGTCACTCTGTACGTGAATTTGTTATCACTAAAGTTAGTTGTTAAAAATTACAAAAATGGTCACTCTATATGACAGGAGTGGTCACAAATAACAGTAAAATGGTCACTCTGTATTAAATATTACTCACCATGACAATTTTGTAAAAGTTAACAAATCATATTTAAAAGCTAATAAACTGGTCATTAATTACCAATATAATAGTCAAATATTATAGTATATGTGGTAACATATTATAGTTTATGTGGTCACATATGATAGTATAATGGTCACTCTATATTAAAGAGTGAGCAGTTTGCCAAAAAATGCTTTAAGTGGTCAGAAACTATAATATAATGGTCACTCTGTGTTAAAAGCGGTCAGAAATTACCAGTTTGGCAAAAAATGCGAAAAATGCTTTAAAAATGGTCACTTTGTATGGTAAAAATGGTCACAAATGGACACTAGCTTAATTCAATGTCATGAAAGGAAAAAAAACTACAAACAGTAGTTCAATGTCATGGAACAAAAAACTTAAACGCTAATAAACTATTACAAGCGAGATTAAATTAAATTAGAAAAACATATTATAAGAGACGACGGATCGGAGTGTACGACAACCCTTTCATGTTGTACTGTCGTCATTTGTTTGCTTTTAGAAGTTTGTCGTTTGTTTTCCTTTGGCTTCTATCTTTTGTTGTGCACCTCACCGGATCAAGCACGTGTGTGGGAGCTTTGAGACTTTTTCTGCGACAAGTTCCCAACCTAATTCCAAAACCCATAGCATTGCACGGCATGAGATTCGTACATAGAATATTATGTCTCCCATTTAAAACTCTTCTCCCCTTCCAATGAACGAAATAAATCTCCACCTGAAAAATCCACACACAAAAAATGCTCAGTTTATTAGACAGTGCATAATAATATAACATGGTCACCGGTAAATATAACATGGTCATCTGTAACTACAACATGGTAACCAAAATAAATAACAAGACACTTCCACACAAGTATAGTTCATCACACAGTTCATAATAATACAACATGGTTACCAGTAACTATAACATGGTCACCTGTAACTACAACATGGTCACCATAATTTATAAAATAGACAGTTCATCAGACAGTTTATAATAATATAACATGATCACCTGTAATTATAACATGGTCATTTGTAACGACAACATGATCACCAAAACAAATAACCAGACACTTCTAATATAGTATAGTTCATCAGACAGTTCATAATGATATAACATAGTCACAAGTAACTATACCATGGTCATCTGTAACTACAAAATGGTCACCATAGTTTATAACGTCTCTCATTCCCACACAAGAAACGAACTCCACTAATATGAAAATTTAACAAAGTTTACAAAAAAATGGATAACGGTCTCAGCGTATTTCAGGAAAATTATGACATTCTTGAATCCGAAGTGATAGTTATGGCAAAACTAACATCTCTATTAATAAGACTTTGCTAACCGTTAATTATCATATACAACCGTCTCTAAAGTACGAACTCGGTTTCAAAAAAAATAACAAACAACACAGGAAAAAATTAACAAATCTGCTTATTTTAGGGACTTCAACTTCAATGAGTTCTTCATCAATAGGTTCCTCGCCGTTGGTTTCCGAGTCGTTAGCATTATCCTCAGCAACAACTTATTCTTCTTCCTCAACCACTAACAACACAAAACACAATTGATTAGGATCGGACATGAAACTCGAAAAAATGAATTAAAATCCGGAATTAAAATTTAGTGTATACGAGAAAATGAATTTGAAAAAACCTCGAAAAAATGGATTAAATCAAGAAAATGGATTAAAATCAAGAAAATTGATTAAAATCAAGATAACATACCTTCATCTGCTTTTCTTTGTCTTGCTACAGTCTTTTTCCCCATTTCTTCTTCAATAATCTTGAAGTAATTGCTGGGAAGAATGAAATAGAAACATGAAATTATTCTAAAATTGCACAAATGAGTAGGTGAATCTAAAAATTAATTGTGTATATGGAAGAAGATGGGAGAGTAGGTGAATTATTGTTCTGAAGTGGAAACCATATGGGGAAGGAGGATGGTTCAATGATCAGTGAAGAAGGAGGAAAGGTGCGTATGGGGAAGGAGAAAAGGTATGGGGAAGACAAATTTTAATTTTCCAAAACTGTCATTTAGTGTACACAACTTCCCTGCGACATAAATTCCCCTAACCCATTTAACATGTTCAATATGTAAAATGGGTTAAAAGGACCCGTCTCACAATATCCATATGTGCAACGGTCTTATAGTAGTTTTTGTGTAATATGATTAATAATATAACTATCTATCACAAGTTCACAACTAAAATTGACACGTAAATTTAGAAGTACGGATTTATAAAATAACAAATTAATTGTCCGGACACTCCGGAGCGTAATCATTGTTTTGGGCTGGAATTGACGCTTATGATGGGCTTAGGGACGATGTCTTATTTGTTTTGTGATTATTGGGCTTTACAAAAGACTATCAAAATTCCAGTTGGCTTTTTACTGGTCTTTTTAGGGACTACTTGTGTTTATGAATATTAAATAATTATTGCTAATCAAGAATAATAAGGATAATTATGTTAATCAATTTAATAAATTCTTACCAACAGTGGCGGTAGCGGAGTCCCGGTACCGTTGCTCTTGTTTCCGGTGATGATGGTACTTCCAATACCATCGCCTACTAACATTACATTATTTGAATTGATTACGACATTTTCTTCATAAACACCCCTCTTAACCTTAATTACTACTCTTCTTCCCGCCCTCACAGACGCAGCATTGACGGCCTCGGTAATAGTCTTGAAATGACCCGAGTAGTCTTTGGTTACTACTATTACATCATCCGTAATTGTTGATTGTAGTAACACGAAATTGGCTATACCGATAACTAAAATCATATATAATATGTTACTAGCCATATTTTTTGTATGTGTATTTTGATTAGCTAAGTTGAAAAATTATGATTTGAGCATTTGCATGAACACTATTTTATAGTGGTATGTCAAAACAATTCAAGCATGCATTACTTAATATGAATAACCCTACAAATTACAAATTAAGATGTTTTGATATATTCCTATGTCTAAAAAGTGTAATTTAATATTCAATTTGAGTTTAAACATTTCAAGCATACATTACTAATATGAACAAACCTACAAATTACAAATTAAGATGTTTTTACATCTTAATTTGATATATTCCTATGTTTAAAAAGTGTAATTTAATGTTCAATTCTCAAATGAACTAGTTAAATTCTATATATGTTTGAGAGACAACAAAAATTGGAACAATAATTAAGATTTATTTTCTTATGTCTAAACATTTCATGCATGCCTTACTTAATAGAGAATAACCCTATAAAAGGAGATTACAAATTAAAATGTTTTCACATCTTAATTTGATAAATTTCAGTGTTTAAAAAGTGTAATTTAATCTTCAATTTTCAAATGAACTTGTTAAATTCTATATATGTTTAAAGAGAGAAGAAAAATTGGAACAATCATTAAGGTTTTGTTTTCTTATGTCTAAACATTTCATGCATGCCTTACTTAATAGAGAATAACCCTACAAATGAATATTACAAATTTTACATCTTAATTTGATATATTCCTATGCTTAAAAAGTGTAATTTAATGTTTAATTCTCGAATGAGCTTGTTAAATTCTATATATGTTTAAGAGACAAGAAAAATTTGAACAATAATTAAGATTCGTTTTCTTTGTGATTCAATTGGTGTAGACGGTTATTCCTATGATATAAAGGTACATAGATCCGAAATGTCTTATTTTAGGCAAAACTAAGTTGCTAAGTAATCCAAAAGAACTCACTCGATAAAACTCAACTTGAAATAAACCTGATGATTATTGACCGATCCCGAACCAAAGTGACTTAACCCGAACTCGACCCTAGTATGAAATGAAACTCCTAAAACCAAAAAAAAATTAGCCTTTGAGACAAGGCGGCTATAGAGGCAAACGATGGACTTGAACTAGTATGATTTGTGATATTGGGCCATCGCAGATTTAGGTCCATTGCAATTATTTTGCTTAATATAGAGTATCCGTTTTATATTTTAAAACAAATTTAAATGCTATCACAAAACTTAAAGTTTAAGACCGTTGTCTCCGTTTTAAATAATTATTTGTTTTATGGTCCCTGTATTAGTCGTAAAAAATCATTTCGGAACGAGATCGCACTTAATAAAGAGTCAAATTCCAATTTCAAATATTTTATAGTATATTGTTTTAGGATTATGGGAGGTGAAGGATTGAAAGTGATAGGAATAACGCATGCATGAAAATTATAGTTGCAACTTGCAAGTGTAAACATGAAAAATTGTAATTAATTTTCACAATTAATAGTAATAATTTCAAATTTAGGATATCCTAAAAGTGTTATAGTATGTCACATTGTCACTACTATGCTATCAAATTCTATTTTCTCATATAGAAATAGAATTTCATTAAAACTTGTTATCAAAATTGCAGATGGTAATAATGTACCATTCGGTCTCGAAGTGAGACGGTGTAATGTTACTACGCATCGTGACGTTAGTAATGTAACTACAATTAAATTGGTCTCTAAACATGACGCTATTGTGTTCAGGGGTGGATTTAGGGGCGGTCCGGGTGGGCACGTGCCCCTATGAAATTAAATTGGTCTCTAAAAATTCCTTAGAAACGCGTAGATAATGCGTCAAATTTTTTTTGTGCCCCCTTGCATAAAAATCTTGGGTACACCACTGATTGTGTTAGTGAGCATTGTGGTGCTCATAATGTAACTCCATACAAGTAAATCGGTCTCTAATTGTAACGATAACGATATTATGTTACTAAGTATTGAGAATTTGTGACGATATTGATGTACCTACTATTAAATCGGTCTCTAATTGTGATGCTATGTAGCTCGTCCGCGCTACTAATTTGATCACTAGTAGCATCAACTAGCGACTGAATCTTATTTAACGCCTCAAGAAAATCATTGTGGTGTAACATTATGCCCTTTCTCTAAAGTAATTGTCAAGATGGAGTATCCGTTTTAAACCTTAAAACAAATTTAAATGCTTCTCCGTGTGACATAATTCAAATAGTGACAAAACTTTAGTTATATTATACGGAGTATGCAATTGCTCATGTGATTTGATTGATATATACTACGTTTTTGTTAAACAATAAAATTTAAGACAATTTAAGACTGATGTGTCTGTCCTAAATAATTTTTTGTTTTATGGGTCCGTGTATAGTCATGAAAACGTGATGTTTTTGTAGGGTCTCTAGGTTATTAGTATCAATCAATTCATGGGCTAAGCCAAAGTTCAAACTCAATAGACAAAGCCTTTTTCTCAAATCTCATAAACACCTTGACATGTTTTTCATGGACTCATGTCGTCTTTATTGTTTTAGTTGTGCTCTCCGTCGCCTCGACCATCGCAACTTGAACCACTAATGATATAGTTGAGCAAACCTGCGTGGCAATGTCAAAGCAACCAAACTACTCAAACCTATACAAGAATTGTGAAACTATCCTCAATTCGGTCCCTGAGAGTCGCAATGCCGATATTTATGAATTAGGAGTAACTACTTTTTAAACTCGTGCACTGCACGGGTGGTTACGTAAATTGATATTTTTAGTATATCTTAAATATATATTTTTTGGACCGGCGACGTAATCTAGTTAATGAGACGACAACTTTAGTTTATGGTTAAGTGAAAACTCTAGGGAAAGATTTGAGCATTGGCACACAAAGAGCTTTAACTCGATGCTTGGAAGTCTACCAGGGGATGATTATATTACCAAATGTAATGTCTTATTATATGGACACAATTTTTAATAAAACAATTTGTGTTATAACCTTTGTTACGGATTTAGTAGATCCGTGTGAAGAAGGTTTCAGAGATTATAATGTTTCTGCTCTATTAACCCAGAGATTATAATGTTTCTGCTCTATTAACCCAAGACAATCAACGTATATTTCAACGAAGCGCGCACTTAGTCGCATTACAATAGGGGAGGGGGATTCGATCCTGGGACCTATTTTCCACAATACCTCTGTCTTAACCACTAGACTAAGACATCCTCGGTGGTATTAGTGTTTTGATGCGGAAGGCTTAAAATATGTTCGTAGTGATTTAATTAAGATACATTTTTTTTAAGGAAAGATCAGTCCATTAATAAATAGTTATAGATATTTATAATATATATGTAATTTGACCGGATACAACTCGACTAGAATCAAATAAAATAAAATTTTGTTCAAAGAAATATCTGTAAACTTGAATTGCTTTAAAGTACGTCCTTTATCATATCGCCGCAAACAGCTTTTCACAAGAGGATCCTGCGATCTTGAGCCTTGACGAGAGACAATTTCATCTGACCAAATTGAGTGCAACCAACAAATCGACAACATAAGTAATACTTCACTATATACCGATCTATTACGAAACCGATCTTCCACATCTTCACCATATAAGAAACGACCAAGACGTTCTTATCTATATTACCAATAAAACTAAAACTTAGAATAACTAGGACTGAAAAAACTCCGAAAAGACAAACGAACAGATCTCGCCAAAAGGGAGACTTTTTTTGATTAATTCATAAGGTTTTATAGTAAAAATTGAAATAAAATTTTATGGGTATCGATCAATAATCGATGGAAGCCCCAAATTTCATTGATGGAGGTTAGGGTTTTTTAGAGAGAGAAAAGAGAACAAAAGAAGGGTTTGTCGTGTAAAAATAGGAACTTTATTAGTTTAATTAAGATACATTTGAATAAACAGTATACTAGTTTTATACCGTACAAAAAATGTACACGTATTTTTTTTGATATTTGATTATTCATAAATATGTTTAAATAATTAAGTTAATATAATTTAACATAAAAATTAAGATAGAAATATATAGATTATTATAATATCGCTAAAATAGTTCATTTTTTTGGGGGATAAAATATGATCTATTTTATTCGTAATGTAAAGGCAATTATGACAACAATAAGTCTTGCTGAAAACGGTCACAACGTGCCTCTTACAAAGACGGGCCAAATATCGTTATTTTAACCTCAAATGTAACCAGTATAAATTTTCAAATTAATAGATTGTTTTTTCACATAGTCACATATGTCCTTAAAACGGTGACATATGAATAGCCATGAGCCCATGACCCCTGAGTAGTATTTTTGGGATATACTTTAACGAATAACAATAGTAAATTCATACTTTAACGAATACTCAAATAGTTAAACTTAACGTTTCTTATATTTTAAATTCAACATTTAAAGACTCTTATTTACAAATATAAATTTAATATAATTAAATACAAAATTTAATCACGTTTTTTAAATAAAAATATTAGAATAAAAATATTTAAATTGCATACCCGTGTAATTTACACGGGTTAAAAACTAATTAAGTTAAAACTACAAAATTAAAAATTGGATATAACCTAATATTTTAAAAATAATGTTGTTTTTTTTTTGAGAAAAAAATAAAAAATAAAAAATAAAAAAATAATGTTGTTTGAGACAAGAAAATATGGAGGACACCCAACATATATTTGACTTGACTAATATGGTCATGGGTATTTGTGTTTTAATGCAGAAGGCTTAGAATATGTTTGTAATGCTTTAATTAATTAAGATATACTAGTTTTATTCCCGTGCAAAATTACACGGGATGAAATATACAACAATTTGACTAAATATATCAATTTCACATAATTATAATCTGCATGCATTTAAAATATCGATTAGATATAAAATTTGAGGGAATTGAATATTATCCCTTGATTTTCAATTTTAAATTTAATGTAGGTTGTTTAATATAAATATGTATAAAATTAATTTATTCGTTGATGTATACAGTACCTAGCAACAATAAATCGATTAGAATGATCCGATTTAGACTCGATTAGTTTTCATTGATTTATAAATTGTGAAATGTTTAATGTTTTTTAATCGTTATTTTTAACAACATATAAGAAAATGTTCTACTAAAAGAACTTTTCTTGAAATTTTAAATATAATGATCTTAAAAAATTATGTTGCATATAAAATTGAAAAAAACAATACTCGGTAAACCAATAAAGTATAGAGTATATGAATGAATTGCAAAACTGTACTGGAAACAAACACTACATTGCACTTTTGCACGTCTTTTTACTGATGGTCCCACAATTGAAAAAATGAAATATACCATGTTGATGACGTGGGTGAAGGAGGAGGGTTTAAATGTTTTTGTAATTATAAAGATAAGATTTGAAATTTTGAATAGACAGTATGGTTTTAATCAAATATTTTACTATTTTCGTATCGTTTATTACTTTTTCCACAAATTCTCATTTATGACGGGTTTATCTGTTGCAAGTTTGCATAACATTTTGTGTTGTCTTATCTACATATTTTGATAATATTTGATCCGTCATATTTCATATATGTTCTTTTGGTCAAATTTTTATTTTAAAAAAATTGAAAAAGTTCGTTGCTCGTATCTTACATTGTTTTTCATATTATGCAGTCAAATAAACATATGAAGTAGTGGTAATAATTAGGAATGAACATTGGTCCGGTGTGACCGAAGATCAAACTTAGGAAAAAAAAAGAGACTAAAGATTGGACTGTAATTACATAGTGTAGTCCGTATCAGAATCCAGACCACATGTATAAGTGAACTCGACCTGCCAAATACACCAAATTTATTTTGTTACTTTATATACATGCATGGAATAAACCATAACTTACGTGTTATTATAAATTCATTTTTGCAATATAGTTAAGTAAATTAGTTAATCAAAGTTAAAAACATCAACAAATTAACCATAATTTATAACTTATTACTTATCAGAAAAACATGTATTTTATATTACATGCACATATTATATATTGATAATCAGTTCAGTCCGCGCTTCATTCGTTTTGGTGCGAACCGGAACAAAGATGAATTAACCAAAATTGTTAGACTGTCGACTGGACCAAATAAACTATGTGGGCCTGGTCCAACTTGGTCGGTCTGGTTTGGTCCTCGGTCTGAAGCATCATGTCAACAAGCAACCCTATTAATAACAACATTATAAAGAGTAGCAAAAGTAAGGGTAATAGCAACGAGAACGAGAGTCGGGACATATCTTATAACACAAGTTTTCGTTGAAGACGAGAACTACTCGTTCAAGCTTAAAACGAATAATATCAATAAAGTATCCATTTTCAACTTGTGACGTATATTAATCACACAGAAATTATCTTTCACAAACAAGACTCTTTAATCTTATAATTTGGTTCATGTATTTTATATTAATCACACAGAAATTATCGCACAAAAATGTACTCCATATTTAGTAAGTCTTGCTTGCGACGGGTCACCATTTGTGACGGATATTTTGTGAGATAAAATGGATATAAAATGAGTTAGTGGAAAAAGGGGACCACAGAAATAGTGTTGGAGAGAGAGAAAAAGTGGATACTTTGTGAGAAAAAACGATATCCGTCGCAAGCTTGCGACGGATAATGCCGTTGCAAATAAGAATTTGTGCTCCATATTATGTACTCCATATTATAAATGACATGTGTATGAATTAAACCTGTCAACACAATTATTTCATCCCATTAAAATAAAATTTAAAAATAATTCCAGGTAGCCCAAGTGATACCGACTAGCAACACTAATAAAACTTGGGATTGCGAAACGTCGTCGACGTTTTATAACAAATTCTCGTCGTTTTTTTAGTAAAAAGACCATCACTACTCTTCCGCTCTCTCTCTCTCCAACATTTTCTCCCAAATAAACAAATACATTTGAAAAAAGTCGATAACAACGTTTAAACAACAACAACGATTCAATGTCAAACAACGAACAATCAACATCAAACGCTAGCAACGATTCATCGGTAAGTGACTAAAAATCTATTTTCATTTGAATCGAATTAGTATTTATTGAATAATTATATGTTTAAGCCATTTAGTTCATATGTTAATGAGTCTTATATAATTAGGTTGAATTACATGTTCAAGCCATTGAATACGACACGTTATAGGATCGAAATTTTGCATTACACGACACATTTTACATATAGACTTGAAAAATCAACATCTCGCGTGGAGAGGGACGTGTAGATTCAACGTCCCTAATGGAGGGGAACGTTGAATCTACACGTCCCTATACTAGTGGACCAAGACGTGTCCTTTTAACGTCCCTCATGGACCAAGACGTGGGGTTTACACGTCCCTCATGGACAAAGACGTGAACAATTCACGTCCACACTACCTGAGACGTGTATATTGCACGTCCTGTATGGACTGAGACGTGGGAGTCACACGTCCCTGCTTGGGACAGACGTGAACAGTACACGTCCCTCTATGGTTTGGACGTGTATTGTTCACGTCCCTAAGTGGCTTGGACGTGTACTTTTCAAGTCCCTCAATGGATCAGACTTTTAAATTGGTTTTTCGTCTTTTTATTAAGTTTTTAACATAAATTTATGTCTTTTTCATATTTTATAATGTAATCATTACTAATTTTGCGTGTTAACAGGATTCATTTGAGGAGTTTGGTGGAAATGATGTTAATTACAACCGCCTATTGAGTCGGATACATATTTTGAGAGTCGGGATGAGGCGTTTGCCTGGGCTCAGAAAATAGCATATGATAACGAGCTTGCCTTAGTAAAAGCAACATATGGGGCCAAAAATCGTAGACAACCGGAGTTGCTTGGGTCATACTTTCGATGTTCAAGGTACGGCCGAACCAGAAAGAAGATCGATCCCGAAACCCGAGAATCCAAATAAGAGAGGGACAGCTAAGTGCGATTGTTTGTTTCGGGTTCGAGTCGTGCAGGACTACGTTAATGATATAAATGGGAACCAGTTGATTATTTGGAACATTCTGTCTTCGGAGAAGGGTGGATATCACAACCACGAAGTAACAAACTACAAAGATGGGGATAGACATTTTGCTGGTTTGGATGCCGAAGAGAAAGATTTTGTGAGGCAACAAGTCCGGGCATCGATTCCGCTGAGAAATATCAAAAACGGTCTTCATCAAAGAACCCCGGAAAAACCCCAACCTACAAGCGGGCAAATTTATAGCGAGGCAAACAAGGTTCGGCGTGAGATGAGAGTAACGCGGAATCCCGCTCAACAACTGTTGGCTCTAGCAGTTGCTGCTAAATATGTGGAGTGGCACAAATCAGATCCCGATTCAAATGAGCTAATAAGTCATGTGTTTATGTCTCATCCAGAAACCGTCAAACTCTTTCGTGCTTACCCACATGTGGCTCTTATTGACTCGACGTACAAGACCAACGTTTATAAGATTGCTCTTGTTAAGGTCGTTGGCGTAACACCTTGTGGTTCCTCTTTCTTAATTGTCGCTGTGCTCCTTCAATCAGAAAATAAAACTGATTATGGGTGGATGTTCGGGATATTAGAGGAGCTACTTAGGTGTACAGGTTCACCTTCTATGCCTGCCTTTGTCACTGGTCGGGAGTTGGGTTTGATCGGCGCTCTTGAGTCCCTTTATCCGGACACTCCTCATCTTTTGTGTCGTTGACATTTGAATCACGCTGTGGAGAAAGAAGCACTGAATTCGAAGAATTTGATTTGGTACAAAGATATGATCATGCACAGTAAAGAAAGCGGTTGGTACCGCGTGATCAATGCATCCACCGTTGATGAGTTTAGGAGTGCATGGGATTCTTTTTGTGAAAATTTGGGAGTGTTGGCTGGTTATGTCATCAGAACATGGGGTAAATACAAGAAGAATTTCGTTGCTTTATATACAAACCAGTATTTCCACCTCGGTAACACGGCCACTTCCCGAGTAGAGTCCTCTCATTCCCTTTTGAAATCTTGGTTGAAGAGTCATAACTTAAACCTTGATACTATGTGGGATCGGGTATTCACTCCATGCTTGAAGCTCAACACTTCGAAGATTAGACATGAGTTAGAAATATCGAGGAGTAAGCCTGTAAGTGCGGATTGGGTATTTTCCTTATTGCGAGGACAACTTAAATAATATAAACTACTAATTTAAATGCAAAATTAACAACTTTCTATACAATTATATATAAACTACCCATTTAAATATAAAATTAACAACTTTTAATTAAAAAAATAACTTTTAACTATTAAAATTGAAAATATACGGTTAAAACGAAAAAAAAAAGTCCGAACCATGGAGGGACTTTGAAATTCAAAGTCCCGACCATGGAGGGACATGCATATTTCACGTCCAACCCAAGCAGGAACGTGAAATCCACACGTCCTGACCCCATTAAGACGTGAAAACAACACGTCCTAGCCACTATGGACGTTGGTTTCACACGTCCTCCCCCATGGGGGACTTTGAGTCCACACGTCCCCCCCATGGGGGACTTTGAGTCCACACGTCCCTCACCATGAGGGACGTTCGTGTTTCACGCCCTACCCCCAACCCGACGTCCGTGTTTCACGTCCTACCCCCCACCCATCAATCCGATTTTCAATTTCTCATTCCTTCAATCTATGCAAACACTAACAATAATACTAACAACAAACAACACTAACTAACAACAAAAAAAAAACACAAATTCAAGAGGAAAATTGAAAAAATTAACAAAAACAACAATAACAATTCGAATTACTAGCCCAATTAACAATAACAACAAAATAATAACAAATTATACAACTTTAACAAAATTAATTAAGAAAAAAACAACAAAAACAAAGCTTACCGGAACAATGGTGGTCGCGTGGTGGAGCAGTGGTGGTGATGTGGTGTGGTGGTGGTGGTGTGGTGTCACTGGTGGGGGTGGTGGTGGGCTGTCGGCAGTGTAAGGAGGGGGAGGGAGGGAGAGGGGAATTTTTTTAATGTATGTGGTTTGAATGAATGAATGAGAGAGGAAGGGTAAGTTGGTCCTTTTTTTCTAAAAAACGTCGACGATTTGTTATAAAACGTCGACGACGTTTCGTAAGCGGGTAAAACTTCTAACTTTGATGACCAAAACCGAAGATCCAATTCGCATGTGTAACTAAACAGGGCCTTAAACCTGTTGAGGATTGTTCTCTTTCAATAACACTGTTATCATCATCCATTGAGTCGTTTGGTTACCCGTTTGCAACAATGAATTACAATTTATATATTTTACAAAATCACTTGGTTATTTATTTGTTTATTTGCCCAAAATTTCGTGAACTTAAATTTTATAGGAATCAAGTCATATGTCGTAAAGGAAGTTGTTTATCTAGTCACTCTTAGGTATGTGAGAATTCACTGAATTTTACTTCCGATTATTGCAACTAAACAAATTTGTACTAGTTTATGTAAAATTGATAAAGATGAGATTTTTTACTCTTTTAGAACTACAATTTCTCCAAAGAACCAAACAACCCCAGTTGTAGCAGTAGTATGTACCAATTTTTAAAATAAATTTGTTACTTCTCGTATTATAGTCTTTATTGGTTTTAATGTTGATTGTTCGTGAGGCAACTTAGAGAGAGATTGTCTTTTAAAAGGTTGTGTGAAAAAAGAATTGTCCAACCATTTAAATTAGGCTTGTCAAACGGGTCGAGTTATACAGATCGAGTCGAATAGGGGTACGGTCAAACATGGACCGAGTCGTATATACAGATTTTGGGTTCGGCTAAGGTTAGAATATAAGGCAAGAAAAGTCTAACGTTATTTATTTACCATTTTTTCTGCCGAAAAAACATACATTTTTAAATTTAATCATATTTAATATTAATAATATAGTTATGCCGAAAAAAGCCAGGATCAAAAGATGACAATTATTTCGGATGCGGAGACGATCATTTCATACCACCCTGCCCAATTGCCAAAAAATTTTGAGAGTAGACTAGTGTGCAAAAACAATTGAAGAAACAACCGAGCCCATATCACACAAAATTACAAGTATCAATCCAAGGTCCAAAATCAATAGTAAGTCTTGTTTGCGACGGGTCATCATTTGTGTCGGATATTTTGTGAGATAAAATGGATATAAAATGAGTTAGTGGAGAAAGGGGACCACATGAATAATGTTGGAGAGAGAGAAAAAGTGGGTATTTTATGAGAGTAAACGGTATCCGTCACAAGCTTGCGACGGATAGTGCCGTTGCAAATAAGAATTTGCGCAAAATCAAATGTGAGTATACGAATCATGAAGAACGAAGATGATTCAAGAAAGGAATCAAGACAAGACACCCCTTGACAAAACACTAAAAGGATCGAAGATAAAGTCCAAGGGTTAACCTTGAACAAACCCTAACATCTATAAGAAGGCTTGACCATGAGGAACCGAATTATAGGACCATGAGGAACCGAATTATATACTATCTATGGATATGGTCACGCCATATTAGGGGTTGACGAGGACGTCAACCGTTCTAGTGGGAGAGAATGTCACGGGTCACTTATTTCGTGCGTTCGTGAAGCGTTAAGGATGTTTACGGTAGCTCACATAAAGCGTACAAGTATATATGAAGTCAAGGCCAGCTCAAAGCAGCTCAACGATAGTCTACTCAAGCTCACGAGAAGCTCACTCATGTATACTCAACTTACTCTTATTCAGTGCAGTTGATTCTCAGTTGAGTTTAGCCGGAAAAGCTACTATAAAGTCCACAAGTCCAAGTAATGCGAGAAGGTGTGACTAAGCTAAGAGATGCGACCAAGGGCCATGTATAAAGTTCCTTATTCACGTTCATCCCACCTAAAAACCTACCATATACCCCCGTTGATGAATAAATCCTCTTTTATCTTTAATCACCAAATACATCTCCCTTTACCCATTTTTGGTGGCACCATTTCTCAAGAGAAACAAATGCCCCCCTCCTATCTCTTGTTGTCACTTTCAAGGGAAACGAAAGTCACAACCCTGCTCTAAACAACCCATTTGGCCATAATCCAATTCACATCCAATATGGCAATATATCATACACAAACTCACACAAATATTCACATAACATTCAACACCGTAATCTCTATCTCCACCTAAAACATTGAACAAACCCTCGTAAATTATCAACAACATTCAATCTTTTCTCTCTGTATTCTTGAGTGATATCATTTCAAAATCATAACTCACACCAAATATCAACAACATTCAATCTTTTCTCTCTGTATTCTCGAGTGATATCATTTTAAAGACCTAACTCACACCAAATCTTGTATCACCTATTCACCATATCTCATCACGAATAACGCACTTTCATTCCATATCAGTGACTCAGAACGTGACTAACGGGTTTAAAAGTTGATTGAATTGCCAAGTCAACTTGATAGTACCATTTTATAGGTCCCATGTGGAAAAAACATACCCGTATACCATACCGTGTTTGTTACTCCGTCACTACCAATTATCATTGGAAAAGTAGTCCGAATTTAATTTTGGGCCTAAATTTTACCCCACACACACATACAGAGAGAGTTCAACAGTTGACTACAATCTAGTAATCTACAGTACTTCTTCATTCAATTCCTCATCATTTGTTCATTTTCCCTTCGTCGGCTAAATCAACGTTCCTCATTTAATCATGGATTGTTAATCCAACGGCTCAGATTTCGTATTTTCTAGGGTTTCTGTTCACTGTAAACCTCTACGAAATTGTTCGAAGACTGTGTGTGAATTTCGCTTCGTTGAATTTGATTTTTTGTGGTTTTACGCAGGTACTGGAAACCCTAGGTTTTGTTGTTTTCTGTTTTTTTTACTGTTGATTTCGCATTAAATTCAAGACGTGCAGGAAAGTTGATTTGCTCGTTTATTCTTCGGTTAAATTCGGTGTTTTTGATTTGTTGAGAAAAATGTCGATTTTCGCCGAAGTGATAATGTTGAATTTGTTAATGGAGGAGATTGTGATTTTACGATGATAATGGTGAAGAATCGATGTTTTAAGGAAATGTTGATTCGTGGCGGCGGCGGTGGATACCTTGGTTTATTGGTGTAGATTGTGTGAATTTGAGTAGCGAATTAATGCCTGCTTATTTAGCGTTGACCTGTGTTTTGTTCATTTTCGAAGTCAGAAATGTGAACCCTAGCTTTGCTGGAACGAAACGTTTTCATGATTTGCTGTTACGCGGAAAATGTGCTATGTTCATCTGAGTAGGCACTTAAGTTGTTGAGATATGATCTCGTATTCGCGAAAATATGCTATGTTGATTGGGTAGGTTTTTTAGGTTATCGAGGTGTGATCTCGTATTTGCGAAAAAATCAACTGGTTTTGATTTTTGAAAGCTCTTAAATGTTATTGTCGACGGTGGTGGTTGTGGTTATGGTTTGTGTAGTGAACTAGTGGTCACCCTAGATACTCGGAAGTTCTTCATAAAACCGGAGTTTTGGGTGTGGATTCTACATGTGAGTTCATACGAGATTTCTTCATTTAAATCAAGATTTCGCTGTTGGATTCTACGTTATACGTCTCTCTAGATATATGAGTTGCCAATTCATACTAGGATAAACACTTTGAATTAACTCTAGATTTGGCTGTTGGATATGTGATTTCGGAGACCACCTCTATCCGTATCTGCCATGTTTATGCAAAATATTGAATTCCTTTGTTTTGTGTAGTAACTCTCGGGGTTCTTATGTGTGAGGTTTCATAGTTTCATTGTAAACCCCTTTGCGTAATTTATGTAGAGGATTGAACACTGGTTGCACTACGGGTCTAAGGTAAATGACGTATGTAAACCCCGGTGGAATTTATGCTCACAACTTTTGTTAGTGATGTTGGGTTTTGATATTATGTTACTATTTTACAGTGTACATTATTGTTTGATAGGACACTGGGTTTCGACATTAGATTATGATTTAAGTCTGATTTTAATTTTGATTTCCATTTCCATTTCAAGTTGCTCATGTTAATCAATCTTCTAAATACTTGCCATCTCTTTTATTGTTTTTGCAGTCTGAGTTATCAATTGAAGGGTGTAGATTAGGCAAATATGGAGCATGTACCTATCAAGAAAAGGAGGTTTTTTTTGCGATCCCCATCTCCAACTCCTCAATCTCCAAAGCACTGTGAAGAGTCTCAAAAGCTTGATACCAGTGTGTGCAGTTTAGAGCAGCAAACATATGTCAAAGGAAAAACAGAGCAAGAAGCCACATTAAATGATTTCTCTGGATCATTATGCAAAAAGCGTGTTATTGATGGTGATGTACAGAATGCTGCGAGCTCTTTCAATGGAGTACCCATTTACAACGAGGATTTGACAGGCACTGCAATAGTCTCTACCGCTCCCTCTAGTGGTGGATTAGATGGTACTATGGTTGATGTTGATAGGACTAAGCTGGGTGACTTGCGGAAAAGTGATGATAATGAGACTCTTGATTCTATGGCCAACGTGACAGAAGATGAATCAAATACCACTATTGATGATGGTCTGAGTCAAATAATGGAGCTTTCAGGATCGGAGCCAAATGAACTGATTGTATCTGAAGTCAGCAAGGTAAAAACTATTGAGTGTTGTGAATTGGCTGGCACCGCAAACAATGTTGTTCTATGTGCAGAAAATATTCCATTCGATTTGCCAAATAAGGTAGTCGAAATCACCAGAAATACAACAGAGACGTCTGACGCTCCTAGAAATTTTAGATTGCACTGGGATCTGAATACGACAATGGATGATTGGGACCATGCGGTTGATGATACTTTTGCTGGTTCCTGTATGACGTCTGCGGAAGTTGCACAAACTAGTGCTATGAGTGTTCAAAAGTCTGTGCATGTGGAAACAATTGCGTCACGAGAGAGCGCGGTAGCAATTAACGACAGTGATACATTGGGTGGTCAAAGCATAGCTTATGTGATGCCTGAAAGCAAGTCAGGGTCAGACATGTCAATCAGTAGCTTAGATGTGTCATCTGATCATGTTACGAGCCGTTTAAAGGGAATTAGTTCTGTTCATGGCACGGATTGTCATGCTATTGAAAGGGACAATGTGTCCAATGCTCAAGGTTATGACGGTAATTTAGAAGACGGAGAACTGAGAGAGTCAGTAGGACATGGCTGGGAGGATAAAGAAATTGAGGATGCTGAAACTGAGCATGTTGATTATGATTCTGATGATAGGGAGGGTATCTCTCTTGAAGCTGCTAAGGATTCTGTCCGGCTGTGGAGAGAAGTCCTTTCCGGAGATTGTGAAAAACAAAAATTTACGCTTGATAAGCGAGTGGAGAAAGACTATTCTCAGCATCAAAGCTGCTTGTTGACACATGCTCAAGAATCTCCATTGTTGAAATCATATTCTGGAGTCCGGCTGGGAGATTGCAAGGGTTATGGAAGAACAAATTCAGAAACTGATAGACTTGGCAAAGATGTCAGTGATGACGCTCTACGCGATTCCAGGGATGGAAGAAGGTTGCCATGTTCCGACAGAAGAAGTGCTGATTCCATAAGAAGCAGGTAAAATCTGCCTCTAGTCTAAAAACAGCGTTGACTTGACCATTATTTTCTCAAAGTATACAATTCTTGCTTCTTTTTAAAAATGGTTGCATGAAAATCATTTTTAGGGATCAAACAAGACATGTTTTACACTGTATCTTTTGTAATAATTATACTTATATATGAACTTAAGGGTCAAAGTTGATATTGTTTGACCACCAATGTCTAATGCGGAGAATAAATTTGGGATATGATTACTGCTTGTTAGTTTGATTCTTACTAATCTGTGAGCCTAATTGTTTTTAGATCCTGGAACTTGGGTTCAGAAGGTAGAGACTCAGAAGGTAGAGACAGAATTATCGGAGTTTCTGAGGATACTTCTTTTAGAGTTTGCCGGCCTCGTATGATCTCTACTTCACGAAGTGGATATAATCCAACAAGAAAAAATTCACCAGGAGAAAGAGATGATTTTCATGATAAAAGGATGGTAAACAGTCGAGATATTAATTCGGACAAGTATTCAAGGAGTAAATTTGACAGATTTTCTGGTGGAATAAACCGGGGATTTAAAGAAGGATACCACAGACAGGGTATGCCAAATAATTTTGGAAAAGGGGAGAGAAGCTTTTCACCCCGTGAAAATTCGCATTATCCTCGATGTCAACAGAAATATGATTCAAGGTCGAGAAGTCGCTCACCTGAGTTCCGATCTGAAGCTAGAATGGGACGAGAAAGGCCACATCAGCCATCCGGACACTCTGCTAACCACATTAGGGAAAGATCATCTGCGAGAGTTTTCGATCAAAGACCGAGATTTAACGCTATGAGTTCTCCCGGAAGATTGAGATCAAATGATGGTCCTATAAGTGATCCTGACTACGAGGAAACTGATGAATATCGAAGAAAACCTCGTTTTGTGCACCGTAACCAGCGATCCCGATCTCGATCTAGAAGCTTCTCTCCGGATTTCAGGTCTGATGCTAGAGTGGGTCTGATGCGGCCCCCTTACCAGCCGACTAGGGGTCGCGGTAGGGGCAGGAGAGCATTTGGGAGAGGATTCCGACAAGACCAAAGATATGACAACGGAGAATCACGTGGGAGATTCAGTGATAATCCTCAGTCTGGCAGGGGGAATGCTTACTGTAATGGGGGAGATGAATACAAGAGGAAGCCTCAAAATATCTTTGAAAGAATTCAACCAGTAAGGCATTATGATAAAGACGGAGATGGTCGACAATTCCAGTACAATGAGAGATTTAACCTTAATAGAAATTTCCGACGAAATGAAAGCTATTCGAGGGGTGGTTATAAGAGGACAGGGGATTTCAGAAAGGAAGAAAGATGTGATTTGATATATGATTCCGACAGGATGTTTTATTCAGTCCCCAAACAGTTCGGAGGTACGGGAGTTCTTGTTTTAGCTGCCTGCTTCTTTGTGCAGTTTATTTTGTAGTCATGGCATAGTCTCTGTCTAATGATTGTGTAGATATTCTGAGTCATTAGGAATCAAAAATAACAACACAAAAATATTATAGAGATGTCAATTAGTCCTTCCCCATAATTGCTTCTCATGACTCAATTTATTGCGATATAACCTCCGTTTGTTTTGGTGTGTATCTTCCTTATAGAAAGTCTGACTTTGTGATTGTTTTTTTCATCAGTCGCTATACGTTTTTACTTGATACTAGACGTGTCTTGCCGGACGTTGGTCGGTTTTCACTTTTGCAGATCATTTCATATTATCTTTTCTTTTTATTCATCCCTGTCCTCTGCATTGTTGTAGATGGCACTCCATCAAGCAAAGCATATTCAAGTGAGTGTGAGTACTTAAAGAACAGTGAGGAGCAGCTGAAAGCATCTCCGGCTATACAGCAGGATGTCACACCATCCTTACAAGAAAGTCGAGTTGTACCTGTGAGTTATTCTCGAGCACAGCCGACAATTGCATCCTCTTTACCTGAAAACCCATTGGAGCCTGAGTGTAAGTCTGAAGGTCTTTGGCTTTTGTTTTCCAATGTATTCCCTCTGTCCCTCTCCAATTTAGTCAGTGTTGATCCATTTACCGTGGGTCATTCGGGCACAGTCTTTGTGCAGCGTTAACAAAAAGCGAGACCAAATCTGAAAGTCACTCTTCATGGCTATTTGTAAATTCCAATTTGTAAAAATCTATGATTCTACATCCAATCGGAAATTTAGTAATAATGCGATCTGATGCTTTATTAAATGTATTTCAGATTCTGTTCGAGAAATCACTACTGCTACTCCGTCAGTTGGGCTGATAACTGGGCCATGATCTATCAGTTGGATCACACTATCTTAGTTGTGTTCTGAAACCAATTTTGGGGCAATACGACTTCAAGTAAGGAAAATGAGGCATGGTCAACAAGCTGTTCAACGCATGGCTATATTCTGTTAGTTACTTTTCTTGCTGAGGAGTTGCTGCAAATGGTCGGTGTTAGGTACCTTTTTTACTTGTGGACGAGCTTCTCAGTTTTCACTTCGCCATACATATAATCTGGAAGATAGCTGCTATTTTTTTGCTGCAGTCGGTGTTAGGTTAGCTGTTTGACCTTTATCAGCAAACATTTAGTTGGAGCGGAGAATGTTTGTACGTTTTTGACTTCTGTACGAGCTTCCCCTGCTGGTTAACTAAAACTGAAAGTTCGCCCCGTTAATAGAGAAAAGAGCTAGGTGTTCATTTTCCCTTCTCTGGAAGATATTGCTCTTAATTCTCAGGTTTCCTTACCGACCTGTATTATTGTGCCGATGAGCTGTGTAGCCTGTGTATTGGCCTATCAAACTTAGCAGCAATCGCCCCGATCACTTAAGAGTAGTTGTTAAGGAGGGGAGGAATTGATTTTGCTTAAGGACGGTCTCATGGAATGAACCACTGCTAAATTCCGGCAGTTTAGTGCAAGAATCCGAGACATTCTTGGACATCTACCTGAATTTGATCTATACTTTGTCTATTGATCATTGAAAAGCCCTAATTCTGGGATTGATGTCTGTTACACACAATGTGAAATATTCCCTGACCTCGTGAACTTCTCCGTATGAAAAGGAAGTCCGGTATGAGACGGTCTTACATGTGAGCCATTACAATCCTTTGTTCTTCGTTCTTCGTTCTATTCATTTGATAATTTGCGACTCGACTACTTTAGTCAGAAACCACATCGTCAAGTTCTGGACTTCTGGCTATTGTTCACTTAAATGTCTCTATAGACTTCCTATCCTTGACTTGTTCCCCTTCATTTCTTGCCATTAAGCTAAAATACAAGTGGCTTACGGAGTAATTTAACCGCAAGTCTTCCTAATGACGGGTATATCTATTGCAAGCTTGCGACGGGACATGTATTACCCGTGTGGGTGAATAAGAGGAAACAATTTGTTTTTCCCTAGACATTCTGATTTTGTCTTGTACACTCCACATGGGTATTACTTGACCCGTCGCAAGCTTGCAATAGATATGCCCGTCACAAATAAGAATTTGTGATAATTCATATGGCACACGACGCGATTCCAAGAAACAAATTCTTATTTAAGACCGTCTTATATTTAAAACGGGTTTTTCAAGGGGAGCGGGTTGTTATTTCTTATTTGCTCTATCTCAACAATAAATGAGAGTTTTTTTTCTAATTTTCTGATTAGTGAATTTTATGTAAAACGGTTATATACAAACTTTAATTGAGAATAATTTTTTAATAGTTATTTTATTCACTAATAACATTAATATATCTATTTTTAGTTTAAATCCGATTTAAGATCAACTAATAATTTTACATTATTATTTTAGATAAAAATAACTCACCTTAAGTGAAAGTTACTCGTATTCCATGCCAGCAAGTTTTGTTTCCGATATTTTTTTGATTTCAGAACTCTCATGATTCCTTGATTCGATATATAAGATTCTTATAACCAACCACTTGGTATAAAAGCGAAGTATTTGACACTCTATAGTTAATTAATTAGAAAAAGACAGAATAAAGCAAAGCATCCTCGTATTAAATACAGATCCTACAGAGGAGTTACTAGACTTACTACTATTATTCCACGAAATTGCGCCAATATCATCATTACCAAATTACTAGTGGCAATTAACATCCATCCAGTCTTCTATTAACAATTGACTACTGACAATTCCTCACCATGAAACAGTTCTTTAGATTATGACACATTTGTTTATCCCTAATTATTATTTGAAATGACTTTTGTATCCAAATTAAAATACAGTAAAAAATGGGTATTGGAGTACAAGTTAAAAACGGGTCTAATAATTTTCAAATTATTAGATAAGACAAAAGTCAATTGCGTAAGGATAACATTATGCTTTTATTTTATCTAATTACTAAGATACTGTATTTCTTAACATGTTTTTAGTTTGTGACGGATATGTCCGTCTTTAATGAGAATTGTGATTAAAATATAGATGAGATGTAAATGGACCAAATGATTCGGTAGCTCTTTGGCCGGAATCATCGAATGAACGCCCCTACTGCTTACAAACCGACTACACTATGTCCGTATGTCGTATGTAAAATCGAAACATCAACTTCATAGTTAAAATAAAAGAACTCTAATAGCAGTAAGGGAATACTCGTAACTTTTTAGGTTAAAGAAAATAAGTACTCTGTATCTTATTACGTTAATAACTCTTTATTCAATAATTTGTAATTCATCAAATAATCTTTATTTAAAATCGAGATTATTCATCTAAGTTTAAAATATGTTAAATATATATATATATCGAATTATATAACAAATCGTCTATTTTTATAATATTATCATTATATATATATAAAAGCAAAATGTAAAACTGCTGATGTGGCGCAACCAGGTTTTAGAATTAGGCTAACGGAGCTCTCTCATTCAACCTCATAATTTCAGTTTTTTTCGACCAATAGCGTGAATAATAACAGCCATGTCAGCTTGCATTAAATATCAACTTATTAATTAATATTCCAACCATATAATTACTTAAATTTCTCTTTTTTACCTTATTTATCCTTAATTCTTTCTCTTTCCTAAATCTTATTTTATCTCACTTAATCTTTTTCACTCCTTATATCTTTTTCTATTCTATAACTAAAACCTCATTTTATTGGAAAATTATTAGTTTAAACTTTTAATGTCAATATGTTCTTATATATCTTATGTTATAGATATACTTTTTTATTTTTCTTTAAAATATTTATTAGAATATCTAACAACTTTAATCATTTTCTGTCAAAATTAAAACTGAACAACCCGTGAATTTTCACGGGTGTTACGCTAGTTACTACCGAATACTCGTGTAATAGTCTGTTTATAATTTAAAACGAATAATATATGGGACTCCGTATTAAGTTATCTCCACCAAGACACTCACACACAGTCACAGACAGAGACAGTGGGTCCTACTACGCACTCAATTGATTACCATAATGTCGACTTCAATCTCCTCCTTCATTCAATTCAATTCAATCAATAATTTTGGGAAAAATAAAATTCAACTTTCATGTCTCAACCCTAATTAATTAATTACACAAAAATAAAATACCTAGAAAATCAACGATCCTCTTCTTCATTTAATCTGGCGGCTTTGATTTCCCTTATCTGAGGTTTTGCAACGGAGATACTCCACCAATAATCGTTTTTTCGGAGATTTTGAATATTATTTAATTTCCTTGAATTTGTACGGTTTTCGGAAGAACAGTTGATGTTGAATGAGTGATATTCGTGGAGATTGATCGATTGGTTGATTTTTGTTGTTTTTGAGTTTTATACAGGTACTGTAAAGTGAAAACCCTAGGTTTATTGTTTATTGATTTGTGTTTTTAGTATTGATTTTGCATGAAATTGCATGCTTCGAGAGTGTATTTGTTGATTATCAGATCTTATTTCTGTGTTATTCGATTCGTTGGTGAAAATCAGTGTAGTTGATTTGTTGAAAAGTGATTATTGAATTCGTTATGGATGATGATGATGATGATGATTTTGAAGAAACTATGTCTGCCGTTGTTTAAAGTTTGAGTTTGTGCTGAAAATTAATGTCTTTTTAATTAATTTTTCCGTCTCAATCATTTGTTTACTTTTTTTTTATTCTTTCGTGAGGAATGCGGAGTATTTTAATCAAAGGTAAAACTTTATTCGGATTGAAAGCGTTCGAGTGGTGAAGTTCTTCTGATTGAAGATGTTTGATTGTTTCGAGTTTTGTGGAGCTCAAGCTCAAGACTTTAATTGCTGAAAATAAGACTTTTTTACAGTTTTTTGGATGCATAAAAACGCCCTGTGTAGATAGCTATCAAACCCTGATCTCGTATTTCCGAAAAAAATAAACTGATTTTGTAGTCCTCTTGGTGTGGATGATGGTTGTGGTTATGGTTATGCTATTCATCATTCTAGATAGGGTTTCGATATGATTCATCTCTTTAGATGTACGAGTTGCGAATTTATCGCTTTAGATGTATGATTTGGTGGTTTGGATGTATCAGCTGCGATTTTGATGTACACAATTTAGATTCTTGTAATAAGCTGTGAGTAATTGATGCAGGTTTGGTGTGAGGGGGAACTTGTGTACATCAAGATAATATAGAGACGGTTTTTGGAAGGAGGTTTGTTGATAGATTTCTAGTTGATGGGATTGAATCCCATGCTGAAAGCATGACCGCAGTCGGCCTGGAACTTACGAACTTCATAGACCCTAGCTTGACCTGGAAGACGGTATCTAAAGTCAGGAATACATCAAGGCGCTCAAGGAAGTCAATATTAAGGTCTTTGGAATTGGATCAGGGTAAAGGGAAAGAGAATCTTAAGCGATCGTGTGGGGAACATAGTTCGGAATCTGATAAGGTTTATTATGGTCTTTTTGGTGTTTATTCCCCACTGTTGACATTGGATCCGTCTTCTAAATACTTCTCATGTCTCTCGTCTGTTTTAACTTTTTTCGCAGTCTGATTTATCCATTAAAGGACGGGTATTTGGCAATATGGAGCATGTACCTATCAAGAAAAGGAGATTTCTTTTGCGAACTCCTTCTCCACCTCCTCAATCTCCGAAGCACTGTGAAGAGTCTCAGGAGCTTGATAGCGGTAAATGCACTTTAGAGCAACAAACATTTGCCAATGGAGGCACAGAGCAAGAGCAGGAGGTCACTGGAATTGACTCCTCGGGATCAGAACGGAAAAACTGTGTTACGGATAGTAATGTCGGGAATACTGCAAACTCTTTTGATGGAGTACCTGCATTTAGTGAGGATTTCTCGGGCATTGCAATACTTGCTGCTGCGGCCTGTGGCGGTGGATTGGATTGTACTGTGGGTGATGTTGAAAAGTCTAACACGGCTAGCTTGCTGAAAAGTGATGATAACGAGTCTTTTCCTTCTGCGACCATCACGCAAGAAAATATTGATGTCTCTAGATCAACTGTCATTCTTGAAAAAGCCACTGGACAGCTTGTGGAGGATGATTGTGTGGCTAATTCGCCATGTAACAGTACTCAAAATGTTTGCTTGAGGAATACTATTGATGATGGTACGAGTCAGATAAATGAGCTAAATGAGCTTTCAGGAGCTGTACCGAATGAATTAGTTGTATCTGCAATCAACAATGAAGAAACTACTGAGTGTTGTGAATTGCCTGACACTGTAAACAGTGTTGATTTACATGCAGAGGATACCCCATCCGAATTGCCAATGAAAGATACTGAAACCGCTGATAAAACAACAGAGACTTCTGAAATTCCAAGAAATTTTAGATTGCAATGGGATTTGAATACCATGATGGATGATTGGGACCATCCTGACGATGATAATCTTGTTGATTCGTGTATGCAGTCTACTGATGTTGCACCCACTAACGCTTTGTGTGTTCAGAATTCTGTGAATGTGGAAGCGTCTATGCAGCCTACTGATGTTGCACCGACTAACGCTTTGTGTGTTCAGAACTCTGTGAATGGGGAAGCGTCAATGTCACGTAAGGGACTTCTACCGAATGAGAGTGGTGGTGATAGGTTCAATGGTGAAACTGTAGCCTATTTAATGTCTGAAAGCAAGGCAGCACTAGACGGTGGAGGATTAACTGGCATGGTTACTGCATCTAACTTGTCAGGGGGCAGTTTAGATGTTTCATCCAATCATGTTATTGGTCGTTTGGAGGGAGACTGTTCTCTTCCTGGCACAGATAGTCACGCAATAGAAACATTCTCGAAATGTATCGCTGCAACAAGAAATTGTCAGGATCTGGCAGAAGCTGATTCAGATATTGATAAAAAATCCCATAATTTGGTAAGCTACAAGGGTCAGTCTACTTTCCAAACTGAGTTGCAAGAAATTGATTTCTCGCTGATGCAAGTGTCAGCAAATGCTTCTTGTGAGGTTAAGGCGGCTGACTTTGGACATACCAACTACAAAGAATGGAATGCTTTAGATGAAAATGATGACGACAATTTAACTTATCAATCGGTTTCACCTAATATCCTTGGTGCAAGTTCTAAATTTGCTGTCTTGGGAGCATCACCTAAGGAACACACGGCATGTGTTGATGCAAAGGAAATTAAGCCAGTGGTAGCCTTTTCCGAATTAGCAAGTTCTCAATCGTCTTGTTTTGAGACGCCAATTAAATTGAAAAATCCCGATGGTGAACATTGCTCGGGCAGTGTGGAAGGCTTGCTCTCTCCTATGCCGATCAGTATACAAAATAAATCCATGAATATGGTGATTGCTACGAAAATTCGTGATAATTCCAGTACTCCGGTTGATTCACATGTTTTGCATAAAGCTTCAAGTGAATTGACTAAAAGTAGTGAAAATGTGGCCAAAACACGAGGTTATGATTGTCATTTAGAAGACGGTGAATTGAGAGATTCTGTTGGACACGGCTGGGAGGATAATGAAGGCGAGGATGCAGAGACTGAGCATGTTGATTATGATTTTGATGATAGGGATGGAATCTTTTTTGAAGCCGCTAAAGATTCTGTCCAATTGTCTGGAGAACGTCTTGCTGGGGATTGTGGAAAACTGAGCCGTGGTTTAGATAAAATCCCTCTTCAGCATCAAAACTCTTTGTCGGCAGTTGATGCTAATGTAGCAACTGATAGACCTGAGAAAGACTTTGTTGATGATTCTCCGTGCAACTGCAGAGGTGCTTCCGAGAGTGGAAGCAGGTTGCAATGTTCAGACATAATAAGCAGGTAGTCCCGTCGTTTATGTGTTATATATGATTTTCGGAATGAAATGAAAAAATATAAGTGGGTAACATAAAATGTGTCAAGCAAGCGATTACTTGTCAATATGGATTCCTGTAGAATATAGCCCGGATATAGTTGGAGTTTGGTGAATAAGGATCTCAGGTAAGGGGGTTAAATGTATAATTAACTCTTGAACTAAATTTTTTACTTAAATGTTGTGCATGGTACTACAACAGTATTTCGGCCACGATTATTTTCGGGATTTGGGTCACAATCAATGGCTAGAAGAGGTTAGGTTTTGTGTTGTCGAACGGGTCGGGTCAGGCTTTTGACAAATCCATTTGCAAGTATTCATTTTTTCTTGATGCATCATTTTGTTTATTGGCTGCTTGCTTCTTACTGATTTTTGAGCTGAATTGCTAGATCCAGCAACTTTGGTAGTATGCATCAAGCTGATGCTTCGGTTACAACACGCCAATCTTGTGGTCTATCGGAAAATGTTGAGTTGAAAAGTGTTGAAACCGACCCTGGTCCAGAAGGTGAGGAGAAAGTTGTTAGAGATTCAGAGGATACTTCTGTTAGAGTTTGCCGGCCCCGTATCATCTCTTTGTCACGAAGTGGGTATAATCCAATGAGAAGGGGTTCATCAGGAGAGAGGGACAATTTTCATGGTATGAGGGATTGTCGAGATAGTAATTTGGATAGTAATTCAAGGAGCAAATTTGATAGATTTACTGGTGGGATTAACCGGGGATTTAGAGAGGGATACCACAGACAGGGCATGTCAAATCATTTTGGTAAAGGGGAAAGAACCTTTTCACCCCTTGACAATAGACTAGACTCAAATTATCAACATAGAAAAGCTAGATCTAGTTCGAGAACCCGCTCTCCTGATTCTAGGTCTGAAGCTAGAATTGTTCGAACGAGGTTGCCATATCAGCCATCCGGCCACTCGGCTAACCACATTAGGGAGAGGAGATCACCTGTTAGGGTTTTCAATCAAAGACCAAAATTTAACAGGTCGGGTTCTCCCACAAGATTTAGATCAAACGATGGTCATATGAGATTCCATGATACAAGTCGGGATGCCGACTATGAGGAAAGCGATCACTATCGGAGTAAACCTCTTTTCATGCGCAATGACCGGAGATACCAGTCTAGATGCAGAAGCTTCTCTCCGGAATACAGGCCCAATACTCGAGTGGTTTCTATGCGATCCCCTTACCAGCGGGCTGCGGGTTCTACCAGGGGTAGGAGATCACCGGTTAGATTGTTCCGACCTAGCCACAGATATGACAATGGGGAATCACGAGGGAGTTTCAATGATAATCTGCAATCTAGTAGGGGGAATGATTACAAGGATCGTGGACATACTGATTCCAAAGAAAGGAATGGTTTAGATGAAAATGAAGAGGACATTTCTTGTGCCAATGATATGAACTTTGGAATTCATAGGCCATCGGAACAAATGACAATTATGGACGCAAATGACAATAAGTCTTTGGAAGCCCTTACCCAGTTAGCTAAATCACAATCTAAAGATTCTGATGATACACATTCCTTGAGCAAGAACCCCGTGGATAAGGATATGGTGTTTGCTAGCAAAAGTTCCAGTACTTTAGATGCTCTTAGATGTGATGATCTAATGCACTTTGTGCCAAATGATACTGAAGCCTTAATGTCTATGAACCTAACGAGTAAAATTGTGAAACATTTGGGTCGTGCGACTCCAGAGAGTCATGGTGGTGGCGGTGGTGAGCCACATGTTTTAGGTGAAGTTTCGACTGAATTGACTACAATTAATGCAAATGTGCGCAATCGAGGTTATGATTGTCATTTAGAAGACGGGGAATTGAGAGAGCCTGTTGGACAAGACTGGGAGGATAACGAACCTCAGGATCTTAGAAATGGGCATAATAGGAATGGGAATGGTGTCTTTTTTGAAGTTGCTACTGATTCTGTTGAACTGTTAGGAGAAGTTTTTGCGGAGGACCGTGAAAAACCTAGCTGTGTTCAGGATAAAAGTGGCGAGGAAAACTCTTCTGTTCAGCATCAAAGTTGTTTGTCTACAGTCGATGCAAAGGTTGCAGAGAGCGTTAAACGAGAATCTCCATTAATGAGCGTCTCTGTTGGAGATGGAGATTGCAAAGATGGTGACAGATCAAAGTGTGAAAATGACAGACATGAAAGAAACTCTAACAATGATGCTCTGCGTGATTGCGGAGGTGCCTCTGCGAGTGGAAGAGGGCTGCAGTGTTCAGACGTAATAAGCAGGTACTCCCTTTGTTTTTAAAAATATAATTTGACCTTCAATGTAAGGAAAAATTATTTTAAAAATTACTATTTGAAAGATTGTATCATTATATGAGGGGCTTTCGATTGTTTTGTCTAAAACTTTCTCATCTTGTTTATTACAGTAGTTATTTGTTGCTTTCTTTCTGATTTTTGTGCCTTTTTGTGAAATCCAGCAAATTAGACACTTTGCATCAAGCCGATTGTTCGGGTGGTAGGCACCAGTCTTTGGTGCAAACAGATCTGTTATGTGGTCCATCACGAAATGTTGAGTTGAAAGGTGTTGTACCTGACTCCGGCCAAGAAGGTGGAGAGAGGGTTGTCCGAGTTTCAGAGGATTCTTCCCTTAGAACTTGGCGGCCCCGTATTGTTAATACGTCACGAAGCGGATTCAATCCTATGAGGAGAGGTTCACCGGAAGGAAGAGAGAATTTTAGTGGCACGAGAATGGTAAACAATCGGGAGACAAATTTGGACTGTAATCCAAGAAGCAAATTTGACAGATTTTGTGGTGGAATAAACCGGGGTTTTAGGGGAGGATATCACAGACCCATGATAAATCATTTTGGTAAAGGGGGGAGAAGCCTTTCACCCCTTGAAAATAGACCAGACTCACATTATCATCGAAATCACCGAAAATCTAGATCAAGGTCGAGAACTCGCTCTCCTCCTCAATTTAGGCCTGAAGCTAGAATGGGACGAACAAGGTTGCCATATCAGCCACCGGGCCAATCGGCTAACCACATCAAGGAGAGGAGATCCCCTGTTAGGGTTTTCAATCAAAGACCGAGGTTTAACAACACTGTAAGTTCCCCCAGAAGATTGAGGTCAAATGACTGTCCTATGAGATTTCATGATGCAAGTAGGGATCCCGATTACGAGGAAGGTGATAACTATCAGAGAAAACCTCTTTTTGTGCGCAATGACCAGAGATCTCGGTCTAGATCCAGAAGTTTCTCTCCGGATTGCAGGCCTGATGCTCGAGGAGGTCCTATACGGGGACCTTACCAGCCGGCCGCAGGTCCCATTAGAGGCAGGAGATCACCACCTGTAAGAGTGTTCCGACAAGTCCAAAAATATGACAATGGGGAATCATCAGGGAGATTCAATGATAATTCTCAGTCTAGCAGGGGGAATGATTACAATAATAACGGGGGAGACGACTTCAGGAGGAAGCCTCGGAATATCTTTGAAAGAATTCATCCGATAAGACATCATGATGAGGACGGAGATGGTCGGCATTTCCAATATGATGACCAAGATAACCTTAATAATCGAAATTTCCGACGAAATGAAAACTATGGAAGGGGTGGTGGTAGGAGGCCAATGGATTTCAGGAGGGAAGATAGAGGTAATAATTTACGATATGATTCCGATAGGATGTTTAATTCAGGCCCCAAACAGTTTGGGGGCATGCGCGGTTCTTGATGCTGCTGCTGCTGCTGCTATTGCTGCCTTCTCATTCACAAGTGAGTACTTAGGAAATTAGGCTGCTTTTTAGGCATAGTTACGATTCTCAGCTCTCGATAATTTCTTCTTATTAACGTCTCCTTATACGTCGTAAGTCGTAACCTCTGTGATCTGACAATTAGTGAAGCTGTTTCTGTAGTGTAAGTAAATGAGGTTACATCTACATCTGAGTTCAGTTTTTTTCAGCGAAGCTTTTTTCCGGTGGAAGATGATTATCGGTCAATCCGATAAACTTCTTCTGATTGCCGTTGTGCTGAAGCTGTTTGTATTTCCCTGCTGGTGAATTTTTTTGACAGATACTTTTATCGACAGTGTTCAATGCATGCCAAGAACTGTTCCCTCGGGAGAGCGATAATTTCCAGAAAATACAGGAACGAAGATGCATGTCAGTGTCACAGTGCATATATGAAGTATTCATTTATCCTTCTATCTAGCGACTGAACCTGGAGCAATGTTTGCTTTGCGTCGACTTTTCAACAAAACGATAAATTTGTAACGCGTAATTTCTCAAGCAGAGGAAGATAATCCCGTGGAATTAGTACTGACCTGAAAATTGGATCGATGTTTGGAAAGTTGTCTTGGAATTTCCCATAAGGGGCGGGATAACGTGTCCCGCCACACGCAAACCGTAGCAGTCATTGATCCGACTCAAAAACGCGACACAAGTCGGGGATTATGCCAAAAACTATGTAATTCTCAGTAATTGGATCGATGGTCGTGACATTTTACCAAGGTCTGTAAGTACAACACAAATATTACAGAGTATACAGACAACACACTCGGAGATGATCCAAACTCGGAACTCCAGTTCCGAGTTTTTACAAATCCGAAATGACCCGAACCGTATAAATTCAGTTGACCCGTTTATTATGTCCCTGTCATCAAGAAATTACTCCGTAATTGGTAGCGCAATTTGATACTCAAAATTGATTGCACGCGGTTGGTATGTAAGAGTGTAGGACCCAGCACGAATGAAGCACTACTGCACCAACAATAAAGCAAAGTATATTTAATATTCTTTCCTTCAATTAATGTGTGAAAAATACATTTGTCAATACGTTCATTGCAAACTTACAACGGATCAAATATTCGCTCCGATTAAGATGAAAATAAAGTGCATGAGTAATGGCTTATTTTGTATTATTTATATCGGAGGTACTTGACCTGTCGTAAACTCGTGAGTCGTGATGAATATGCACGTCAAAAAGAGACTTGCTGAAAAAGCTAATTGAATAAAAAGATTTACGACTGAATTTATATAATTTGTATATAAATTGAATTGATTAAAATAGTTGGATTTATAATAAAATAATTTTATTTATTATAAAATTATGTGCCAAATAAAAAATTAATACCGTTCCGATCCATATTCACTTTCATCCACATCAATGATAACACGAACCTATTTTTTTTAATTGGCGTGGTTTGTGGATCGGAGGGAGTAATTAATGTTATGATACAGATTAATTAAATAATAAAAAAATTAAGAGAGCTTGCTTCGGACCGATCAAAATAGGATGGATTAAATGTCGTCATGTTTTTAATAGAATGTAACTATTTAATAACAAATGTTATATTGCAAATTCGTTACTCTTTGCACTGAAAAGAATGGTAAAATTTTATCAATAAATGGTAACATTTTATTGTAAAAATGACCACAATTATTATGTCTGAAATTTCAGACGAAAAGTGACGGCCTGACACAAAAATTTGTCTAAAAAATACCTCGAGAGAGTAATTTTCCGATAACCTAATGAGAGACGGTCTTTTGCGAGTCTATTTATTTAACCACACCTTCCAACAGTTGACTGCACTCTCATCATTCAATGTTCGTCCAAAAAATCAACTCTACGCTCATTGACCAAGACTGATTACACCAAAAGAAGAACAATCAAAGTTGAAATTTACAAGCTCAAGTTGATTTCATCTACTTTTATTCATCTTTGATTCTTCATTCAGTTATTATTCAATCAATTTGCTGAGGTTGAATTTTCTAGGGTTTTGCTTTGCTGAAAAATCACTAGAATTCGTTTGAAGCGGAAGATTCTGGTTTTTGTCTCGTTGAATTTTGTGGATTTTGGAGGAAAGATATTCATCGTATTGTCGATTGATTGGTTGACTGATTGATTGATTGATTGTTGTTTAACACAGGTACTGAAAACCCTAAGTTTTACTATTGATTTGTGTTTTTACTATTGATTTCGCATGATATTGCAAGCTTCGAGTTCGACAATATATTTCTTGATTATCAGATCTTGCTTCCTTATTTTTGTGTTCTTCGGTAAAAATCGGTGTATTTGATTGTTGAGGAGTTGTCAATTTTCGCCGAAAGAGAGAGAATCTTTGAACTTACGGAGGAGATGCTTTTGTATGATGATGATGTTGATGACGATTATTGTGAAGAATCTTTGTTTATCGACACGCCGCCGCCATGGTTTATCCGTGTGGATCCTTTGAATTTGAGCAGAAAATTAATGCCTCCTTAATTAGCATTGACAGCGGCTTTGTCCGAAGTCAGAGATTTGAACAGAACAGTGAAGTTCTTCAGATTGAAGTTGTTTGTCGAATATTATTACGTTTTGATCTAATATTTTCGGCTGAGATCTGCTGCAATATGAAGACATTTTGCTGGAAATAAAGCCTTTTAAGTGATTTCTTGTCACATAAATACGTGCTATGTTGATTAAGTAGGAAAATGGCTATTGAGATTTGATCTCGTATATGCGAAAAACAAAAATTCTACTGTTTTCGAGTCCTCTTGGTGGGGATTATGGTTTGGCTATTCGACACAATATATTAGCGACTTCTGTACCAACCTCCAGTTTTGGCTGTGGATTCTACATTTCTACATGATTCATCAATTCTAGGAGAGACTTCTTTGTTTAATTGATTGATGATTTCGCCGTTGGATTCTACATGATTAGTCGCTTTAGATATAGGACAAAGTTCTTTAACTAATCCAAGATTTGGCTGTTGGGTTCCTGATTTGAGAGACCATCACCATCCGCATCGATCATGCTGATGCAAAATATTGAAATACCTTTGTTTTAGCTAATAACTCTGGGGGTTGGTATGTCTGAGGCCTTAAAGTTACACTGTAAAACCCCTAGGGAATTTATACAGGATTGAACACTGGTTGAACTTCAGGCCCAAGGTAATGACCTATTGTTGCATATGCTCATAGTATTGTTAGTAACATTGGGTATTGACTCCGCCCTCGACACTTGCTAGTCCGCCACTTAATTTCCTAGGAGTTCGACAATTAAGATAGTTGTGCTTGCTGCTTGGCACTAGTTTATTTTGCTTTTGGTGGGCATGGTGGTTGTTCATCTTGGGTACATGTCTACGTGTCCATATTTTTTTAGTAGCAGCACATATCATTTGGCAGAGCTCTGAATCTAGGCTAGCTTTATTAATGAGGATTTTATCAGTGATGCGTGGGGCGTTGGGAGGTGGTTGCTATATGCTTGTGGACGTGTGGTTATACTTATTTAACATTTTTGTTCATAATGCAGATTTGGTGTGACGTATAATCTGTGTGCATCTTAGAGACTGTCTGATCAACAGATTTGTAGTCGCTAGAATTGAGTCCCATGATGAAAGCATGATCACAGTTGGCCTGGAACTTAGCAACTTCATTGATCCCAATTTAACTTGGAAGACCGTATCTAAAGGCAGGAATTCATCTAAGCGCTCAAGAAAACCTGTTTCAAAGTCTTTGGAACTGGATCAAGATCTAGGAAAAAAGCAGTTTCAACGATTGAGTGGAACACATAGTTTGGAATCTGATAAGGTCTACTCTGTTCTCTTTGGTTTTCATTTGGAGTTGTGCACGTCAGTGCATCTTCTAAATACTTGCCATCTCGTTTATTGATTTTTGCAGTCTAACGTATTGGTTCAACGGAGGGGATTTGGCAATATGGAGCATGTACCTATCAAGAAAAGGAGATTTCTTTTTCGATCTCCTTCTCCACCTCCCCAATCTCCGAAGCACTGTGAAGAGTCTAAGGAGCTTGATAGTGGTCGGTGCACTTTAGACCAGCAAACATGTGCCAATGGAAACACAGAGAAAGTGGTCACTGCAACTGATTTTTCTGAATCATTATGCACAAATAGTGTTACGGATAATAACGTTGAGAATAATGCAAGCTCTTTCAATGGTGTACCTATTTCAAACGAGGATTTCTCAGGCATTACTATGCTAGCTGCTGCTGCCTGCAGTAGTGAATTAGATTGTACTGTGGGTGATGTTGAAAAGTCCAAGATTGGTGACGTGCTGAAAAGAGATGATAATGAGTCTTTTGCTTCTGCAGCCGTCTTGAAAGAAAATATTGCCACCTCTAGATCAACTGACTCTCTTGGAGAGGCTACAGGACAGTTTATGGAGGAAGGTTGCGTGGCTAATTTGCCAATTAACAGTACTGAACATGTTTGCTTGAAGAGTAGTAATGATGATGGTAGTAGTCCAACAAACAAGCTTTTAAGAGCAAAGCCAAATGTATCAGTTGTATCTAGAGTCAGCAGGGAAGAAAGTGTTGAGCGGTGTGGATCGTCTGAAGCCCTAAATAATGTTGTTCAGCCCGTAGAAGATAAACCATCAGATTCCCCGAATAAAGATATCGAGATCGCTGGTAAAACAGCCGCTACTTTTGTTCCAAGAAAGTACTGGGATCTAAATACCATTATGGATGAGTGGGACCATCCCATTGAGGATACTTTTGCTGGTTCATGTATGCAGTCTGCAGAAGTTGCACCAGCTATCAGTATCAGTTCCGAGAAGTCGCTGAATGTGGAAACATCTACTGCAGCAGAGAGAGTTCTAGCAAAAGAGAGTGGTGAGAGACTTAATGGTCAAACTGTAGCCTGTGCGGCGCCTGTAAGCAAGGTATTTTCAGACTCGGGAGGATTTCCTGGCGTGGCTGCTGCCTTTAACAAGTCAGTGAGTAGTTTAGATGTGCCATCTGATCTTGTTACAAGTGGTTTAAAAGGAAATAGTTCACTTTATGATGCGAATAGTCATACTATAAAACCAACTTCGAGTTGTGTCCTGGAAACAAAACCTCAACGGGCAGTGGTTGCAGAAGCAGATTCAGATATTGATAAAGAACCCAAGAATTTTATAAACTCAAAGGGCCAGTGTAGTTTCCAAACTGAGTTGCATAAAATTGATTCTTCGTTGGTGCCACTCCCGGAGAATGCTTCATGTGAGTTTAAGGCTGTTGACTGTGGATATATCGACTCCAAAGAAAAGAACGCTTTAGTTGAAAAGGATGAGGAGGCTAGTAGTACTCGTCAATCAGTTTCAACTGATTTTCTTGGTGCTAGTAATAGTAACACTGCTGCATTGAGTGCGTCATTTTCAGGGAATGTATTGTGCAAGGCCAATGATATGGGGTCTGGAAATTATAGACCTCAGGAACAGATGATATTTGTGGATGCAAATGTGAATAAGTCCTTGGAAACCGCTTCCCAGCTAGTGAATACACAATCTTCTTGTTCCGAGAGACCGATGGTTAAGTTGAAAGTTTCTGATGGTGCACATAGCTCGAGCAGTATGGAAGTATTAGTTGCGCCTTTAGCAACCATCAGCAATAGCGAGACTACTCCAGATAGATCTAGACATGATTATCAAATGGGTGTATCCAATGTTACCGAAACTCTTACCGGCAAAGCTGTGAAGCATTTGGGTTGTACTACTCCTGAGAATCATGGTGGTGGTCGTAAGTTACATAGTTTGAATGAAGTTTCCAGTGAATTAGTTAATAATAATACAAATGTGGCCTATGCTCGGGGTTATGATCTTCATTTAGAAGACGGGGAATTGAGAGAATCAGTTGGACATGGCTGGGAGGATAACGAAGGTGAAGATAACGAGACTGAGCATGTGGATTATGATTCTGAGGATAGAGAGGGTATCATATTTGATGGTCCTAATGATTCTTTCCAACTGTCAGGAGACACTCTTGCTGAGGATTCTGAAAAACAGAGCCGTGGGATTGATAAGAGTGTGGATGTCCAGCATCAAAGTCGCCTGTCGACAGTCGATACTAAGATGACAGATAGTTTTAAACGAGATTCTCCATTGTTAAAACCGTGTTTAGGGGCCCCGCTTAAAGGGCAAGATAGAGTCGAGGGAGATTGCAAAGGTGCCTCCGCGAGTGCTGATTCTATACGAAGCAGGTAAATTCTACTTCCTAATACAACACTTCATTTTTTTTCTTGGCGAGTTTGTCTTGTTTGTTATTCCATTCATATATACTTCCCTTATATAAGACATTGATTCATCAAACAACTCGATGTTGACGGATATTGGGGGATCAGCAAATACATTACATGCAATTTTTTTATAACTTAAGAAGACAAATTAATGGTTTTGATAAATTAAGGAGACAAATTATTACTCGTATATTGTACCGTTTGACCATTTCTGTTGTTTTTACGTATTTGGAGAAATTAATGATTATGAATAATGACCACCAAAGTCAAATAGGATAATAAAATTGGAATGTATGTAATGATTGTCAGTTTGATTTTTACTAATTTTTGAGTCTAATTGTTTTTAGATCCGGCAACTTTGACAGTATACATCACGTCGATTGTCCGGGTGCCAGGCACAAGCCTTTGGCGCAAACAGACCTGTGCTGTGATCCATCTCAGAATGTTGGGTTGAAAAGTGTCTTAGCTGACTCTGGTCCAGAAGAAAGTAGGGATAGAGTATACCAGCCGCGTAATACCTCTGCACCACGAAGTGGATATAATTCTATGAGAAGAGGTTCATCAGGAGAGAGGGACAATTTTCACGGTACAAGGATGGGAAATAGTCGAGATATTACCTTGGACAGCCATTCAAGGGGCAAATTTGACAGATTTTCAGGTGGGATTAACCGAGGATTTAGAGAGGGATACCACAGACCTGGGACGTTCAATCACAGTGGTGAAGGGAGGAGGAGCTTTTCACCCCGTGATAATAATAGACAAGACTCCCATTATCCTCGGAGTAATCGAAAATCTAGATCAAGGTCGAGAACTCGCTCACCTGATTACAGGTCTTTGGGACGAGCCAGGTTGCCATATCAGTCAGCTGGCCACTCAGCTAACTACATTAGGGGAGGGAGATCATCTGGTAGGGGTAGAGGTAGGGGTTTCAATCAAAGACCAAGATTTGACAATATGGGTTCGCCCGGAAGATTGAGATCAAACGAAGGTCCTGTGAGATTTAATGATACAAATCGAGATCCTGACTATGAGGAAAACAATCACTATCGGAGAAAACCTCTTTTTGTTCGCAATGAGCGGAGATCTCGGTCTAGATCCAGAAGCTATTCTCCAGATTACAGGCCTGATACTCGAGTTGGCTCGATGCGGGGCTCTTACCAGCATACAGGAGGTAGGGGGAGGAGATCACCACCTACGAGACCGTTTCGACAATTCCAAAGATATGACAATGGGGAATCACCCGGCGAGCGATTCAACGATAATTCTCAGTCGAGCAGGGGAAATGATTACGATAACGGTGGAAACGACTTCCGGAGGAAGCCTCGGACTATCTTCGAAAGAATTCATCCAAGACATCATGATGAGGACGGAGATAGTCGACAATTCCAATACGATGATCAAGATAACAACAATAACAATCGAAGTTTCCGACGAAATGAAAACTATGGAAGGGGTGGTGGTAGGAGGCCAATGGATTTCAGAAGGGAAGATAGAAGTAATAATAATAACAATAATAATAATAATGTGAGATACGATTCGGATCGGATGTTCGATTCCGGCCCCAAACAGTTTAGAGGTATGAGAGGCTCTTGAATCTTGATGGATGCTATTACTTTGTTTTTGTCAAGGGATTAGTTAGGAAATTAGTGGCTAATTTTAGCCATAGGATTACTATTTTAATTCCATCATATTAACTTTTCCTTATTATAGTAGTTTCATACTTTCATATATGAAACCTCTTTGAGTTGACAAATAAATAAAAAGCTGTTTCTTTAGTGTAAATCAGTTTTACATTTACTTTTCTAATTTCAGTTTTTTGTTCTCGCGGTGTGAGACGGTTCTTTTATATATTAAAACGGCTTTGTATATCGGTAGTAATAAGGAGTAAATGAGAGTGTATCCAGTTTAAGGATCACGTCAAGTTGATAAACATAGTGTTTAAAAGCTTAAGAGTTCAACAAAAAGACTTGCTTAGAGGTACTGGTGAGTGGTGGAGCGGTAATTTGGATTCTCTTTATTACTTTCTCTCTTTTTTCTCTTTAATATACCATACGGACTATTATAATTTATACTATATTTCATTTTCATTCATCTACTTTTTCTACTCAAGTGTATTACAATTTACAACCACCCGATTTATCCGGAATTAGCTTCGAGCAGTGAAAAGTAATGGACCTTCAATTCTTTTAAGGAAATAGAGGGGATCCTTACTCGAGGAGGGGGGCTACTAGGTGCGCTCGACATCTTAGTAGCTGAGATTTTCAATGTTTTTAATTATTTTTTAAGTGTAGCTTATATTATTATCCGTTCGCCCCTCTTAAAAATTTCAACTCTAACCTCAAATTCTGGCTTTGGCGTTACTTAGTGTCTCACACTGAAACATTGATCTATATAGCAAACACTTATTTTAATTACAATGAGGTCAATGACTGAGTAGTTTATGATAACAAAAATAATGCCGTATAATGTGAGACAATCTTATTCCATATTATAATATAAGACAATTTTATTTTATAATTAGCGTAAACTTTGAATTTACTGATCAAATTGAATTTGCACAAATTCTCATTTGTTACGGGATATCATTTGTAAGCTTGCAAAAAGTCAAATAATATACATATGAGGTAAATAAGATAAAAGCAAAGTGCTTCGAAACTACTAGTTTGTTTAATCTTATTTACTCATATAAGTACATTAAATAGTACTTAACTCGTTACAAATTTGTGATAAATATGCTCGTAGTTAGGAACTTGGCATTGAATGTGAGTTAAGTTTCAAGTTGTTTAAGCACAAATTCTCATTTGTGACGGACATATCCGTCGTAAACTTGCGACGGGTCAAATATTACCCACTTGGGTAGTAAAAGGCAAGACATTTGAGACTTTTGATGTTTTGTCTTATAGACTCAAGTGAGAGAACTTGAGCCCTTACAAACTTGCGACGGATAGCAATGTGACTTACTCTTTAATAAGTTGAACCAGCAGTATTATGGGTGTTGTCTACAGTCTAATAATGCAGATGCCCTTCCATAACACAAATTATAGAGAAGCCAACAAGTATTCTCCATTATTCATTCTCATCACTCAATTCAATGCGTTACAGATTACAGATATTAGATAGTAGTTGTCCATTTCTTTGATTTATTATCATACTCATTTATTTACATCTTTGATTTTTAATGGATCCACTAAAAGTTAATCAAGTTATTATAGCCCTCAGGAAACAAAAACTTCAGTCGGTTCCTGGTCCTATCATATGAAAGGATTTTCAGTAATGTTATTGAAAAATCGTCTCTCTGAAGTTTTTGTGTACACCCCTTTAATGTAGTTAAATTGAACTGAAATAAAAATTAATTTATGAAGATATTAGCTTAATTTGAACAAAATAAAACCAAATTGTACTAAATAAGTTAAAATTAAGTCAAAATAAAAAGGACTTACATGACTACAATACGTTTAGAATAACCTGCATTATAGGTCTAATAATGTTTCAAAGCAGAGTAAGCACGTACTCCTTCCGATCCACACTAATGGTAACATAATCCCATTTTTTATGAGGAGAGAAGATGATTCGTGTTATCATTGACGTGAATCGGAGGAAGGATAATCCAATACGGCTAAAACCATGAAGTCACCACCAAGTCACCTTTAGTCATGTTTGACAAATTCACATCTATCTCCAAATTTGTTCACACTACCACTAATGCAACAAGTCCTTCTCATGCTCTCATCATGCTTATGGAAATCACAAATTAGGATATCCGTCGTAAAATAAAGACGGGTTAAATAACACATAAGTGGATATATAAGACAAAATCAGATTAGATTATTACAGTACTCCTTAAACAGTATGGTTTTACTTTTATCTACTTACAACTTATCTAAATATTACTTGATCAGTCTACAACTTATAACGGATATGTCCGTCTTCAATGATATTTAGCGTAATGAATAGTACTTGGTAGCATTTTGACAAAATGAAATGAATAAGAAAGGGGCCGCCATAACCACGCGTCATTCAAAGTGGTTTACCCCATTACACATGAATAACAACATCTTTCTATCTTTCTTTTCCATTACTATCACATCTCAGTGATCTGTGATCCCACTTCTTAGGCACTTACACATATACCATAACTTTCTAATCCATCTAACCTCAAAAGAGTAAAGCAATTTATTCCTCCATTTTACAACCCATAATCATGTTATTTCTTATGGTCTTAATATATTCCTTTTGCTCAAAAAAAAGAAACGGATAACCGTTTTAAAATTAAAAACGAATAAAAAAAAAACGATAACAAGTAAAACACCTCAAAAATGATAAAGCTTTTGTCTAATTTTTTTTTTTTTTTTTTTTTTTTGTGACGAGGGGTTTAATCCCCCGGGCCCATGCATTCCCGCACCACCACATGGACCATGTAAGCCACCCCTTTCGGAGCTGCAGTGGCCAAGTGATCATCGCCCCAGCTGGTAATCGAACCTGAGACCAGGTTTAACTCAGTTACCACTGGACTAACACCACTTGGTTTTGTCTAATCTATTTAATTATACTGAGACTATATATAAACCGTCTTAAAAAAGACCAACTAAAAAAATATTTTCTTATTGGAAGTAAGTAATTTATTTATATCACTTTTTAGATCAAATTCAGAAATCATGACCAACATTAAAACATTTTTAAAATACTGAAAATAACATCGGTTTTTCACTTTTTCTACGTGTACCCCCTAAGGGCACACGTTATTAGTCTAAATATGGAAAGATTTACAATATATTATCATCTGATTCTTGGGTAAAAACTAATTTTATCATAAGTAATGAAACTATGGTGTAAATCTTTCCGTATTTAGATTATTAACGTTAACGTGTGCCCTATGTTAGAAAAACTGAAATAACAATGTCATAAAATATTTACGTTTATCTTAAAAACCGAATAAAATTCGAAATTTCTTTTAAATAAATAGTTCGCCACATAAATTTATAAGAGCTAAAATAGTACGATATCTTTAACTCCGATAAAGTCAAATGAGAAGATTATTTTGAGTCGGAGGGTGCACTAAGCCCGCCACTAAGCAAACTCATAAGTTTATAAACTCTACAACTACACTAAAATTTTCATGCTTAATTGATGGTTCAAGACTTAAAGCTAACAAATTCAATAAAAATGGAGCTCAAAGTTTCAAACTTTCTTTATTCTTTACTGTATTCATATTGTTTGAACTCAGTTTTAGTAGCTTCATTCATACCAACAGATAATTACCTTATTAACTGTGGTTCAAACACTGAAACAACAATTGATAATCGTGTTTTTATTGGTGATTTAACAAAACCCAAGTTTTTATCTGTTGATAATTCAGCTAAATCATCAGTAATTACAGTTTTTGATTCAAACCCATCTCAGAATTTACCTGAAATTTACAAAACAGCAAGAATTTTTACAGGTGGGTCCATTACATATGTGTTCAACATCAAGGGTAAAATGGGGATTCACTTGGTACGTTTACATTTTAATCCTTTCAATTCTCAGAATTATAATCTTAGTTCTGCAGTTTTTACTGTTTCTGTTAATGGGTATTTACTGTTTCAAGGGTTTACCCCTGATGCTATGATGTTAAGGGAGTTTATACTGACAGTAAACAGTGAAAAAGTTGAGATTGTTTTTACCCCTGTGGGTGAAAAAAGTTTAGGTTTTGTTAATGCTATTGAGGTAATTTCTGCTCCTGATAGTTTATTTGTTGATGTTGGGGTGCCTTTTGTTAGCCCAAATGGTGTAAATTTAGGGTTTGTGAATCTGTCATCAGAAATATTAGAGACTGTTCATAGGATTAATGTGGGTGGTTCAAAGATTACGCCTTTTAACGATACGCTTTGGAGGACTTGGATTCCTGATGATGATTACCTGGTTTTGAAATCGGCCGCGTTTAGGGTAGCTACAGCAAACCCTCCTGTTTATAGACCTGGTGGTGCTACTAAGGAAGTCGGCCCGGATAATGTTTACATGACTGCACAGGAGATGAATAAGAAGAATGTGACTGCATTCGCGGAGTTTAATATCAGTTGGAAGTTTCCTGTGGTGGATCATGTTCAGTATTTTGTTAGGCTGCATTTCTGTGATATTGTTAGTCTTGCCCTGAATCAGCTCTATTTTGATGTGTATGTTAATGGGATGATGGCTAAACAAGATGTGGATTTGTCGTTACTTACTGTACACACGCTTGCGTCCCCTTATTATATTGATTTTGTTGTCGGGATGGAGGATTCAGGACCGATTCAGATAAGTGTCGGTCCGTCTGCACTGAGTAGTTCTTCGATGAAAAATGCTATATTGAATGGAGTAGAGATCATGAAGATATTGAATAGTAAGCCAGCGTGGCGTGGAGATAGTAAGGGAAACCGTGTGTTGATTGTGATTTGTGGGGTTGTCGGAGGGTTTGCTCTTTTGAGCTTGGTTGCTTTCGCTGTTTTTGTTGCAGTCAAATGCAGGAAGAAACCTAAGCGTTCTGAAAGCATCGGGTGGACTCCACTGCGTGGTACCGGGGGAAGTGCTTACAGTAGAGTAACCGAGGCCAGTGCTTCTCCTCATGGGGCGGGTTTGAAGATCCCGTTTGAGGAAGTACAATTTGCAACAAATGATTTCGACAGAAGTTTGATTATTGGTTCTGGTGGATTTGGAATGGTATACAAAGGGGTTCTTCGAGATGGAACGACAGTAGCAGTGAAACGAGCTATGCCGGGTTCTAGGCAGGGTCTTCCCGAGTTCCATTCAGAAATATCGGTTTTATCAAAGATACGACACCGTCACCTCGTCTCAATGGTAGGTTTTTGCGAGGAGCAGTCGGAAATGATCCTAGCGTATGAATACATGGAGAAGGGGCCGTTGAAGAAGCATCTATATGGTGGTGCCGCGCCAACATTGTCTTGGAAACAACGGCTTGACATTTGCATTGGTTCGGCCAGAGGCCTTCATTACTTGCATACCGGCTTTGCTCAGGGAATCATTCATCGAGACATCAAATCCACGAACATCTTACTCGATGACAGTTACGTAGCCAAGGTGGCTGATTTCGGTCTTTCAAGATCCGGACCCCACATTGATCAGACCCATGTAAGCACCGATGTAAAAGGTAGCTTCGGTTATCTAGACCCAGAATACTTCCGAAGACAACAACTGACAGACAAATCCGATGTCTACTCATTTGGGGTCGTTTTGCTCGAGGTGCTTTGTGCTAGACCAGCCTTGGACCCGTTACTAGCTCGGGAACAAGTAAATTTAGCCGAATGGGCATTAGAGTTCCAAGAGGCAGGACGTCTCGAGGAAATCATCGACCCCAAAATCAAAGACGAGATAAAAGCACCATGCTTGAAGAAATTCGGAGAAACAGCACAAAAATGTTTAGCAGAATACGGCGTAGATAGGCCAACCATGGGTGATGTCCTGTGGAACTTGGAGTATGCATTGCAACTTCAAGAGGGTCAAAATAGAGCTGTGGAAACAGACGAGTCGAGCAACACGATTACTACAGAAACGTATACGACGACAACGGTTGTTGTTCCGGGTGATCTTGCCAATGTTATTGCCATTGTGGATACAAGTGATGAGAGTATAGGTAGATCAACTAGTAAAGTTTTTTCTCAGTTAATTACTAGTCATGGCAGATAGTAAATGTAAATTTACATTACAGTAAAAACTTCATTATTTGATGTTGTAATATTTTTTCACTATTGTAAGTTGTGTAACACAGTAAATGGTAAAATGTGTGGATTTTTCATATAATTTGGATTGAATTCTTTTGGTGTGTGTTTTGTAGTGTGACTGAACTAGCTAACTTTCTACTTGAATTTAACATCAATTGCGTCTGTAGTCCAACGGTTAGGATAATTGCCTTCCAAGCAATAGACCCGGGTTCGACTCCCGGCAGACGCATTTTTCTATTTTAGTCCATTTTTACACAATTAAAGTTTTTTATAACGTACGATCACACCAATGGTGACACTTGTTTTATTGCAATTGTCAAAACACGTTTTGCAACCCCGAATAAAATTAGTTATTATACACTAATTTTTGGCCCGTGCAAAAAATTCCACAGGTTGTTTTCAAATTGTATTATTCTAATTATGTATCATCGGAATTAAATTATAAATGTTCATAAATTTTGATATAATTTTTTATATCAAAATTCGATTTTATTTTATATCTAACGTCCATACATTTTTTTTATGACTTGATTTTCGCAAAATATTTCAATTAATGATATTAATTTGTACACTATTTCTAGTTGTTATTTTAATATTAAGTTATTTTTATTGTTTTTTAATTTAGTATTGTCGCCCCAATTTTTTTCCGATTGCTATAAATTGTTAATTATGGAGTATTGTTTGTTGTAATTAGTTATTGGGTATAAATAGTTATGTAATAGTTCTAGACAGACAACGTTCAAAATTATTATATTTTCTTACCTAATATTTAAGTTCATGTAATACATATTTGCAATTTTCGTACGAACTTATATCAAAAGTGTTACGTAATAATTGTAAAACTATTATTTCAGACAGTTATTTCGAATTAAAATCATTATACAACTCATTCAAATATAATTAATAAATCGGGTTTTCTAACGTGTTCCACTATTCCCTTTCTAAATAAAGAAAGTTTAACACCATATTTTCATTAATTATAATAACGGTTTTTCTAACGTGTGCGCTAAGGGCACATGTTGGTAATTTAAATGTTGAAAGATTACACCATATTTGCGTTAATTATGGCAAAAATAACTTTTTATCTGAGAATCAGATGTGAATATGTTGTAAATCTTTCCGTATTTAAATTATTAACATGTATTCTAGGTAGGATACGCGTGAAAAATCGTTATAATAAAAATGAGTTTAATCAACGAAAATATATTATAAATCTTTCCGTATTTAGACTAGTAACCTAGGCTCTAAAACACACATTAAAAAAAGCCGTTAATAAAAACAAACGAAACTCCTCACTAATCACTATTGTCTATTACACGCAATCACAGCTGTTACTTAAAAAGAAAACAAAAGCTGCAAGTATTTTCCCCCCAATTTTTTTAATCAAAATCATCACAAAAACCGTCACTAATCATCAATCAACGAACATACTCCGTCACTTTTCTCTTCTCTTCCCCGAAACCGACAATTTATAGAGAGAGAAAGTGTCGGGAAAAAAAAAACAAAAGAATTCATGATTTAGGGTTTTTGTGATCTTCCGCAAAATATAAACCCTAGAATTTGGGGGAATTGAAGAAATGACGGATGTTGTACTACACATCTATGATGTGACCAACAGTGGATCCGACAAGACGAACAATACTATTTCCAACATTAATAAGTTCTTTAAAGATGGTATTGGTTTAGGTGGAATCTTTCATAGCGCTGTTCAGGTTTAATTTTGTTTCCATTTTTGCTGATTTTTCGTAGTTTTTGGTTATTTGCGCTAGATCTAGGGTTTTAGCTGTGGTAATTTGTGAATTTTGTTTGATATTTTGTGTTGTAGTGAATGCGATTACGATTGTGTTGTTAATTTGAGCTTAATCTGTAGAGGATCTATGATGTTAAGTAGTACTCGAAGGCCGAAGGGTGTAGTAATTTGTGTTGATTTTAATTAGCAAATGTCGTATTCCGGCGTTGATTTGAATCTTCCATGTATTAGTAAGAGTGAGCTTCTGATTATGGAGTGTGATTTTGATTTATCGAGGCGGAATGTGTTAATGATGAAGTATTTTCTGGAGGTATGCATTGAGTTTTGTTGAGACGAGTTCAGTGGGATTTGAGATTGAAAGACGAGCTAGTTATCGAGGTTTTGAAGTTATGATCGCATTTTGAAATTAAGATTTAGTACTTTGTGGAGTGAGCTTAGAATCTGTAGCAAGGTCGGTCAACTCTCAAATTCCGACTTTGGTGTACATAGAGGAGAAAATATTGGATTAGTTAATTGCCTATCTAACTGCCAATTTGAGGTAGAAATATAGTTGTGGTAGAGTTTCATGGTTGATTATTGTGTACCATGTTTGGTATTTCGGCTTTGGATGGGTGAGTTAAATTAATCTAGCTGGGATCCAAGGAAATGATGGATCGATAATTCAGTAGATATCTTGAAGGCAGTACGACATGGTAATCGGATACTAGGAAGTAGGAACTTCTGCTATAGTGGCTGCAATTTGTTGAGGTGGAATGTGGGAATGATGAAGCATTTTGTAGAGGAGGTATGCCGTAACTTTGTTGAGACGACCTCATTGGGATTTGAGAGACGGGGCGAGCTTTGATTTTAAATTTAGGGTGTGCGAGACTGAAACATGGCCTTGTTATTAGTGTTTTGGAGTTTACAGCGATCGCATTTTGAGCGGCATTTTTAGAGATATGATTGAGGAGATCAAGTATGAAACTGAGATTTAATACTTTGTGAAGTGAGCTTAGAATCTGTAGCAAGGTTGGTCAACTCTCCGACTATGGTGTACGTAAAGGAGACGCATTCTGATTAATTGACCTATGTAATTGCCAATTTTGATGTAGTGAGATACATGAGGTAGAATTTCATGGTTATGTATGGACGTATGGTGTACCGTGTTTGTTAATTATGGCTTTGAATGGGCGAGTTAAATTGATCTAGCTGGGGTACAAGGAAAGGATGGATGGATAAATTGTAAGACATGGAAAACTGGAAAATGCAATAACACATGGTAGTGCGATACTAAGAATTTTTGCTATAGTGGTGGAGATTTATGGTTGCTATCACTTGTCATGAATTTTCAAACTGGGATGGCGTACTATGACATTGTGGCATGGCATGGATCATTGCGGCTAATTATCCTGCTTAGCCATATTAGCAGTACCACTTTAGTTACCCTAGTACAGATAATAAGGCTTATATATCAGTTGTTCTGCTCAAATATAGAGCTAGCTGATCTGATGCGAATATGTGATTGATGAGAATATTGTGTGATTGAGCTTACTACAAAGACATTGACTTCTAAGTGTGCTCAGCCAATCAAATGTCATGGACTTGTCGATTATTGGGTATACAGGTTCTTCATAAATTGTTGTAAGATGTTGACTTTTAGGTGATTTGAGTGGGAAGCTGTGGGGTTATCCATCTGTTATTTCTAAGCCAGTCTCATTGATTCATGCAATCACGGCAGTGCGTGTTTTGCTTTACAAAAGAGTATGCTTGAATTAATTATATACCTGTTATCATGGTTTACCTTTTGATGCCCGTATGTGTGGGTGTAGCGTCAAATGCTTATATCTGTATGAAATTGTTGTACAGCATGTAACCCCGTCACAGTTTTCACGTTATCCCATTGCATAAAGTGATCAAAGTTGCTATTTGTAAAACCATAGAACTTAAAGAATCCCCAGCGATGCTAGCATTTTTAATTTGTGAGACGGAGTGAGCCGTGATTATAGGCTGCCAGATCAAAACACGGCCAAGTTATCAGTGTTGTGGAGTTTACAATGATTGCCTCTTTAGAGATACGACTGAGGAGATCAAGTCTGAAACTGAGATTTAATATTTTGTGGAGCGAGCTTAGAATCTGTAGCTAGGTCGGTGAACCCTCAAAACTCCGCCGATGGTGTACTGTGTAGTGTGTACACAGTGGAGAAAATTTTGGATTAGTTAATTGCCAATTTGAAGTAGAAAGGTAATTGTGGTAGGAATTCATGGTTAATTATAGTGTACTATGTTTCATAATTCATAATTTTGGCCTTAAATGGTTGAGCATTGAGTTAATTGCCCATTAAAAATGCCAATTTAATTACAAATTTGAAGTAGAAAGATAGTTGTGCTAGAATCTTGTGGTTAATTGTGTTTGGTATTATGGCTTTGAATTGGTGAGTTAAATCGATCTAGCTAGGAATCTAGGATACAACTATACACGGAACTGATGAATGGATAAATTACAAGACATCTCAGATAGGCAGTAAGACATGTTCATGAGATACTAGAAACTTTTGCTATAGTGGTTGCGATTTATGGTTGTTATCACCAATTGTGGCGGTGTACTATGACATTGTGGTATGGTCGCGTCATTACGGATAGTTATCCTGCATAGCCATATTAGCTGTATCAGTGGGTAGCTGTTATCATAGATTATAAGAGTCATACACGCATGCATCAGTTGTTCCTTTCAAATATCGGCGAAGCTGTTATGATGTGAAATTTGAATATTTGATTGATGAGATTGATATATAGGGTGCTTGATCTCATTACAAAGACATTGACTTCTAAGCGTACTCAGCCAATCAAATGTTAAGGACTTGTTGATTATTGTTTCCCATAGATGCTGTAAATGTTGACTTTTAGGTGATCTGAGTGGGAAGCTGGCAGGCTTGTTCTTCTGTAGTTCTGTTACTTTACCTGCCTCGCTGATTCATACTATTACGGCAATGCTTCTTTTGCCTTAAGAGGAGTACGATTGAATTAATTATCTAGCTGTTATCATGGGTAAGCGTTTGAGTTTTGATGTCTATGCCCGTATGTGTGAATGAGTGTCAATTGCTTATATCTATATTTAAGTGATGTATGGCATGTCAGCATGTATCACTGCATTGCATAAAAGTGATTAAAGTTGCTACCGTAACAACTTTGAAATGAAAAAAACCCCAAACGATGCTAGCATTATTAATTTATGATGATGTGTCCCTCTTTTGCACTGGAAGTAGTAGAGGTGATGCATTTGTTTCAGTTGAGATTTAGATAGTTGCATGAATCGTGGAATCGTCTGTGTTAGATCTACACAAAGGCGATCCAACCCTATTCCAGTAAGAATCAAGTTGAGAGGCAAAGGAGTGCTGTGTGTACTTTTCCTGGCAAAACATTTTTGACAACTATAAGACTTTTGCCTATTTAGAATTTTTTTTGACTTATGACCTCAAGTTCTATCTTATGCTAATAGGTGTATGGAGATGATGAATGGTCATTTGGCTACTGTGAACAAGGAACTGGAGTCTTTAGCTGCCCTTCTACAAAAAATCCTATGTATACATATCGTGAAAAAATTGTTCTTGGACAAACAAATCAATCCATATTCAAGGTTAATCAGATTTTGAGAGAGCTTAGCAGAGAGTGGCCTGGAGTTTCTTACGACTTGTTATCAAGAAACTGTAACCACTTCTGTGATGAATTGTGCGAAAAGTTGGGTGTTCCCAAACTTCCAGGTATGACATGATTATTGCTTTGCTTATCTTTAACCATATGCAAATTTGTGATGAATTGCCTGTTTAGTAAATTCAATATGGGTAATATGGAGAGTGATGTTTGTGTAAACATGTCATGTCTACACTTTGTTTTGAGTTCCAGCACACTGACACTGGGCAGAAACCATTATGCCTGCACTGTCACATAGTGTAGGGTCTAGTGTAACATATGTAATATAGCCAAGGAGTTTGTACTAGAAATATTTGAAAGTACGTCGTGGAGTTAATTCTAATGACTAATGAGCTACTTGGTTGTACACTAATGGAAAATCTATCACTTTTGTTATCCTTAACTCCTTACTCATAGTGCTTGTGGGAGCAACTTTAAATATAACATTAGGTCATTAGATTATTTCTTGAAGATATTGTATCATGTCTGCTATCTATACCCTGCACGGGCTTTTATGCTGTGTGGCTTTTGATGGAGTAGGTGTTTAAATATCTTCCTCTTTGACAGCATGGTGGTTTTTTCGCTCTCTTATTTCGGTATTGTTGGATTTTTATTTCTGCTATGTGTAGCATACCATTACCACATTGCCTCAATGGTTTATGATGTGGTAGGGGGTATGCTGTCTGATCCTGGTGTTGAAAAACGTAGAGAGGTTTTCTAACGAGTTATCAGTAAAAATTGTGCTGAGAATCACATTGACCAACTAATATTCAGATCAAAAGAAGTGCACAGAATTTAGTGATTGATTTTTCTTTATTCGGTCATATTGTAAAGGCAAACAACACGAATGGGAAAAATTTTCTATAGTGATTGAAACGGGAAAATTTGATGATATATATGTAGCATCTGAATTAGTTTTTTTTATACATTTTAAGTTTGAAACTATTGTGGTGGTTGTTGAAACTACTGCAAATTTTATTGTATGGGATTTCACAGAGAAGCTAGTCATCCAAAAGAAGCGAAGAGGTTGGAACTCTCTTACACTAGTCCATGGTTATTAGCATTGTAAACCTGATCATCAACTTGACCAATCAACTATGTTTTGATCCTGTGTCCTTTCATTTCTTTGTGTTATCCTTGGGTTCTTTGGCACATTGGAGTAATATGCAATTAAGATATGTAGCACTATTTATTAGATTAGGATTAGTGAATGCAAGGCAGTACTTTCAAAATTCTTGTGGCCTTTGTTATGCAGGTTGGGTAAATCGATTTGCCAATGCTGGTGACACTGCCGTGGAGATAGCTGAAACCACTGCGTATCGTGTAAGCTGTCTGCTTTTTTGTCATCATTAAATCTATGTTTGGTCAGTTGCCTGGTCTTAGTCATATATGTGCCTCATACATCCTTGTTCTTGTAATGTACTCCTAGGTGTCTTTCCCCTCAAAGAACATTTCTCGTAAGGTTTTATTATCTTCTTTTAATGACAAATGCAAGTTAAATTAGTGTAAAACAGTTTCAGTTCTACATAGTCATGGAGAAAGGAGAGTCTGATATAGTATAATAGAGTTTTAAGGCGCTACGATAGGACGGAAGATCTCTAAAATGAATTCATTACTAGGCTCGCTATCTCCTTCCTTATAAAGGATTGAAGGGAGAGGTAGATATCCTGAGTTAGGATATTTGTTTTTTTCTTGTATGGTGAATGCAAATAGGCCAAGGCATTATTGGTCAAAGTTGAATAGTAGTGATTAAAACCCTTTTTTGTTTTTTTTAATTGTATGCGTGCCAATAGGAAACAGGGCATTATTGGTTGGGTATGAGTATTTGGCGAGTACATATACTCGCGATTGAGAAACATCTGGGCAGCGAGAACAAATTTCTTTCTCGTTTTTGGAATAGTTTGTGGAGTATCTACTTCCCAAATTTATTATCCTCATTCGACTTTTTGTTCAACGGATTTTAAGCTTGACCATTGTTTTCTTTAATTAAAAAAAATGAGTGGAGATGCAATGTAAAATTTGCCATATGCTCCCTTTGATCGGAAGTGTTCTTCCCCTTTAGTTCAGCATGGTTTTGAAAAAATACAATAGTAAGTTGATTAAACTTGATACTAGATCAAAAATCACTAATTCACAACCCCTCTCTCACCTCCCTTGGGCCTTGGTACCCTTTTCTCCCACCAGTTCCAATCCTCCCAGACCTTCTCTGCCAGCCACACCACTAGGCTTGGCAAAACCACCAAATTGTTGTAATCTTGCTGCGATAAATCGCATACCCACATGATCCGTTCTCAATCTTGTCTTCCATTTTAGCCAATGCCTAGAATACACATTCTTATACGTTTGACCACCTGAAATTCATGTATTTATGTCATCAGTAAATTGATTTTACGAGTGTAAGACAGTTTTACATAAGCATTTGTTCAATATAAATGTGATCATAATATTGCTGATTGCTGTAGTTTATCTGCTGTTCTTTTCTCGTGTGCATAATATAGCTATAGTGCAGAACTTCACCGAGTTTCATATCTAGCAATACCAGTCCATGTAGGTTGTACCACGAGTCTGCAAATAATGCCGTCAAAGTAACTTGACCATCTCATTTTCCTGATCTGACTGTTCTTTTATATCACGACAGTTCAAACAAGCTAAGACGGAGATTGTAACTGCCAGCAAGGTTGCTTACCGGTTCCTACAAGGCATCGCGACCAATGCCAACTCACAAGTATCAACAGACAGTGAAAGCCCAAACAGGACATCTCCTCGATTTCAGATGTCGTGGTTTAAAAACCTCATCCCTGCTGGTGATAAACCATCCACGAGTGCTGTACTCGAAGGGCCTAATCAGCAGGTGATTCGACAACAACAAGACGATGATGATGATACAGCGTTTCTCAGACAGAATGGTCATCGCAGTACTTAATTACTCGTTTTTACACTGTCCAGATGGAAAAAGAAGCCCAGGTTATTTCTGATGCGACTGTTGTGTATTTTTGTAAAATTCAACCGTTCCCTCTATTGTGTTCAAACGGCCTTGTATTTTGTATGGGGTATAATGACTAGAAATTGGTGAATTGTTATCCAATTCAACTTGCTAGTAGCTACACGCTTTTCAAATCGCGTGGAGCGGGATTTTATTCCGCGGATATATAGACCAGACAAATTGATCCAAAACTTGAATGAACCCAACTTGGACTTTGTTGGATCCATAATTGATCCTACTTGAAAATTTGAAATCACTCGAACCCAAATTGATTTGACTCGAGTTAATCTAGTCTAGATTTAAACACAAATTCTACTTTAGTTGCACATGCGATTAGTAGAAAAGTGATTATATTTTGACAAGTAGTGGCCACTGGCCACTTTTGATTAGGTAGCGATCACCTTTTTTATTTAAAAAATGACCATTTTTTAAGAGTGGTCATTAACTCATTATTTATCAAAAAGTGATCATTTTTTACCACAAAACGATTACATTTTTCCAAAAAAGTTACGGAATTAAATCGTCGTAAAATTTAAATGCCATGCAATATTTTTGAGTTGTCACTGTGAGTCTGTGATCAACATGTGTTTAGTAGTTGACTTGCAAATGGATAAAAGTCAACTTGTTTAAAAAAACTCGGGTTTAGTCTATAATGACAACTTTAGAGTATTAGATGGACTTGAATTTTCCAAATTTAATACTCTTTTACTTAAAGTTTTTACTTTCCGAAATGAATTTTTAAATTCAATTTTTATAAAAATATATTGGTTGGAATGTTATAAAAGTTACAGCATAAAATTCTTTAAGAATAGAGGTTTAATATGAGTATACATTTTAATATATTTAGTTATATATTTTGATAGATATTAAAGAGAGAAGTCGGTGTTTCGCAAGGTGAGAATGACAATTAAAAAAAAAAAATAGAGAATACTTATTTACGTAGTTACTCTTTCATGTATACAAATACTTCCTTATGGAATTTTTGTCCTTTACTTTCATATGATACCCTTCTACTAAAAATAAAAGAATTTTTTATCTTAGTTAATTAGTCAATGAAATAGGAATTTATGAAAAATAGTTAATCAAAAAATGAATTTAACTTAGTTAATTTGCATCAATTACTAGTTTTATCCCGTGCAAAATTGCACGGGTTTGTTTTTATATATTTGTTTTTATTAAATATTTACAAAATGAATTGTATTGTTAAATTTTGAAATTCAGTACATTTGATGCTTACAACTACTACGATATAACTTATGTATTTAATGGATATAATTAAAGCGATAACAACAAACTTGATTTATTTTATAGACAGAATATTTTTTTAATTGTAAAACAGTGGAAAGAGACGACATACATCAATTTGGCCTATTTTCTGACCATGGTCCAATCCAAGTCACCCGAACTATTTATGACCGAATAGTATATACTAACCTTTGACAATTTTATATATACTCGTATAACAGTATTAAGTCATGTAATTTGGAAGAATGTGTTAAATTAAATTACATTTTTAAAAAGTGAATATAAAATAATTTAATAGTTTTTCAACAATGAATATTTACTTTATTAAATTGTAAATTATTTTGTTGAATATTCTTTTAATAAATTTTTGAACTGTTATTACAATAAATATATTATATTTAATTTATTTTGTTGGTTAGTTCTATAAGTATATTTATATTATTATGAGGATTGTTTTTGTTTTTCATATATCACATGACTAATCAACACCAATTTACTATTAGATCGTGATTCAATAACAGGTGAATGTTAGTTATATTGTTAAAAAAGTATTTAATTTTCTTACTAATTTGGGTAAAAGTGAGGAAAAAATTTAATAAGCGGGTTTTAATGTATATACTTGGTATAAAATCAATAAATCTTAAAAATAGTGTATACTAAATTTTCATATAAATTATTTGTAAAATCGGAAAAAATAATAATTTATAAAACATTTTATAAGATTACTCATATTTTAAAAAGTGTAATTTAATTAAATGAAGTTAAAAAAATTTGGTGGGCCTTAGTATATTGTTGAGGTGGCTTCACCAAATTCCTTTAAATGATTCTGTTTTAATAAAGAAAAGATACTATATTAAGAAGATTTGATTAATTTAATTTATTTATTTATCATTCAGGAAATTTGGGATTTATAAAAACTAGGGCTAATAAAATTGGGAAAATAGGAAAAGTCTTTGACCTTTGAAGAATGTCTAATTTTATCTCTTCTATCTCTCATTGCTACACTTATTAAAATTTGTCTTTATAAGCAATTTAATTGTTAAATTCTCTATAAGATCACAATCTAAAAAATCGCAGTTTCGTCTAAAATCTACACAAGTAATACTAAGTTACTAACTACACAAATTCTCATTGAAGACGGAAGTATCCGTCTTAAGGTGAAGACGGGCCAAATAATGACCCATTTACGTAGATAAGACAAATTTTTTTACTCTTCCCTATATTTATACATTTTTATCTTATTAATACAAATAAATATTACCTGATCCGTCTTCATTTACGACAAATATATCCGTCTTGAGTAAAACTAATTAAACTAACTAACTACCACAATCCACAAATAATTTACTCTCCACACGACCACACCTCCATCTTTATGACAAAACAAAGATAACTATTCAACCGGGAAGGCCGGATTTTTTTTGTCATTATGCACATGCCTTACCATTATTAGGGTCTATTCAACGGTCGATAAGCTTTGTATATTACTCCACATATTTACATGTCAACTTCCTTTGGTATACGGACTATGCTATGCAAGACTTTGCCTAAAATCAACCCAAAACAATTAAACAAATAGATGCTCCTTTGTGTATAAGTGTATAACACATTATTCACATATTCATTATCTTCGTGGTTCTTGCCAATTATTCAGATTGGTTAATAATATACAGAATCAAAAATTCACGAAAAAGGAAAAACGAACATATATCTTGGACTTAATAATCTGGGACCGGTTTATTTGGATTCACCTTATCCTGAACTTATGTCTGATGACGGCGGCGCTAGCTCCATTTCAACGGCTGTTACTGGTAAATCTTTAACTTCTTTCTATTTAGTTTTGTTGTTAATCCAAATTATAACTATATAGAGTAGGGGCGATAATAAGTCGAATTCATTCGAGGTCGAGCTTGGAATTATTTAAGGCTTGTGCTCATGAAGCAAAACCCGAGTTGAAACCAATCACGAATCCTCCCATTCTTAGAAAAATTAAGCTTATTATCAAGTTTGTTAATTTAAACTCGAGCTTATGCTCAAGTTTAAAATAGGGCCTTACCAAATACTTTTGGGGATACTAAAATAGTACTATGCTTCACATGGGAATTACACTAAATTGAGCAATTTCACATAAAAACATAATAAAAATTAAAAATAGACAAACATCCTTACTACTCTAATGTGGACATGATTTAGTTGTTCTGCATAATTCTCTTATTAGCAATACAAATTTTCACACGTGCCAAGAATTTTTAATGAGAAAATGTGATCATTATTTGATAGGTAATATATTCCTTATATTAAAAGAATAAGAGGTCTTCAAACTTTTCTAGGTAAATTGAAATGTTCTATGGTTTGTCCTCTAGCTGATGTAGTTAGACCTTTGTTCATTTGGATTTATTTTTGTTTAACTTAACTTAATTTTTTTTTTGGATTTTTATGAACTTAACTAATATTTGCTGAACTTAACTTATTTTTACTGATTTTTTCTAAACTTATTTTTGCTAAATCTAACTTAATTTATTTTTGCTAAACTTAACTTAAGTTATATTTGCTGAAGTTAACTTATACTCCCTCCTATTCTCTGTTTTCTTCCCTATTTCCTTAAACGGATTATTCAGGTTTTCTTCCCCTTTCCTATTTTGGTAACTTTTAATTATATTTTATTCATTCCTCTCTCATATCACCCAACCCCACCCAACTTTTTTACCCCTATTTTATTCATTTCATCAATGTTTTGGGCCCACAATTCATCATTTAATTCCTAATTATTCATCTCTCTCTCCTATTCCAAACCCCACCCAACTCTTTCTTCATTAAAATATATTATTCCTTGAGTATTGTGCCCCATCCAAAGGGGAAGAATACCCGGAATAGGAGGGAGTATTTGCTTAACTTTTCTGAATGTAACTTATATGAGTCTAACTTTTCGAAACTAAATAAATATTAACTTAGATAATAATAACTTTTTGAGAGGTCTCAGGTTCGATTACCAGTTGGGGCGATGACCATTTGGCCATTGCAGCCTCCGAAGGGGTGGCTTACATGGTCATGTGGTGGTGCGGGACTGCATAGGCCCGGGGGATTAAACCCCTCGTCACCAAAAAAAAGAAAAATAATAGTTCCATCTTTTAGATATATATATAAATATAGTATGTTCATTATCTTACTTTAATACATAATTAAAAAGTAAATCACATATCACAATTTTTTTTAATAAGATATTTCTATATTATCGGTATCCCTTCACCTCCCTCGTCGTCATTTGCGCTTACACTGTCAAATCAATTGCCTCGCCAAATGTCTTTGACTATGTTATTTCGCACCTTGTACATAGCCTTCTTGCGCTTCTTATCAACAAACATGCCTGAATCTGTTGTCCCTTGAATATTTACGTCATGTTGTATAATAGGTATCCTAAGAGGGTGCATCTGTATAAAATTATGAAGTGTAAAAGTAGAAACAATAATGAACATTTGATATTTAAGTGACATTTGAGGCAAAACTTTTAACACATTCCACCTCTTTTTCAATTGACTAAATGTCATTTCAACCTTCATTCTCAATGATGAATGTCGATAATTAAAATGTTCTAATATACCTTCCGGGGGCCTGTGATCAAATTAAACTTGGGCATATAGCATCTAACATTTACGTTTTTGTCGATAATAGGAGACAAACATCCTATTGTAGTACTTTTCTTTAGATGGATGCGGGAAAACATATTTTTGAATTAGTTAAAGCATCCCGCCGCATTGTAACGTCATGGGCACTTCCTTCTCACACAACATATTTTGAATTCGTTTTTTTCTTCCTTTTTTTTCTTTTTAAAATACTATAATGTTTAGCTTAAATACTGTCTTAGTTTTTGCTTCGATTTTAATAAAAGTCGTACGAGAATTATTGTATGTAATTGTTAACTCGTGTATTTTTTGCGAAATCCGACTATTCTTTTGTTAATAGTGACAAGTTTGGGTAATTAAAAAAAATGGCACATGAGACGTTTGTACGAGAGAATTTGTGAAAATCGCACATTTTTCAAAACTCGTCAATACTATAAACATCAATTAGAGGATTATACAACCAGATGTATACATCTGGTAGTATAGATTTCGAGCTTTATAACAAAGAATTTGAGCTTATGCATATATTTTACGAGCTTTATTGAAAAGAACATGAGCGTCTTTATAAAAAAATTATATATAAATCAAAACATTATATTGAAATTCAAAAATAATACATATAAAATCCAAATTTTTTAATTTTAACAAAAATTATTATAGTGCAAGAAAATATTGTTAAAAGCTCGAAAAAATAGCATATAAGCTCAATTAGATTTGTATTAGATGTACGATGCTCATATACATCTGGATGTATAGTCCTATTTGTGGGTATGAGTATTTGCCTAACTTTTCTGAACTTATTTTTGCTTAACTTTTCTAAACTTAACATAACTTATTTTTGTTAAACTTTTCTAAACTTAACTTATTTTTGCTGAACTTAAATTAAATTAAATTAAGCAAAAATAAGTTCAAAAAAACAGGGTCTTAGGCCCTGTTCTTTTGGACTTCAAGTCACTTAACTTAAGTTCACTTCAGATCCTATAAGTTCAGTTCAGTTCAGTTCAGTTCCTATAAGTTCAGTTCAGTTCCTATAAGTTCAGTTCAGTTCAGATCCTATAAGTTCAGTTCAGTTCAGTTCCTATAAGTTCAGTTAAGTTCATTTCAGTTCCTATAAGTTCAGTTCAGTTCCTATAAGTTCAGTTCAGTTCAGTTCAGTTCCTATAAGTTCAGTTCATATAAACTCAATTAAGAAAAGTTGTATACGGAGTATTATTTTTAACAACCGATACAAACATTTCGCTTTAATTATTCGATACACGTCATCTATAAAAAAAACCTCATTAATAATTTACCCATTTTTACTCTCTAATTAATGTCAAACTATCATCCTCATTACTAATTTACTCGTCTTTTATTCTCTAATTAATGTCAAACTAGCATCCTCATTAATGCCAAAAAACAACAACTCATCATACGACGCCCTCACCCTCACCAATTGTCACTCTCCCATTAATCAGTTTCTCCATCACCATTGTTAGAGAAAATAGATGGCTAAAGAAAATTGTAATAGTGAATTATTTTTATCGTAATGTAATTGTAGTATAATGTACGGAGTATGAACTATGAACAAACCATTATATATAAAGTTAAAAATATTTTAAACTACCTTGTGTTTTAGACTATTTTTTTATCAATGTCATCTACTGGATAATAATAATAATAATAATAATAATAATAATAATAATAATAATAATAGTTAACTTAAATTAAAATAAAGTTAATTAAGTTCGAATTTTATAAGTTCAGTTCAGATCCTATAAGTTAAGTTCAGTTCAGATCCTATAAGTTCAGTTCAGTTCAGTTCAGTTCCTATCAGTTCAGTTCAGTTCCTATAAGTTCAGTTCAGTTCCTATAAGTTCAGTTCAGTTCCTATAAGTTCAGTTCAGTTCAGTTCAGTTCTTATAAGTTCAGTTAAGTTCAGTTCCTATAAGTTCAGTTCAGTTCCCATAAGTTCAGTTCAGTTCAGTTCAGATCCTATAAGTTCAGTTCAGTTCAGTTCAGTTAAGTTTCAGTCCAAAAGAACAGGGCCTTACTTTTATGTCTTAACTTATTATATTAGTAATAAAAATACATTCGATTGAATGAGTCAAATGTCAATTCTATAAACTTTTCTCTCAAGTTAAAAAAAAAATATACCATAAATTTGTGATAAAAGATACTACAGGTAAACACACATTAATGGGTAATTTGATTTTGTTACACAACTGTATGATATGGGAGAAATATTTTGCATAATCTATTACGAGTTCATTATACCCTATTACTAGAAATAACTGTATGATAGGGAGAAATATTTAATCTTTTTCACAATTTTTATTTTTCTGTCTTTTTATACAAATGTACTACGAGTTATTGATGGATTATCGTACAAATTTAAGAAAAAGTGGTAATAAATGTAATATAATAGGTACAAATCATGATTAAAGATAAAAATGAGTAGATTTATTATATAATTAAGTACGAAATGGTCACGAAATACAAAAAAAAGGGTAAAAAAAGGGTCTCTTAATTCTTTGAAAGACGGTATCTCTCAAGTTTTAGTGATTACAAATCATCTAATTTTATAATATAATTAAGTCATTAATTGAGATTACTCTCTTTGTAACTGTAATGAATAATTAACTAATTTATTCATCACAATTTCTTATTTGTGACGGGAAAATCCGTCGCAAGCTTGCGACAGGTCAAATAATACTATGTGGGTACATAAGACAAAAGCAAGTACTTAAAGAGTAGCAAATTGTTTTATCTTATGTACCCACATAGTTCATACTTGATCCGTCGCAAGCTTGTGATGGATATACCCGTCACAAGGGAGATTTGCTGTTTATTCATATAATTAATTCTTTCGAAAAAAAAAAGTAATTTACATAATAAGGTTTCACAAAAACTTCAGAGAGACGGTCTCTTAATAACGTTATTGAGTTCCGGTGTCTCAATAACGTTATTGAGAGACCTCTCACATGATGGAGTAAGGGACCTACTGAAGGTTTTGTTTCCCTCATACTTCGTATATGTCTAGACCGTCTCTCACGAGACCTACTGATGAAGTTTAGATTACACGCCAATCTTATTGGTTGTGGAAAATATCAAATTTTCTCTCTTATACAGTTATACCACCTAAACATGCTACCAAACAATAATATACTCCCTCCATTTTTATCCAAGTGATACATTTCTTTTTGCACATTTGTCAACGCACGTTTTACGTGCTTAATATCTTTAGCTACGTATTTGTAAAAATTATAAAAATTATATATTTTTAATGTACTCGTAAAGACGAATTAAACAAGATCCTACATAAATATGTTTTTTCTTACGTATTGAGAGAAAATTGAGATTGAAGGTTGATTTGTGAATAGTGTACAAAAATCTTATGTATCACTTGGATAAAAATGGAGGGAGTACAATATTGTCTAAAAAATCGTGCATCCACATGAGATATGCTTTGAATATAAACTATGTTGTTAATATTACAATATTTTTAGTATGTCGGTCATGAAATTATATTACAAATCGAAAATCTTAAATACGGCTAATTATTATTTTAAACATCTCTCATAAATAATAATACTTGAAACTGTAATCCTTTACAATTTGCACGGGTTTAAAACTAGTTAATGGGTAATTTGATTTTGTTACACAAGTGTATGATATGGAGAAATATTTTGCATAATCTGTTACGAGTTCATTATACCCTATTACTAGAAATAATTGTATGATAGGGAGAAATATTTAATCTTTTTCATAATTTTTATTTTTCCGTCTTTTTATACAAATGTACTACGAGTTCATTATATCCTATTACAAAGCAGTAGATCTTCTGAGAGATCGCCTCTCAATAAGCTAATTGAGAATTTATTGTACAAATTTAAGATAAAAATGAGTACGTTTATTTTGTAATTATTAAGTACGAAATGACTATGGTACGAATCGTACGATTAATGACAAAATGGTCACGAAATACAAATAAAAGGTACAAAAAGGGGTCTCTCAATATTTTTTTGAAAGACCGTCTCTCTCTAGTTTTAGTATTACAAATTATCTAATTTTATGATATAATTAAGTCATTAATTAAGATTACTCTCTTTGTAACTGTAATAGAATAATTAACTAATTTATTCATCACAAATTCTTATTTGTGACCGGAAAATTCAGGTCAAATAATACTTATGTGGGTACATAAACAAAAGCAAGTACCTAAAAAGTAGCAAATTGTTTTATCTTGTTACCCACATAGTTCATACTTGCTCCATCGCAAGCTTGTGACGGATATACCCGTGAACCCGTCACAAGGGAGACTTGCTGTTTATTCATATAATTAGTCTTTCGGAAAAAAAAAATTACGTAATAAGGTTTCACAAAAGTTTCAGAGAGACGGTCTCTCAATAACGTTATTGAGTTCCGGTGTCTCAATAACGTTATTGAGAGACCTCTCACATGATGGGGACCACTGAAGATTTTATTTTCCTATTATGTCTAGACCGTCTCTCACGAAATTGACTGATAAAGTTTAGGTTACACGTCAATCTTATTGGTTGTGGAAAATATCAAATTTTCTATATTATACCGTTAAACCACCTAAACAATTAAACATGCTACCAAACAATAATATACAATATTGTCTAAAAAACTGTGCATTCACACGAGATCTACACTAATATTACGAGTGATTACTTTTTATTGTTAGATGATCATAATATTTTGGGCGTTACAAATTGTGACCGCCACGAGAGAAAGTGTGGATTAACAATACCATACCTAGCTGGCCCCTATTCTATCACAAAAAATTTAGAAAGATGATCTCTCAATAATGTTAACAAGAAACCCTTCATATGTTAAAGAAAATATTTATTTTCCTTTTCTTTTAATGTTACATCTTCACTAACATAACAAAATATGGTCTCTCAGCAAAGCTACTGCTATTGTTTAATCAAATTTTTGTGATGGTCAATTGTGATTTGTGAAACATGATTTTCATTATCCTTTTAGTTTGTAGGGGAACCAATGTAATGCTCACAATAAAATTAGGGGAAGTGGTGTTTAACTCCCAGACCTTTGTTCAATTGTGAAATTAACCCTATAACTTTTAATTGAGGGTAATTTGGTCCCATAACTTATATAATAAATGAAATTAAATTCCTTTATCAAAATCTAATAAGAAATTCAATTTATCAATTATCATATCCAAAAAGGTTAACAATGGTTATGTTTTTATGAAAAATAAAAAATAATACGAATTGCATACTAAAACCATTTTTTTATATACGTATGTAATTTGGTATGATTTTCAAAAAAAAAGTTAAAAATCTTATGTGTAAAACTTTTTATATGTTGAAAAATTGAAAAATTGAATTTTTTTTTATCCTTTTATTATATTATTATATTTTCTGTCATGAAAAAATTTCTTCCAACTTTAAATTTAAACCCAACTACCTAACAAAATATTTTGCAATTGAAATTTTTTACCAAATTTGTCAAAAAAGTTCAAAAATATGTACTTTATAATAGAAATAATATTTATTTCCGTAAACTTTTTAATGTTTTTTATCTAATTTATACTAATTTATTTTTTGATTAATTTATTTTTGTATTTTTCATAAAAACAAACCATTTTTGATATAATAAATGTAATTTCTGATGAGATTTTGATAAAAGGCTTATAGGTAACTTATATTGAGAGTTGTAGGAGTTAATTTCACAATCGCACAAAGTTATTGGGCCTTCCCACAATAAAATTCATATAATATACTCCCTCCGTGTTGTTCCCTTTTGATTTTAACCCAATAAATTCATATAATATACAGAGTATTAGTTAGAGTATTTGTTAACTTATTAAAATTTAAATTTATGTAGGTTGTTTGAAGGCGTGACGTATATAGTAAATTGGACTATCCATTTACTCGGTATTTAGGTAGATAGATATTGATTGATTGAGATACATGGATACTTGATGATTTACTTACGAATTCTACATTGTAGTTTCGGCTGTTATCGGATGCATAACGACGATAGCGGTAGTAATTGCAATAATATACTGTCTGAAGAAAACAGGGGATTCAATGAAAAATCATGCACCGTTAGAATTGACTGTTGGAGGCAACAGGCGGCCTAGTGACCGTTACAACAAGCCTATTAATCGACATTATGACGATGATGACTTGCAAATCGGAGCAACCATGGAACGTTTCCTCGGCGACATGGCCAGAGAAAAACTTACTAGATTTTCCTCGGAAGAGTTGGCTTATTCTACCCGAAACTTTTCTCAGGTATCATCAAATGCTTATACTTACAATTACCGTGCTTAGGGTTAGTGGCGGAACAAGAATTTTTTTTTTTAAGTGAACTAGTAATGAAATAAGGTAAGCTGGAAAAATTGACAATTCCAACTAAAATTTTCAATTTTTTATTGTTCGTGGGGTGATATGATAAGAGTATCTCCAATGGACAGCTATAACACGTTGTAGCTTGATTTATCAATACGGTTTTTTAAGCTATTTTGCTCTTACACTACATATCGCTCCAATGTTGGCTATAACACTTTCTAATTTTATGGGTCCCACGATAAAATATTCCTCCAATCATAAACTTTACATTTTATTTTATTTTTATTTTTTCTAAACCTAGCCATCAATATTTTTTTACTCCAATGGTAAGCTACTTACTTGCGATTTTATAAATATTGCAAGCAAGTCCCTAAAGCAAACCATTGAAGTTGCTCTTAGACGACCAAAACTTGAACCGACGTGATTCCAAATGACTGATTTAAAAATTTGTATTCTTGAAATTTGGTTAAAAATTTTAAGAGTTTACGATTCCTGACCAACATGTAATTCTGCGGTTAGTCACCCTTAAGACGTAGGTACATTAAAACGGGTATACTTTTTTTTGCTTTTCCCTGCATTTTGCTTTTATCTTATCCTTGCTATTTAACCTGTTTTAAGCTTAAGACAGATACATCCGTACTAAATAAGAATTTGAGGTTTAGGTACTTGGATCAGGAGGTTTCGGAATAGTGTATAGAGGAGAGTTTCCGAACAGAATGCAGATAGCAGTAAAAGTACTCAAGGATAACACAACTAAAAAAATGGAAGAACAATTCATGGCGGAAATGAGCACCATGGGAAGAACATACCATATCAACTTAGTCAGGCTTTACGGTTATTGCTTCGAACCATCAATGAAAGCTCTTGTTTTCGAGTTCATGGAAAATGGAGGTCTTGACAAGCTATTATTTGGTCCCCAAAGAGCAACAATTGGGTTCGAAAAGTTACATTACATTGCAATCGGAATTGCCAGAGGTATCGCGTATCTGCACGAGGAGTGTCATCAAAGAATTATACATTACGATATCAAACCAGAAAATGTGTTACTAGACAAGCATTTAAACCCAAAGGTTGCGGATTTTGGGTTAGCTAGGCTATTGAATAGAGACAGTTCAAATATGGTAATGTCGGGATGTAGAGGGACTCCAGTGTACGCAGCTCCAGAGCTGTGGACTCCTTATCCCGTGACATACAAATGCGATGTGTATAGCTTTGGAATGGTTTTATTCGAGATTGTAGGGAGACGAAGAAACCACGACTCCAACCTTAGTGGCCAGAGCGGGGAATGGGTTCCAAGATGGGCGTACGACAAGTTCACCAAAGGCGAGTTGACGCAAATGTTATCGGCTATTGGGATAGATGAGCCGGAGGAGAAGGAAAAGGCGGAGAGGATGCTGAAAGTAGCACTTTGGTGTGTACAATACTTGCCTAATGCAAGGCCTATGATGAGCTCTGTTGTTAAAATGTTGGAAGGAGGCGGCGAGGTTGATCCGCCTCCAAATCCGTTTGCTCACCTTCTGGATGATTCGAATATAAATGGTCGAGACTCAAACGATAATGGTGAATTGTTAGAATTCACCTCATCATCAAAGAATACCAATGAGACATTTGAAATCAAAGTAGTTAATACTTACTAGGTCAGGTGTAATTTAATCTGTTTGAATGAGATCGGAATAATGTTTATTACGTAATACTTATTTAAAGACAAAATTAATCCGAAACTTGAATCAACCTGGTTTAAATTTTGTTGAATCCAAAATCGATCCTACTTGAAATTGAAGTCACTCAAATTCGAAATGATTCAACCTGAGTTATCAACCTAGATTAAAGCAAAGCTATATTCCAAAGTAGTAAGTCTTGCTTGCGACGGGTCATTATTTGTGACGGATATTTTGTGAGGTAAAATGGATATAAAATGAGTTAGTGGAGAAAGGGGACCACATGAATAGTGTTGCAGAGAGAGAAAAAGTGGGTATTTTGTGAGAGAAAATGGTATCCGTCACAAGCTTGCGACGGATAGTGCCGTTGTAAATAAGAATTTGTGATTCCAAAGGTGTGTCACTATGTTAATCGTGGAGGGCATAATTTATGTGTTATTAACACTATCTGTAATACGTGGCAAATTCTTTGAAAAATTTCTAGTATTTTCAAGAATTTGAAATTATATCTTCATTTTTTCGATGAAGTGTTAATTATACATATTTTCGTGAAGTCAATGACTGCTGAGTTCATTACTTCTATTGAATATTCATATCCAACTCACAAGTATCAACAGACAGTGAAAGCCCAAACACGACGGCCTTGTATTTTGTATGGAGTATAATGACAAGAAATTGGTGAATTGCTATACAATTCAACTCGGTACACGCTTTTCCAATCGCATGATGCATGATTTATTGACCACACAAATTGATCCGAAACGTGAATGAACCCGACTTGGATTTTGTTGGATCCAATAATTGTCCCTGCATGAAATCACTCGAACTCGAATCCAAAATGACATGAATCGACCTATCAAGTCTAGATTTAAATGCCGTGTAATATTTGAGTCCTGTTTAAAAGTTGACTTACAAATGGGCAAAAGTCAATTTCTAGTAGAAATATCCCGGTTCAATTTATGATTACAACTGTCGAGTGTCGAGTACTAAATGTATTTGAATTTTCCAAATTTAATATTCTCTATTTCGGTTATTTATTTATCTATTTTACTTGTCAACTAGTTTAGTTTCCCGTGAAATCACGGGATTTTTCAAACTCTTCATTAACAAATATTTGCTAGCGTAAATGTTTTTTACTGCGTTTTGTGGTAGTTTGATATTCACATACTTCTAAGTAGTGTTTTTTATTAAAACATATTATTTTGTTATTCTCATTCTCATTACTTTTGTAACCAAATAATATCATTTTTTCTCAACGTCAAAATGATTTTGTTAATCGAACTTTATTAAAACGATGATATTTTGTATTAGTAACAAAAATAATATGTAATATTAATGATTGTTTGGATACCTCTGTATTTTTTCTAGTTGGAAAATAATGATGATATTTTGAGACTTAAAATATTCTTTACTCATTTTGTCTAAACTATTGTAACGTTTAATCAAATAAAAATAAAACAAATGAGGTAAGTAAATAGATAAAACAACATAGATTCTCACATTGAAAATTCAAAATAAAAAAAATATGTTACTCATTAGTATCTGCTTTTTTTGGGATAAAATGTAAGTAAATATTTAATATAAACAAATTATCAAAAATCGATGAGTATATTAAATGTATTTTTGTCATGCTATCATCAAAACATCCATAAACCAACAAAATCAAATGAATCATATATATCTCATTAGTACTCAAATCACAAGGAAAATATAAATTTACCATTTTAACCAACATAATTAAATATATAGATAATATTATATTTATGCTAAACTTGCATTAGTCATATTTGTAATTTGTTGTTAATATCAATATTAATAAATTCACTACACATTAACAATGATGAATATATTAAAAATATCTGCAAACTAATTAAACTATCACAATTAAAAATGTGAAATTAAAAAGTTAAAGTTACAATTTAGTTAAGCTAGGATTTATTTCACAAAAAATTGACAACAATTCACCATAATTATATTGACTCATCGAGGATCTCAAATGTACGTCTTCATAAGCATTTCACAATGCCTAAACGAACTATATAAGACAAATGTTTGTCAAATTGGACACTTCTCTTCTATTTCTCTCTTATTTTCTCATTTCTTCTCTACTTGTTTCATGCTCACCACAAAGTAATGGTATAAAAGGTGTTTGAAAATAAATCAAATGAAATAATTTGGTGAAAATAAACAAAAAATTTCATTAATTTGTTTTTGCTAGGGTAGTAGAATTTTTATCAATTCATTTTCTTTTATAGATGAAATTTTTTTATAACCGTAGAATATAAAAAGTTTAGCACTAAATTATGGTTATTAAGTGGAATATAAATGAAAGTTTAAATAACATGAATAATTAGTCTATTGAATATTGATTACTAATTTGCCTTTTCATTTTCTATTTTTTTTAAATAATAATAAAATTGGTCCAACATGTCAATAATATAGTGCGCCACGTGTCATTCTAATACTACTCAGATTAGGCTTTTTATGTTATTATATAGATAAGATTTCCTTATCACAGATATATCCGTTACAAATGAGAATTTATTTTCATTTATTGGCATTCAATTTATCGGTTACCTCATTTGCTTGGATTGAGGGTAAAAAGGGTGGAATGAATATGGGATAGATATTTGGTGCGCTTTCCATGTTCGGTATGAGAGTAATTATTCACCCCCGAATTTATTACCCTCATGAAGGGGTAATACATTACCCGCCCTCCCCCGAGTATTGATTATCGCGTTGTGGGAGTAAAACATCTCCTGAGAAATCATTACTCTTATATGCAAACTTATCCTTAAGAAACTCATTAATCAAGTAACAATTAGTCTTGTTTGTGACGGGTCGGGTGGAGAGACGGATAATGACACTCACAAAATGAATAGGGTCGGGTGGAGGGACGTATAATGACACTCACAAAATGAATAAGGGGCAAGGTGGGGCATCCCATGTGCTTCTCTCTCCTTTAAATGGGCATTTTGTGAGACAAAATGGTATCCGTCTTCTCCTTGTGACGGATACCCTTCGTCGACAATGAGAATTTGTGTTCAAGTAATTAACTTCTCTATCATTATTCAAGTAATTAACTTCTCTAATAATGATCAGACGATTAAAAGTTACCCTTTTATTAATTCATGGATTCCAAACAATGAAACAATCCCTAAGAATAAAAGATTCTCTTATTTTTCGGCTTACGCACTTAGTCGCATTATAATAGGGGATAGGAGGGGGATTCAATCCTTGGACCTATTGTCCACAATAAGTCCGTCTTAACCACTAAACTAAGACATGTTGGTCTATTATCCCTATTTGTTTTACTAACCAATCCTTTGGACTATATATATAGTATATATTTTAGTCACATTATTAAATTATTAGTGAATACGTTATGCATTTTTACTTTATATTTGTTATTCGTATGTTTTAACAAAAAAATACAAAAAGAATAATTTATTATGTAAAATTGACAATCTATTTATAATAAATAACTTTTTCATTAAAAAAATTTAGTTGAACTATCAATTTCAGTCAAGCTAGAAATCTAATTTTATCGCTTCTAGCTCTTATTACTACACATTATTAAAATTTATTTTTTTACAATCAATTTAATCGTTGAATTCTCTACAAAAACACGATCTAAAAAACCGCAATTTCAAGTAAAATTTACATTAGTAATAGTAATAACTACCACAATCCACAAACGATTTACTCTCCGCACCTTGATTTTTATGACAAAATCAGTGGTTATCAAATAATCGAGACCATCCAACGATTTTTACTTTTTTTTGAGTTCATTATGCACATCAGCACATGTCATACCGTTAGGGTCTATTCAACAGTCGACGAGCTCGTATATTATTACTCCACATATTTACATGTCAAAGATTAATGATTATGATGTGCAAGACTTTGCCAAAAATCAACCCAAAACAATTGAATAAAATAGATGCTCCTTTGTGTATAGCACATTATTCATATATTCATTACGTTCTTGGTTTTTTCAATCATTATTATTATATATATATATATATATATAATTAAAGTTTCTCATATATCTTGTATCTAATCTAGCACCGGTTTATTTAGATTCGCCCGAAATTATGCCTGAAACTATTTTTCCGGGTCCCTCATCTAGTGACGCTTTATTTCCCACTAATGACGCTGACAACTCCGGTTCAACATTAGTTCCTGGTAAATCTTCAACTTCATCCTATTTAGTAGTCCTGTTAATCCAAATTACAACACAAAACTTTCAAAGACACGATCTCTCAATACCATTATTAAGAGCTTCTTAGGTAAGTTATTGGTGAGTCCTGAGATAAGACTCATATGAGTATTGAGATAAGACTAACCCAAAACCGCCAATAATTTATTCAAGTCTTGAGTTCAACTTAAGACTCTACAAAATCTTGACCCGACCGTTTTATAAATGACAACCAATAAATGGCTACCATGCGTGTATTATTATTTTCCTTTTTATTAAAATACGATAAAAAAAGTGTATTGAAAAAGTAGAGTCTGTGGTGGGTGGGTCTGAGGGATAATGTATAAAGTCTGAGGTGAATCCGAAGAGGTCTGAACAATAGAATAATAATAAAAGTTTGTGGAAAGCTGATGTGGCAGAATCTTACGACTTTGGTGAGTAATCTTACCTCGCATGATGGGTGAAGGACCCACGGAAGTTTTTATTTCTTTATTAGGTCTCTGATTAAATTAGTGAGGGACGGTCTCTCACGAAACCTGGTGTAATTACTATTAGATTTTGAATGAAATGGATAATTTAACTAAAATTTGGATATTTTAGGTTATGTTCTTTTCCACTAAAACGAGTTGAATTGAATTAATTGGAATAAGGCTTAATTAAACTAAATTGAGTGAAACAGAGGTGAAGTGAATTTAGTTGAATTAAAAGTCAATTTTGTGAAGAGATTAACTAAATATAATTGATTGAACGCAAATAAACTTAACGGAATACAGTTAAGCAAAATTAAAATGAGCTGAAATTAAGCCAAAGAAAACAAAATCTTTCTCTTATTAAAAACCGAGTCATTTAGAGGTTGAGCTTGGAATTGCTCGAGGCTTGTACTTATGTAGCAAAACCTGAGTTGGGGCCGATCTTAAATTCAGTTAATCTTGAAAATTAAACTCATTAGCGATCTTGTGAGTTTAAACTTAAGATCGAGCTCAATTCAAAGCTATATGTAATTGTTAAATTTTTGTTTTATTCATTTGTTTATTTATTTTGGTATTCTCGATACTAAGGCTCCGTTTGGCAGCGCATTTCAGGTACCTGATTTGCCTGAAATAACTTTTTCGCCAAAAGAATCAGGTAGCTTATTTTTTTGGGAGTGTTTGGTAAGTAGCTTATTGGGTCAAATAATTTTAAATTTCAGGTACCTGATTCTAGGTTAGATTACCTTTTTACCCATCAATCTATAATATAGTAAATAATTATTATATCCTTTTATGTCATTTCACCAAAATAAGCTACCTTTTCAGTTAGTTTGCCAAACAGTTTTTTATATAATCAGTCAGCTTATCAGCTCATAATTTTCAGCTACCTTATCAGCTACATTTTCAGGTTTCAGCTACCTTTTCAGTTTCCAGGTACCTTTTCAGGTTTCAGGTAGCTTTTCAGGTCGTTTTACCAAACAGAGCCTAACTTCCAAATGTTATATATAGTTTCGTTTCTTTAATGTGGTATTAGAGATATAATTATGATAAAATATTTTTTATTAAATAATACCAAAATATTCTCCAATCACACAAGTGAGCGACTTCGCTCGATCATGAGTTTTTTCGACTCGAGCCAAAGTTTGTTCGTTAATCATTATTTTTCCGTTCATAATATTAGTTGTTATTACTTACTACTCCGTATTAGTTATCGTTAAAAGGCTTTTTTTTTTCTTCACCATCATTTTTACGTTAGCTCAGCGAAAATAATATTAGATGTTTCGGAAGTATTAGTGTTATCTATGAAATTTTTTTTTAAGCAATTATTTCTCTTCTTTGATTAACTTCCGTTTTTAAGAATTTCGTCACATTTGTTTGCATTTTTTGTTTATACTAACGAAGTTTAATTTTACCATTTTTTCAATTTGAATAAAATTTCAATTTTTCGTTACATATACTAATTTCTCTCCACATGACCCGTCACAAGCAAGACCAACTGGAAAAAAAATACCTGTGACTAATTCACGATATATATTGCTCATCTAGAATAATAAACAATTTTAAACCATTGTTTATCCAATCGTTTTCCCATCAAACTAGTGTAACACCCGTGAAAAATCACGGGGATGTGTACACTTATTTTTTAAGATGACTATAAATTTTACTTATTATATAACCATTTCTATTTATTTGAACATGTGTAGTTTTTAAAAATAAAAAATAAATAATATAATATCATTATATATAATTAAAATATATATACAGAAATTATAACATTCACATTTTAGAACTTCAAGTTAGGTAAGTTAATAAGTTAACACATGATAATGTTAATAGGAGTCACAATTTTAAGACAAGATTAAAATGAAACAATTAAGACATGGTTAAAAAGAAAATTATAACATACAAATTTAAGTAATTTAAGTTATATAAATTATAAAAACAAATCAAAATTAAGATAACTAAGTTCTATATACTACATAAAATGAGAATTATAGTCAGGATTGTGGTTATATTAGTTGCATCAAAGTGTTAGATTTATAAGACGAATAGTTAGGAGAATGAAAGAACAAATAAATTAAAATAAAAGATAAATTAACTTAAAAAAAGGTTCTAATACATATTAAAATAGAATACGGTATCAAATAAGGAAAATCTAATACAAATTTATAGTTTATCGAAAATTTCCTTATAAACAACATTAGATGTTTATTAATCACTCATTTGTCTTCATCTAGAAGGACTTTTAGACCCTTCTTACTTGTAACCCTAGATAAGTCAACATACAATTGACCATGGGTGAATACTGGTCTAGGAAGATAAAGTCCAACACGGGATAGAGATTGCCCTTGACTTTTGTTAATATTTCTAAATATTCTCAAGCAATAGTTCAAGCAATAATACAAAATAATAATCGGTCTGTTAAATATACAATCAGTCTGTTAAATATTTCTGAATTTTATTTCTAAATATTTTCAAACAATACACCAAGCAATAATCGGTCTGTTAAATATTTCTCAAAATATTTCCTCAAAATTCTGTTAAATATTTCTAAGTTTTAATAGTTATTAAATTTTTTTCAATATTCCTATGACTATTAAAGTACGTGATTGAAGACTATTAAAATATTAAAGTAATATTGCAGCTATTAAAGTACGTGATTAAAGTATATGACTATTAAAGTATATTTTAGTTAGATCACAATTTAATAGTTTATTTCTAAATATTCCGTGATCGAAGATTCCGTGATTACGTTGATTAAAAAGGAACATTACGTGATTATGTGATGTGTATGGAAGATTCCATAAATATTAAATTAATAAATATTAAATATTACGTAATTATGTGATGTCATCCTAAGAATATCAGGGTTGCTGACATGGCTAGTTTTAATTGGTCGAGAAAAATTGAAATTGTGAGAGTAAATGAGAGGACTTGAAAAATGGTTTTGTGACGGATATTTTGTGAGATAAAATGGATACAAAATGAGTAGTAGAGAAATGGGACCACATGAATAGTGTTGGAGAGAGAGAAAACGTGAGTATTTTGTGAGAGAAAACGGTATCCGTCACAAGCTTGCGACGGATAGTGCCGTTGTAAATAAGAATTTGTGAACCACATTACGCCACGTCAGCCATTTTACATAATTCTTGTTAAATTATTTCGATCAAGGAAGTTTAATTTCCATAAAATTTCAGTCTTTCTGATATCTTTTTGCGTATAAATGCAAAAAAAGAAACACCAAAGTATTTTATTGATTTTTTTCACATTTTCAGGTCTAAACAATTGCATCCTTTTTTTTTGAAAGAAAAATTCCATACTTTAATTACTGTGATTATTGTATTATTTAAATGGTTATACTTCTAGTTTTTACATAATTTATTGTATTATTTGATTTCCCAATAGATAAATTAGTCTATACTTTTATCGATTTGTATACTCATTTCCGACTATAAAAAAAGAAAAAAAGAAAAACAACACCTCAATTATTAAAATTACTAGCTTAGAACCCGTGCAAAATTGCACGGGCATGCATAAAAAAATATATAAATAGTCTTTTAAAATTTATAGCTATACTTTTATTTAATATAATAGTATGAATGTAAAATATTTTGCACATTCAAAATAAAGTACAATATTGAATTGAGATTGAACATTTATAATTCTCCTAACATTATTAGATAAAATTCATATATAATTAGTATACTAATCGGTCAAAATTTTGTATGCACGTGTGTGATATCTTCACCCAAGCATTCATAATCTCATATGCTTAATTATACGCATATCTTATTTCATATTGATGATAACTTCGAGAGTAAACGAAAAACACTCATCCCATAACTTTTATAAATCATTAGTTAAAAAATATCATTAATTCTTAAATCATGAAAAATGCAAACATATTTTATGTGTAGGTGGGTATCCCGTCCCATTATCCATCATGGATTCACGGGTGAAATATGTGTACTTGTACCCCTCTGCAAATGCTCTATCCATATTCACCGCATTGGGGTTGTTACTGTACAACTAACGACATCTTTAATTTTTAGTAATAATCACAATATAGATGATCCAAATAATTATAATTATAATGTACACATGTAAAATAAGTATTGTATTGCATAAGAGGTATGCATGTGATGTTTACGGATCATTGTTTCCTTATGTTTTTTAACACTACACAACAATCTCCCTGTAATTTTTAATGACATAGTACGATATGGATCGTATGAAGTTCAATTAAAAAAACATGGTAGAAACGGGCCATATGAAAGAATAATTTTTATAATTTTAAAAATATGAAAATAATAAAAACTTTATATAATCTGCTAATTATTTTTTTTTCCTAATCTAGTGTTAATTTAATTTGATAGTAAATCTTGTTAAACAATTGTTAATCTTATCGTTATTATAAATTCTCTTGCTTCGCCTATTTTAAATAGTTAAAGGCTAAAACTTGTTACTAATACCCATATTTTGGGTGAGGGTATGTAAATTTTTTGTACACTTTTTTACACTAAATTAATATAAACTTTTTACCCAATACTTTTAGTAGAACATGGTTATGATGTTGAAAAACACACATAAATAATTGGCTAATTATAGGCTAACTATATATACCCTGCTAAAAAAAATCCCCACACTATAAGTATCGACGTATGGTACTCTTGCATAATAATATGCACATAAATAATACTCCCTTCTATTCTACATAAAAGTCTCATTGTTTGAATATATGGGTGGAGTATTTTAATAAAATGAGACTTTAGGTAGAATAGGAGGGAATATATTAATAATTTATTCAGTAGTTAGTTTTTTTTATAATTACAATTGATAATAATGGCCATAAAATATATGATACAACTTTTCTTAATAGTGTTATATTTATTCAATAGCTTTTTGCGAATAATAATAATATACTTTATAAAGAATTTTATCCCGTATATTCGACGGTTCATAAAAGATTGACTCAAGATTGCTTGTTTTTTATTGGTTGGTTTTTGAAATAAATATTATTTGCCCTTTTGCGAGTGTATTTCTTTGATTGATTATTTAGAGATTACTTGCCGTTTTTTTCTTAAGGGTTATTGTTTAATTGTTTATTAATAATTATGTAAATATTCTTTTCTACAATTAATATAGATTGGAAGGAATACAAAATTCACCAAATTATTTGTTGTGTATTTTATTAATAATTAACTAAATATTCTTTTCGAAAGTTAATATAGATGGGAAGGAAAAGAAAACTCAACATATTAGTTGCCGATTTTTTTAGTGCATTTTATAGATTAATTATTAAAGAATATTCAAAGAATGATTTGGAAAATTTTGTATCATTTATATTTAGTCATTGATATCATATCTTAACACATTTAGTTAATAGAATATTTCTATAAATATGGAGGATAGTTAGGCGGGAAAATCAATTTTTGAGAATGAATGAGGGATTGTCACGTGTCTAGTGGTTCTTCTTATATACTTATATATAGATATAGATATGATAAATAAAGAAGATATACAGAAATGAGCCAATATGTAATTAGTGAGAATCGGACACATACTGTCTACAAATGTTACTAGTATATAATAATAAAGTTGGCCTGATTTCATCTGATTAATTATGTTCAGTCAATAAACAACAATTCTTGTTTCAGGCGGTCTTAATTTAGTCCTCATACAATCCCCTTGTCATTTTAACATCATTTAAATCGATTGTGATTTGTGAGTACGTCTTAACTTAAGAGCGTTTTAAACAAGAATTTGCGTTCATTAAATGTATACACCTCAATTAATCAATTGTTAATTAAAAAAACAAGTTTGTAGGTAATTAATTAGGTTGTACAAACCTATTACTTAAGTTATAATCATTTGAAATGAATTCTACATTGTAGTTGTTGCTATTTTCGGATTCATAATATTGGCAATATCGATAGTAATTGCGATATTTTACCGCCGGGAGAACACAAATCGTAAACAAGAACAGTTGGAATCGACTGTTGGAGGCAACAGGCGGGATAGTGATCGACATTACAACAAGCCTATTAATCGACATTATGACGATGATAACTTGCAAATCGGAGCAACTATGAAACGCTTCCTTAGCGACATGGCCAGGGAAAAAATTACTAAATTTTCCTCGGAAGAGTTGGCTTATTCCACCCGTAACTTTTCTCAGGTACGGTCAAATGCTTATACTTCCAATTACCGTGTTTAGGGTTAGTGGCGGAACCAAGAATTTTGTTTGAGTGAACTTTCGAGGACGAAACTAGCAATGAAATTATAAGAACTAGGAAAAGTGACAATTCCAACTAGATTTTTCAATATTTTTATTTTTCATGGGGCTATATGATTAGATTTTGGCCCTATTCTTTTCGGCTGAAACGAACTGAATTGAATTAATTGGAGTAGAGCTTAATTGAACTAAATTGAGTGAAACTGAGGTGAAATGAATTTAGTTGAACTAAAAGTTAATTTTGTGAAGAAATTAATTGAACATAATTAATAGAATATAGTCAAAAAAAATTGGAAGGACTTGAAATTAAGTCAGAAAGAACAAGGCCTTAGACGACCTAAAACTTGACCCGACATGATTGCAGTCCTGCAGATGACCGATTTAGACTACGTTTATAGGTTGGGCTAAGTAGGTTCAGGTCTTGAATAAAGACAAAAAAATAACAAATAAAAAAAGGAAAAAGAAATTAAAAGGTTGGAACACCTTTGAAGAAACTAGTTCCATACGGTCCAATCTGGACCTCCTGGAACACATTCTAGACCTCGTTCTAGACCTTATTTAGTGTAAAAAAGTATAAGTTAAAGGTAGGTTAAGGTAGGTCTTGATAAAAGATACTCCCTCAATTCTTTTTATATCACCCCATTTGTTTATACACGTTTGCCAATACTCATTTTGTTTCGATTATATCTTTAGCTACATACTACTAAAAATTATAAAATTTTGATATTTTTAATCCTCTTATCAAGACAAATTAAAAAAGATCTCACATGAATATATTTCCGTGAACGGATTGAGAGAAAACTGACGTTGAATACTCGATTGTGAATAGTGTCCAAAAGGGGAATGGGGTGATATAAAAAGAATGGAGGGAGTAGAAATGAAGAGATAGGGCTTGGAAGTAGGTTAAGAAAAAAAAAAATAGTATTTTAATATAGGAACTAGGGCTAAGTAGGGCTACAAGACCTACGGATAAACATGGTCTTAGTCTCAAAGTTTGGTTAAAAATGTTCTATTGCAAACCACGAACAATCAAACTCGTTATGAGTTTATGATTACTGAGCAAACAGGTAATCCTATGGTTAGTCTCGCTTAGGGAGTTGGTATATAATAATAATAATAACATTGAAACGGATTTAGTATTATCCCACTTGAGCATATAAGACCATACCTTTTTTTTGCTTTTCTCTATGTATCTTATTCTTACGACTTGACCCGTCTTAAAATTAAGACAGATCCATCCGTATTATGTGGTAATTCTATGGCTTAGGTACTTGGATCAGGAGGTTTTGGAATAGTGTATAGAGGAGAGTTTCCGAACAGAATGCAGATAGCAGTAAAAGTACTCAAGGATAGCACAACAAAGAAAATGGAAGAACAATTCATGGCGGAAATGAGCACCATAGGCAGAACATACCATATCAACCTAGTTAGGCTTTACGGGTATTGCTTTGAACCATCAATGAAAGCTCTTGTTTTCGAGTACATGGAGAAAGGTGGTCTTGACAAACTAATATTTGGTCGCCAAAGCACGAAAATTGGATTGGAAAAGCTACATGGGATTGCAGTCGGAATTGCTAGAGGGATCGCGTATTTGCACGAGGAGTGTCATCAAAGAATTATACATTATGATATCAAACCCGAAAATGTGTTACTAGACAAGCATTTAATCCCAAAGGTGGCCGATTTTGGGTTAGCTAGGCTATTGAATCGAGATAGTTCAAATGTGGTAATGTCGGGATGTAGAGGGACTCCAGGGTACGCAGCTCCAGAGCTATGGACTCCTTATCCCGTGACATACAAATGCGATGTGTATAGCTTTGGAATGGTTCTGTTTGAAATAGTAGGGAGACGAAGAAACCACGACTCCAGCCTCAGTGGCCAGAGCGGGGAATGGGTTCCAAGATGGGCGTACGACAAGTTCACCAAAGGCGAGTTAACGCAAATGTTCTCGGCTATTGGGATAGATGAGCCGGAGGAGAAGGAAAAGGCGGAGAGGATGCTAAAAGTGGCACTATGGTGTGTACAATACTTACCTAATGCAAGGCCCATGATGAGCTCTGTTGTTAAAATGTTGGAAGGAGGCGGCGAGGTTGATCCGCCTCCAAATCCGTTTGCTCACCTTCTGGATGATTCGAATATAAATGGTCGAGACTCAAACAATGGTGAAGTGTCCGAATTCACCTCATCATCAAAGAATACTAGTGAGACATTTGAAATCAAAGTAGTTAATACTTACTAGGGGATTGTTTGGTTGACACCTTAAAAACACACTAGGTTGTAACCCGTGAACTTCACGGGTCTGTTTTAGTAATTTAAGTTAATATTGTTAATAATATAAAGAGAAAGAAATCAATTATTTTTGAACTTTAATAATATGAAATTAATATTAATAATAATTAAAAGATAAAGAAATTAATTATTTTAGAATTTTAAAATATGAATTTAATATAAATACTTTTAGTTTAAAACTTACATAGCGTTATGTGAAAAATCGTGTTAGATTAAAACTAAAATGCGTTCGCATAAATTAAGACGCATACATTAATATATAAACCGAGTTGGATTAAATTAATCCGACCTATATATCAATATATATACTTAAAAGAGGAACTTTTTGAGCAATTTTATTGGCTATTGGTTTCAAGTAATTTTATTGGCTATTAATTTGTTTAAATAAATTAAGTATATAAATAAAAAAAAATAATTAAATAGTAATAAAATATCAGTTAGATAATTATTGTTTTTAGAGCGATTACATTGGCTATTACTTTGTTTAAAGAAATCAAGTATATAAATAAAAAGATAATTAAATAGTAATAAAATATCAATTGGATAATAATTGAATTAGTTAATAAAATAATTGATTTCATTAGTTATTGTTTTAGAGCAATTTCATTGGCTATTACTTTGCTTAAATAAATTAAGTATATAAATAAAAAGATAATTAAATGATAATAATACATCAGTTGGATAATTATATTATTAAATGAATTTTTTTTCCGAGAGAAAGGTTTGTCACTAATATGCATCAATTGAGTTATTCACCTATTAGAACTTTATGAAAGTTCCAATTCTAAGTCAACATATATACATACAACATGATAACCAGCGATTACAGAGAGTCCAACTCTCCGAAATTACAAGCTAAACTGCATTATCATAGATTATTAAATATATGTATATAATCTCCACTGAACTGCTACTACCTACATTGTGTAATGCGAGTATAAATATTGTAAGATTATAATAACCAACCCAATTTCACAGAAAATATTATTTTTACTCTATAATTTTATACTGAGTTTGGAAGTTGAAGTGTCCTATAATCCGCAATTATTAGATGCAATTTGATTAAGAAAAGAAAACACTCTATGAGACTATGACTAATAAGTACTTATATATCTATATATATGCTTTATTATTGTTCCTCCTCACCTATGACCCTCTACGGCTCTACTCCTCTAGCACATTTTTTTGTATTCATCTTCTATTGTTTTTCATTTGCATAATTGCATTGTTAAACATAGTTTTTATATTAGAGTTAGGTTATCTTTGTTATTCAATTTGTTTAAGCTTTTTTCCTTACTACTAATACTCTATGGTATAATTTTTGCTTGACAGGTATATTAATGATTTCTCGCACCTTTTCAAAACGGTCATGTCATCGATATTTCGAGTATTTTGCCATAGTCGATGTACTTGATGATATTCACATCAATATATGGTAAACTCTTTATCATGCATGTTGGTTCATATATTTTACATAGGAGCAAGCGAGTAATTACATAGTGTTCTCATGCATTGCGTCTTCTTATCACACTTGCTAATCTTATTTTTGAAAGGGTTTAGATTTAAGTTTAGTCTAAAAAGTTATTATTTTCTAATTAAAAGATAAGGTTAATATTATTAACGGTCTTAAGACAAGACTTTGGAAAGCTTGTGCAAGATGCTATAGTAAATTTATGAAAGCTTGTGCAATGTTGTTAGGCAATTAGGGTTCAGGTCGTTAGCATTAAGCATCGTCTAATCGTGTATTAGTAATAAATGGAACAGATTTTATGAAAATAAGGAATTAAACTTCGTTGGTGTAAGCATCAGTTCTTTTAAGTGTTTTTCCAGTTTGTCCCACATCGAAACATAAAGAATAAATCAATATATATATTTAAAGCGATTTCATTAGTTCAATTTTGTGGATTATTTAAGTAACTATAATTATTATATGATAACAAAAATTATAAATCAAAAAATAAAATAAAATATAGAATATTATTTAAATTAAGAAGTACTTTTTTTTGTAGGAGTCTTGGAGAATTCTATCTCTACTTTCATTATCAATAACTATATCTCTTTGAGGAGTTTGTATTTCAATGAAAAAAAATAATCGGCTCTTTGCGTGTATAAAATCAACTTTCAAGCGTCTAATTCATAATTTATTTTGCCATGTGGTTCCCTACTTCGGTATAAGTTTAAATTTTTCTTCATGCTTATTGTTATTATATGATTATTATGATCATATTATATTTGTATGCATATTTTTTTTAGTTATATTCTTAGGTATATCTTGCCTAATATTTGAGATTCTAATGTTTTCATCATTATTATTTGACGCAGAATGATGACAATCAAAACTCAAAAGATCAGAGATTTCAACCCTTAGTCTTATTTTTGTGTGATGAATTACCTAAAATGATAAATATATTGTCCAAATTAGTTAAAAGTTAGCTTTGTCTTATTTTTGTGTGCTGCAACTATAATTGAATAAATTCATGATATGAGATCAAATTGATAGTATTATAATTACGGATTCATTATAGGTTAAGTCTCGCTCTAAAACTTTTAGCTATATAATATATATCAATATTGTTATTGTTCCATCATGTTTGACTATAGCGAAAACTCAGAATCAAGGGTCGCTTGGCATCGATGCAAACCCGGCTCCGATTCCATTTCTTGAGTTGTGAAAACATAACTGGTTAACACTCCATATTAGACCTCATTAGCATAGATATTTGTTTTGTTTGAAGGAGTACATATAATTAATGATTTACTACTTAAGTTAGAGTAGAACAAGCTAACTTTGGCATGCTTTGAAGGCTTTTTGCTTCAACCAAATAACTATACCGCACAATTAGTAGACGTATTAAGACAAATTCTCATTTTGGACAAGGATAAATGTTTAGGAAAAAATTTCAAGATAGAGTAATTTTTAAAAAAATTATTTCAAAAGGGAGTAAAATCTAATTTATTCTTATTATAATTACTACATTTTCATATTTACCCATCAAAGAATTTGGGCAAGAATTTGTTTGTTATTATATACTCCCTCCGAGTCGGAATGTGGTCTAAAATCATTTCCTTATTTTTTGTGCAAAAAGTAAACGGAACCAACACTCAGGTGAACTTTTCAAGAGATTTTAGAGAGTTCAAGATTTATAAACGACTTAAAAATAATTAAAAAAAATTAATTACCGTAAAATTAAATCTAATATTTTAACAAGACTATAAAATTATATTAAAAGATAATGTAAATCTGTCACGTTTAGAAGTCTTATTAAACGTCACCACCTATAATTTTATATAACCGCTAAACCAAAGGGGAAAAAAAGTTGACCAAACTCAACGACTCCAAATCAGATATAATCCAAATCAAAGTTATGAATATCTATTGAAATACGGAGCAGCTATATTTATCTACGTTGCAAATTACCCACGTTTGACCATTAATATCGTTATATTTTAGTCAGTTTTACAATTTTTTTTGTAAAGTTACACCGCCATATAGTTTTACACAAGATCAACTTTGACCAAAGTTGGTTGGTGTAACTGTGTAAGTAGTAAGAGCACTCATCTCCAACACCAAGAAAATGATACGAAATACAAGTTAGTATATAATAGTATATGTGTATTTGAGTTTCATAGAACAATTACTACTACATAGGGAGTATAATATACAATATAGAATTTGAAATATAATTATCAATCCTTTGAGAAGAGTCATTGCACTATATATCTACTACTTCGTACTAAGTTGTCTAAATGTTAATTTTTTTTTAAAAAAGGAGTACATTATATCAATTTAATAGTCATCTACTCACCTAATATACGAGAATTTGTGTTGATAAGAGGTACGCCGTCGTCGTTGCTGACGAAACTAGCAGATTGACAAATAGGAGATATGTTGATGAAGGTGTTACACGTGATGTGCGGATGTTGATGATTGGATAAAGAAGAAGGTAAGATGATAGATCATAAAGGAAAATAATTTGGGTTGAAATTAAAGGATTCAGCAGATTGTTTAGACTGCAAGAAAAAAAGGATGAAGGTGTTACACGTGATGTGCAGATGTTATGATTGGATAAAGAAGAAGGCAAGATGATAGATCATAAAGGAAAATAATTTGGGTTGAAATAGAGGATTCGGCAGATTGTTTAGACTGCAAGAAAAAAAAAAGAAAAAAGAAAAGTGGGAGATAGATTACAAACATACGAGAATCTTATCAAGTAAAAACAAGTTGGTTAAAAGAAGTAATATAAAGAACATGTTCATATAACTAAAAGACTTTTAAGTTAATATTCATTGCTTGAACGTATACCATAAATTTTCGTTGGATGACATTCATACAAAATAAAAATGGAACTTACATTGACGGATAACATTCACATTAAACAGAAATATACAAATGATGGTAATTTGGAGTCGTTATAAAGTTTTTGTTATTGACAAATAAACAAAATTTTATTAAAGACTATCACTTGAACAAAATCGTCATAAAAATTACTTGATAATGGAGAAAGGAACACAAGTAACAAATTGTTCAATACAGTGGAGGATAAAATCAGTATTAATAACCAAACTGCATAAGAGATTGGTGACGAGGAAAAAATCAATATTAATAATCAAAGTGCATAAGAGATTGATGCCGGGGACGGAGGAAGCGGGTTTTAGTAAAATAATTTGGCCTTTTCTCGAGTTTTCTATTCAATTACCTCCCGAGATATTGGTCACAACACTAATTGCATTACTGCAACCGTAACTCACAAACTTTGATCGTAACTCGAAATCCGCAAAAACAATTAAGTGAAAATGTGGAGAAATAAGTTTAACTCCCTTTTAAACCTACATCTCAATCATGGTTAATTAAGATTATTAATTAGTCAGCAGGTGCTTTGTATATGACTTTTTCAAGTACTTGGGCTATGGCTAGAGAACTTAAACAAATACGCAATATAAGACATTGCATAAAAAAACAATGCGACTTAGAAATCTAAACAAAATTTTAAATTTAATATGACATTCACCAAGAAAAATTAATTGGAAATATAAAAGTAGTAGTTGGCTACACCACTCGGGACAATTTGCTTTATGAAGTACCAATTTTGCCATTTTGGTTCAAATTTGAAAACTATATATAGGAATTATTTTTAATCTTACCCGGCCAACGGCCGGGCATGAAATCTAGTATTTATAAGTTAAAAGACAAAAAAAATGAAAAAACAATATTGATCATCTAACTATTCATTGTCGGCGCATCATTGCCCACCGAATAGAAACCATCATCATTATCATTTGCTGTTTATCAGAGATTTTCATTTTTATTTTCATCACATAAACTCAAATTGAATTACTATTCTATGTTCATCTCGTCACTCACCTTCCTCACCCCCCTTTCAAAACCCCTAATTATACAATCTCACACTCACTCACTCATCCCTAATTTAGTTATTGTTTCGCATTAGATAAATATATGATGAATTGCAAAATCACATGATTTACAAAAATATGGCTTGTTTGATTGACATATTTTTTGGAAAATGGAGGAATTAGAAGTTCCTAGGAACTTCCAATGCCTACATGATGTAGAAATTGGCTTATCTACCCCTCCCTTGGTCATTGAAAACTCCCATGGAATTTAATTCCTATCTGGGTAACCAAACACTTTTATCAAATTCACCCAAATTGGATGCTAAAACTTAATTCCTATGAAATTGAAGTTTCTAGGCAAATTAAATTCCTTAATCAACCAAACGACTCCTAGGTCAGGTGTAATTTTATCTCTCCTTTTTTTCGATTTAGTGTTAATTAAACATTGTTTTCGTAAAGTCAATAAGATTGCTGACTTTATAATTTCTATTGAACATTTATGTCCAACTCTTTTAAGATAATTTGAACCTCGATAGTTTCAATTTAACTCTCATTCAAATCCTAGCTTTCTATGTAATCCACATGTGTTTAGGAGTTGACTTGGAAATACACAAACTTCCAAAAGTTGGATAAAAGTCAATAAATAGTTGGGTTTAGTCTACAATGGCAACTGTCTAGTATAAGTTGGATTTGAATTTTCCAATTTTATTTTAATACAGTAGTATTTTGTTGTTTAGTTGGTCTTGCGTGAATTTTGGTCTGAAATAATAAGACGAAATTTTATAAGCAATTTACAGTCAAATGTGATTATTATGGTTACATTTAATTATAAATGGGCACACATAATCCGTTTAAAACTACAAACCAAAAATAATTAAGCATCTGAAACAAGAATTTGTGTTTGTTTTATCATTATGGTCTATGGACAAACCTTACCATTAAATTTGTCATTCAACGGTCTTTGTACGAACTATATTACTCCACATATTTACGGAAACTACGTGTTTTTTTAGAAGGACTTCTCTTTACGATTAAGGGAGGAGATCCAAGATGAAAGTGAGGAGGAAGGCTATCTTTCTTTAAATGTAAGGCGAACGTTTTTAATAAAGATGAATTATATCGTTATAAGTTGAGGATGAATATTGTTTTCTTATAATATATGTACAGTTGGTCTTGTTTGTGACGGGTCGGATAGAGAGACGGATAATAACGCTATTCATGAATCATGAGGTGCTCCATTTGTTCTCCCACCTGCTTTATTACGAAATGAACCTCATCCGTCATTAACTTATGACGGATATTATTCATCACAAACAAGATATTTTGGTTATTTACCAGCCAACTTCGTTTAGTGCTTAACATGATGTACGGACTGGATGTGCAAGACTTTGTCAAAATCAAGACAAAACAATTAAACAATGCAAGTCGAAACAGTGCGAATTTGAAACATGCCCAAATTCGCGTTTAAACCTGAGATGTCCGTTTTAGTATTAAAACGTGTTAAATATTACTTTCTCTATTTCAATCAATTCTATACATTTGATTTATTCGTGTTTGTCAATACCCGTTTTTTTGCTAATATCTTTAGTTACTTATAGATAAAAATTACAAAACTTTGATATTCACAATGTAGTCGGTAAGACAATTTAAACAAAATTTCAAATGATTATATTTATGTCGAACATTCACTTGACTTATAAATACTATTTAAAAAGTAAAATGTATAGAATTGATTGGAATGGAGGAAGTACTTGTTTGTATAGAGAAAAATAACAAATAATATTTCGTATCTAAGGAATAACAAACTTTATCTCATACGGAGTATATCTAAATAGTAAATACGGTAATACTTAACCTGTGTTAATTGTAAAACAGATATCTCCGTTTTAAACGAGACTAAAAGGGAAATATGTAGCTTACTCCTCTACTACATTCATTCATTATAGTTCTTGCCAAGAAAATTCTTAACATTTGTTAATATATTGAATCAAAGTTTCTCAAGAAAAAATGAATTCATATCCATTCAATAATAATGGAAATGGAAATGATTACTCAAATCCATTCAATAACCATGGTTTTGATCAAGACCAAGAATCCTTTGATAGAACATTTAACTCCTTTGATAAAACATTTAACTCCATTGGAACAGCTGCTACTGGTAAATCCTCAACTTCAATAATCTTCCTTCTGTTTTTACTCGAACCAATTACTGGTAAAGTTACGATAGTTCAAATTCCGTCAACATCAAATTTATGCTTTTTACATCAAAAAAAGGGTTTTGTTTCTTTGTTTTTATGCTTACAAATATGTAGACCATGCATATAGAACAAAAGCGCGCCACCGGGTGGTACCGAGTTTAGGTATCATACTCTCAGATATCCTTATTCAGTCCATTGACTTAATGGGTCAAACATATTACATGTGAGAAGGTGATACCGAGATTCAGTATCATTTACTGGTGCAGACCATATCATCATTTTACTTCTAATTATGAGTTTGTATATTCAACAACATATCCTTGTGTAGGTCATTAGGCCATGCATATAGGACCAATTAATATTTTTGTGTGTAGGGTACATGCTACATGTGAGAAGGCGGTACTAAAAATCCGAGATCCATTATCATTTCGGGTGCCATCTCATTTCGTTCTAATTATGAGTTTGTACAACCAATAACCTTGAAATTGGTATCACTATCTACAAGAAAATAGCTCATTTGCAACCAGGGACGAACCTACTTAGTAGCAAGAGTGACGGCCGCACCCCAATCTTAAAAATAGTTGATTTAGAAGACGAATTTTTACTGTTTCAAATATTGTTGACTATTAGATAAATAAATGTTATTTCATTAGATATACAATAAACATATTGTGATTCAATAGTAAATGTTTTGTTTTCCCACCTCGTGCCTTGGGTTCAAATCCCGAAGGATGGTCCTGAATTTCGGTGCCACCAAACGGGTCCAAACCCTTTCGCTTTTTTTTTACTTTTTGTTTACACTTCAGTTTTAGCTTGGGTCGGAGGCATAACAACAATAGCAATAGTAATAGCAGTAATATACTGTCTGAAGAAGACAGGGGATTCAATGCATAAGTATGCACAGTTAGAACTGACTGTTGGAGGCAACAAGCATAGTAATCAACATTATGACGGTGACGGTGGTGATGATGATGACGAACAAATAAAGCTGGTTAATTTGCAAGCCGGGGAAACTATGGAACGCTTCCTTAGCGACATGGCCAGAGAAAAACCTACTAGATTTTCGTCACAAGAGTTAGCCCATTGCACCAGTAACTTTTCTCAGGTATCAGCAAATGCTTATACTTTCGGTTACTATGCTTAGCTAGCACTAGTGACAGAATAAGACAGGGGCGTATGCAAGAATTTGGGTTTGGGAGGACACAAATGTAACTTGTGGGAATTAAACTTGGGTCTACAAACCATCAATCCCGTCATTTGCCACTACATCCGCATCATTACATTGCAAACAAAAAATACTAATTGATGTATATAACTGAATATTTTGGGTCGCGTGATGTCAGATGCCCTCCTTAATTTTGACCCGACATGATTGTAGATGCCCGGTTTAAAAGTCTGTATTCTCAAGTAATAATATCGTAGGGCAAACTACTAATGATATCACGGTATGAATTTCTGAAACAGGTACTCGGATCAGGAGGTTTCGGTATAGTGTATAGAGGAGAATTTGCAAATAAAATTCAGATAGCAGTAAAAGTACTCAAGGATAACACAACTAAGAAAATGGAAGAGCAATTCATGGCGGAAATGAGCACCATGGGAAGAACGTACCATATCAACTTAGTTAGGCTTTACGGGTTTTGCTTTGAACCAACAATGAAAGCTCTTGTTTTCGAGTACATGGAGAATGGTGGTCTTGACAAACTATTATTTGGTCACCAAAGCGCAACAATCGGATTGCAAAAGCTACATGAGATTGCAATCGGAATTGCTAGAGGGATCGCGTATTTGCACGAGGAGTGTCATCAAAGAATTATACATTACGACATCAAACCTGAAAATGTGTTACTAGACGTGAATTTGAACCCAAAGGTGGCCGATTTTGGGTTAGCTAGGCTATCGAATAGAGACAGTTCAAATATGGTGATGTCGGGATGTAGAGGAACTCCAGGGTACGCAGCTCCAGAGCTGTGGACTCCTTATCCCGTGACATACAAATGCGATGTGTATAGCTTTGGAATGGTTTTATTCGAGATTGTGGGGAGACGAAGAAACCACGACTCCAACCTTAGTGGCCAGAGTGGGAAATGGGTTCCAAGATGGGCGTACGACAAGTTCACCAAAGGTGAGTTGACGCAAATATTGTCGGCTATTGGGATAGATGAACCCGAGGAGAAGGAAAAGGCGGAGAGGATGCTGAAAGTGGCACTGTGGTGTGTACAATACTTGCCTAATGCAAGGCCTATGATGAGCTCTGTTGTAAAAATGTTGGAAGGAGGAACCGAGGTTGATCCGCCACCAAATCCTTTCGCTCATCTTCAAGACGATTTGAATATAAATGGTCGAGACTCAAACAATACCAAATCGTCCGAATTCAAATCATCATCAAAGAATGACAGTGAGACATTTGAAATTCAAGTAGTAAATACTTACTAAGTTAAGTGTAACTTAATCTCTTTGGAGAAGAACAATGTATACTTTTATACTTCAGTTTTTACATTTGTTCAAAACTCCGGTATATATATCTTTATGAACATTAATTATTTACACAAAATGCCATCAAATGGCCCAACATTACTCCACCACAAACAATAAAAAAAAGTAACATACACATTTCACATTGTACTTTCAATCATATTTTAATAAACTTTTAAAATTTGTGCATAAAATATAAATACACTATGAATTTGAATGGAGTAAGTATCATTGTTAAGGTTTAATATTCAGAACTTTCCCGTATTAAAATTTGATCCTCTTAACTATTTTTCTTTTGGAATTCGGGATAGTGAACACTACAATGTTATGTTCTTCTCTACTGTTAAAGTGGAGTACATTTCTTGCACATATTTTTACTAAATCTCGTATATTTGTTCGCATTATTATGTGTTTACCTCTGTTATTTATTACATCCATCGTAAGAGTCAAATTAAAACAGGAAATTCACGCGATATCCTTAAAATTTGACATTATAATTGTATTTACAAATTTAAAAAGTGATGTCTTTTTTTCCAAATCAACCATCTTTTTCGAGAACTAGGATTTGGAAAATAGTTATCATATTTAGATGTGATTAAAAGTTTTTATATGTAGATTTGTTAACCGAACAAACTTTGAGTCACACTATCTCATAATCACGAGTTCCAACTCGAAATTTTGTAATCCCAAATCGCAATACTCGGGAAAAAACAATTTGAAAAAAAAAATCGTAACTTTGTGAGCAACACAAGTTATAATCTTTTAAAATTTTCGGGAGAAAATATTGGATAATCAATGCAAAATGTCAAATACGAGAGATAAGGCGCGAAATTAAAAACCAAAAAAATACTCCGTAAGATTGAACACCATCCCCTCCGTCCTTGATTAATGATTACCATGATTAAATCAGATTAATTAACCCTAACTTATTCTCCTAAAACGATGATTATCTCGATGATAATCAAGTATCTTCCTTGATTACTAATGTCTAATGACGTTAATTTCTGATCTTCACATTGGTGATTTTTCTCATTTTCGCACATTTGTGGTTTTATTATTTCTCCCAATTTTATTTTATTTTTTTTTTCCATTTTTTATGCATATTTGGTGATGATATTACGGTGTTGTGCAGTGATTATGCATTATTATGGACATATTATTGGCTGTTGGAGCATACCCACCCAAACCCTAATTTTTCTGTATATGAAATCGTCTAAATCGATAGAAATTGATTTTAATCGATTGATTTAATGTTATTTATCAATGTTTAATGATGATAATTGAATTATCTTAGTAGATTTGAGTGAGGTTAAATTACTTGTGGTAATTTAGTACTGTATAAAGTTGTAATCTTTTAGGAATTTCATGAATTATTTGAAAAGTTTGATAACAATGGTGTTGTTTTTCCCTCTGTCTCATAATAAGGTTTATCGACCCGTTATTGTGAGACGGGATGTGTATGCCATGATGAGACGAAACACCAATGGTGTTAATGGGTAGTGGATGAGATTCTTATGAGTCTTGCCGTGAGCCATTTTAATAATGACTTCTCCTTCCATTGAGCATACCTCACAAATCCATCTGCAATGATTCTATTAGGTTATGTTACACTTTAGACCTTTTGTTGTTTTGCAGCGTTTGACAATGTGATGATGATTTGAGATATTCGAAACCAACTCATTGAGACTGTTTTTGCGCTATCCGGGTGTGCTTAACTTAGTTGCTTGGCTTTGTTTTAGCCTATCGTATCTGAAGCATGGGCGTGGACTTTTAATAGGATGTTTGTCAGTGTAACTCAACTGATTTTGGCACCATGGCTTAAGAAGATGTCTTCAGCTTGTATTATAGTACCCCATAACTTTTAGAGCCTCCCTATGTGATGTTGTCATATTGAATTGTGGTCGTCTAACTGTAGCTCTAGCTCATAGACGCTTAAGAATAATTTTGCCACACGGGTGTCAAATTTAGCTGTCTTGTGGTATATTAGTGATGTACTGATGTTACTGTATCAAGGTGGAAGTCAAATATAGCTTGATTCAACCTAGGATGTTGGTTGACAATTTGGCCGGATTGCCTGGGTGGGATTGCGTTAATGACATTCGTAGATGGTTTATGCTCAATAGGATTTCTGGCAGTCATGATTTTAGGGAAGATGATACGATGAGTGTGGTGCATGTTTAGGAGATGCTTGGATTGTCGCCTTTGGGAATTGTTCCTTGAGATAGTGAATTTATTCATGACACAAATCTTGGGTATCTGGTTGGTGTTGGATAAGCCTCCAATTTTGGCCAGGTTAGCTTTCTAGCAAAGGATATTTTGACTCCTGTGATGACCGAGGAGAAGCCTAAAGACTGCTTCTTTGTTCTTATTCGGGGAATGGGTGACTATGTCTCAATTTTCCGTGCACTTGCTTATGTTGCATCGAAAGATTGCTTCTTTTGAGGTTTGTGGCTCTTGATTATCAAAATAACCGGGAATCAGAATAGTCCTTTGTCAAAAAGCTAATGGAAGGTTATACTTGTCATAACTCATAACACTGGATGATACCAATTGAACTGAGCGTCAATTTTGTGTTGGACGGTGGCTGGAGAAAGGTTTGTAAAGGTTAGACCTTTTGTTTTACAAGCCATAACTACCTTTATGGATTTTCTGTAAGTGAGCAATTGAGTTTAAAGATTCCAGTTTTGATTATATTGATGAACCGGGGTTCATCAGATTAGTACGGATTTATGGATTGGCGAGTTTTTAGCTGGCAAGAACTCCTGTTACTGCCTCAGTTAGATTTGGTTATGTTGAAAGGAGTCAATTCCCTGTTCGGCAACGATACAATGTCTTAACTGTTTTACCCATTGAGTTAGCAGCAGAGAGAGGGACAAGTCTATTAATCTTGACACTTTTTGCTCATGCTGGACCAGTATGATGGTCCTAGTCAGTAAAATGCTAATGTATCAATTTTCATGCACACAATGCTCCTCAAATTCGAGGCGAACAAAAACCAGGAGAAGTATAGAGGTGAAAATGGGACATGACCCGTTTACACTCTGAATGAAGGGTCATCACTCAGGTCAGGGCTGCTGTTTGGACTTCCAGTGTTTAATAGCTTCAAGTAGAGTATAGTTAGGCATTATGAACTTGTGAGGAAGTGGGAGGCTTGTCGTGGGTGATGTGGTGTTTTCTGCCAGCCACTGCTCAATAGATACCCGATCATATGTATATCCATCTGCTGCTATATACGGGTCCTCCATGATGTTCTGTGTGCAAGAATGGAGCCCAAAGGTGATGATTATGAATTAAAGATCTCAAATACGGAGTATTGAGGTTCGGCATTCATTTCCTCTTAAAATTAGCTTATATATTTTCAGTCTTTTTGATATAGAACATCAAGTTGAAATGCAATTAGATTAGTTTGGCAGGTCTCAGTTCTTGGAAATGGGAAAACGAAACAAATTAGTGAATTGGGGAAAAGACGTACCTTGCTAATCGGGCAGATGAAGTGAGTTGGCAGCGCTGCTGGGGCATTTGCAGCTTTTTCCCGGGCGCTATCTGCTGCTTCTTTCAGTCTCTCCAAGATAGGCAGAACAATGCCTCTTAGGTCAGGCCTATCTTTACCCCTTAGCTCAGAACAGTTGAGTCCTAATGTCGCCAGTTCAAGTGCCACACCCTCAGCCCATTTTCCTGCTTCTTGATCCAAGACTTCGGGCAACGTATCTTCTTCTATGGCATCTTCAATCAAATAGGATATGCCAACAGCGGGTTTCGCTGTCAGCAACTGTAAAATCACAATCCCTAAAGCGTATACATCGGACTTGGTTGAAACCCTGCCCGTCCTTTGGTACTCGGGGTCAATATAACAGAGAGTGCCGACTGGGCTTGTTTCTCTGTACATTGTCCTGAGGGGCTGATCACTCGGCCCAACATTTATAGTTGTACCAAGCCCGGCATCACCAATCTTGCTGACTAAGTGCTGATCAAGCAAGATGTTTGCTGGTTTCAGGTCACGATGAATGATGGGTTTGGGCTTCGTGCTGTGGAGAAAGGCCAAAGCACTTGCCACCTCCCAGCATATTCTAACCCTTTCATACCATGGAAGAGCAGGGCAATTGCTTTTTCGAAACAGTCTTTCATCAAGGCTGCCATTTTCCATGTACTCGTATACTAGGCAACTCTTTTCTGGAACTGCCCCTAGCAGCAGCAGTATGTGTGGGTGACGAATAGTGCTCAAGATTTCCAACTGTTAAATGGGATGCTCAGTCAGGTAATCTTTCAAGTTAATTCGCTCAAATTACTGATATAGAAACATTGTCAATATCTATTTCACTTCAACAGTCATACCTCTTGAAGAAATTGGTTGTTTGTGACAGTGTCTTTGGAATGGAGCACCTTCACCGCGGCTGTTGTGTGATGCAATTTGCACTTGTACACTGTTCCAAATGCACCACTCCCAATCTTAAATTCTTCTGATAGGTTTGAGGTGGCCTCCATGAGCTCATTCCAATTGAACTTCTGACACTGAGTAATTGGGCTTGCTAGCAGCTGTTGGCGCTTATTCTCATTCTCATCTGTCGTTTCAGCAGCCTTGGCTTCTCCTTTGTGTAGAGGTGCATTTCTTTCTCCATGTTTGCCAGATTGTACTGCTTTACTTTGTCCAGCTTTGTGCTTGTTATTCTCTGTGCTTGCTATTTCCTTAACTTTTTCCTCTTGTAGCTTTAATGCTGCTTCCAGCTCCTTGCTTAGATTATTTAGCTGATCGATTGGAAAAAAGAGCTATAATAGCATAAATAAACTGACAATAATTAGTAGTTTTTGAGAGAAGGTTTCTTAGAGCAGGTGTTTTATTATGTACCTTTTCGTTCATGTCTGTGTTTTGAGCAAGCTCATACATTTTTTCAACGTGTCTTAGTTCCATTCTCAACTTCTCTAGCTCGATAACCTGAAGATTGTGTGAGCTCATAAGTAGAGCAGTAGAGACATAATAAGTTTATAACTACACCTAGCAAAGCTTATCTGACCGGATTCAAAAAGAAAAACCGGGAATTAGAACAGATTTGAAATTAACCCTACTCAAAGACTAATTTAACGTTTTAAACGCAGACCTTAACAGCGACAACATGAAAATGATGTGGTAGACCCGAGTTCTAATTTATGGCCCATAAATAATCCGAATCTGAACTGACTCTTACCGAAAATGACTTGATAACACCTTAATTACCCAAACTCGTAAAGAACTGACCTTGTTGGCCTTTTTGCCATATCATGCGGCCGTTCAACAAAAAGATTGTTATTAGATGATGTACCTGGTCCTCAGAAGAAGCTGGAGATGACGTTCCTGTAGCCATAAATGATCCCGGTGGTGTTCCTACAAAAGAGGCTGGAGGAGTTCCTACGTAAGACCCTGCGTGTGGTGTCCCTGTAAAAGATCCTCCCATTGAAATGCTCACAGACGACCCTGTGGGTGGGGCTCCTGTAAAAGATCCTCCTATAAAAGACACATTTGCAGAAGTTCCTGCATAAGACCCTCCGTGCTGTGTCCCCGTAAACGCTCCTCCCATTGGAATGCTCAGAGGTGACCCTGTTGGTGGGGTCCCCGTAAAAGATCCTCCCATTGGAATGCTCACAGAAGAACCTGTAGGCGGGGGCCCTGTAAAAGATCCTCCATATGGGGTGCTCACGGAAAAGCCTGTAGGTGGAGTCCCGACAAATGACCCTCCAGGGGATGTTCTATCTGAAACCCATGATCCTGTATCGCCGCTGTTGTAACTGTTATTTACACCATGATTATTCCCCAAGCCTTTATTTGTACCCTGAAAGCTATAATGGGTTGCTTCCTTCGATTCCCTGATTCTATTTTGTGCGGACATACTGTCTGGGTAGGATTCTGATGATTCGGGCCTGTAGCTGTTGGTTGAAGTATACGATCTTGGACCTTGGTTCTCTAGATTGCCAAGCTCTTTAGTCTTCAATAAACGACCTACAATGAAAACAATCTCGGAGGATTCAATAATTAAGGTAAGATGAAAGCTAGGATGATGCAAGAAACTTGAGTTTTTCTTTCATACTAGTGGTAAAATCTTTAGTCCTTGATTCGGGATTATGAATAAACCAAAAGGATTACTAGCGTCTTTTTTTTAATTTTTTAAGTAATAATTATTAGGAATATTAATAATAGTTGGGCCTCAACCATCACCTTGAGGTTATGGTTGAGACGGTTCATCTATCATGGTATCAGTGTGACCGAAGGTCACGGGTTCGAATCCTGGCAACCTCAAAACCCCTCGAAAACTCACGAAGTGGAAACCCGCACACGGTATGGGGGGCCTGTGCAAACTAATCACTCTTCAAGCCCAATGGGCATTCGAGTGAGGGAGCGTATTAGGAATATTAATAATAGTTGGGTCTCAACCATTACCTTAGGGTTATGGTTGAGACGGTTCATCTATCAATAATCATTTGATGTAATTTTGACTCATGTTTCTTTATGGTGTAATTTCAGAAGGCACTTCTTTTGTCAACTACATGGTGAGGTTGCATAGATTCGATCCGCGCCATCCGCCCTTACCTGGTCATGTGGGGAGCTTCTGATGCAACGGGCAATGTTGTTACTATATTATTGGAAAACTCACCTAAGGTTAGTGAAGAAGAGCTAGAATTGTCTGTAAATGAGTCCGAAGAAGCATCATCTGTGATACTCGTATGTACGGAGATCACCGTTGGTTGTGACTCTGACGGACGTAAAGTCTGAAGCTTTCCATCGGCAACAACATAAATCGAGCAAAAACTTGGAGCATTATCCGAAATAACTGCTGGTAGGTTCTGATTTGTCATCATTTTGCTTAGTGACAAGTTTTTCCTACAAATGCAATCATGACAATAGCCGGTGAGCATAGCCGTAATCATATGAAATAAGAACATCGTAAGATGCATCATTTCAGGTACCATGAGAAGGCGCTAGTCGACGAAGACCCAATTACAAGATGTCTTATGGAATGTCTTTCAATCTCCAAGCAGATTGCCATGGCTATGTCATCTGATTCGATTACCACAATGTCTGATTTTATCTGCACATCACACACTGTAAGAATTACCTCACACTCAGATTTACTGTAAGACAGTCTAACAACATTTTGTTACACCAAGCCAATTTTAATTAAATGAGTATTAAAATTTGTTCGACAATAATCGTTTTTTCAGAATTCAAGCATTTGTGTATTTCTCACTTATATATCGGGATAACAGTAACCTTTTGTTCATCCAAGATTTTCTTGTAGGGAAGAAATGTCTTCTTTTTTTTCCACTCAATTTCCTGCTTATAACTAAAGACTACATCTTCTCGAACTTCTGCTACAGGTGTCCATGTTCCCACTGAAATCAATTGTCAAAATAGCTGATCAGTTATTCTGGCAAAATGCCTCAAAGTGTTACAGTTCATCTGAACATGATCAGCGACCTCAGATTCGAGACATTGCACACCCTCCTGGCTATTGATTAATTTGCAGTTAAAATGTGAGGACTTACATGGTGTAGGGACTACAGTAACTCTGGGGTAGACATGTAAGATCTTGAACCTGACATTACCCTCTGACAGGAATTGATCCAAAGCCCACCTGAGTATGTACTTGCTTTTTCGGCTTGCTGTCAGTGCCACTGCCACCACATGCTGTGATGCACTACCTTCATCTGTCTCCATTTTCTACCTGTGATGAAGCAGGAAAACCCAAGAGAAGAACTTTAAGACATGTGACGGAAACTGCCAAACTGGTGATATTCTGGACAGGTCAGGGTTTAAACTTTAAACTCCACAATCTGCACCTTCTATCAAGTATAGTACTCTCTAAACTAACTTGCCAAAGCTACCTTACAACCAAAACCAACAACAGGTAATTAATCAATTTAGTCGCAGGTTCTGTTGCAATTGAGTCGTGAATTGTGAAATCTCGTGGCTTTACGTTTCTTGTTTCTTGTCTCTCTGTTGTTCATGTTAGCCCTATTAAACTTGCACTACCCATTACCCCATTGGCGAAGGAACGAAGTTAGGTCCAAATATTACCTAAGAGCCGAGGCCAAAACATCAATCTTACCTATATTTCTAACAAAGGGTCTTGCTTGTGACAGTCCCTTCAAAGAGACCTCTCATAGCCCCTCCCCACATGCCCTCGTAATTTCCCCTTGTCTCACGTCTCTTCAAAGTGACAAATTTTCTGTCATAAATCAAAATTTGTGTATTTTTAATCATATGGTTATTTTCCGAAAAAAAAGTATATTTTTTTCTAAAAAGCTCGCCCAGGCCATGGTGTCCTGTTCGGCCTGTGTTTCTTCGTCCCTGCATTAGTCCTTCATAGCTTAATGTTTCAGTCGATAGTTCTATCAACCAACTATCGGCTAAGTTAAAAAAAATTGGTCGTATCGGTCAAAATGTACCATGTAGGGAACTAATTGAGAGAAGTAGGAGCATATTTATTTCAACTTTGAACACAATATATATGCTAGAAGGGGCATATTTGCTGTCAGGTTAAGACAGTCGGAAACAATGTAAAGGAAAGGCGGGATATTACCTGTTTCGCTGTTTCTACGAACAAAATTGGTGAAACTGAAGTGATTCGTTCCGTTTACTCTTTGTGTGTCTGTCTTCTGTCAAGGATTATGAAGATAATTTGTTGCTGTAATGAACATGTTTAGTTCTCAATTCATGTAAATATGTAATGTAATGTATGTAATCGGAATTATGCTTAATTACAGCTTTTACAGGGTCCCACAAATGCACGTCTTTCTGATATTAGATACTCAGTATGTTACTGTATTATTTAAGCATAACTACAATAGCATTCAAGGTTGAACTCATTGCATGCACGTTGCTTGTGTTCGTACGTGGACTGGCATGGAAAAAGATAGCTTGACATGCTGTTTTCAGAAGAAATAAAGTGTGGCGGTAGGCGATAAATCAGTCTCGGACAAAAATTGGGTATTCCTTAGAAAGATATGATAACTTGTGATTCAAGGCTGGTAACTTATGAAGTGATCCCTGATTCGTGTTATTTACCCCCAGGCCCCAACGTCAATTTAACATTAAATGTCTTCTTTTTCGGATTGTAAAGATGTTATTCTTGACGCAATTTTTATTACGCTGCATTGATAACTTATTTATGTGTAAAGGGACGAAGAACTCAATTTTGTGTAAAGCGAGCATCAAATCGTTGTCAAGGTGATGAATCTCCGAGACACATTTTGTATCTTGTTGCGGGTATTTCTCCGAAGCTTTGTCCCTTAAGATGAGTAACGATAGGCGCGAATTGGTCCGCTTTAATCATCCCTTCAAGAATGTTGGGGATGTCGAAATTGATTCATGTGTTCAACCATCCGTACGCCATAAACACATTGTTATTTGTCAATGTAGTTACTCTTTTGTACTTCCTCCATTCATATCCAAACTACACCTATTCCATTTTAATCCATTCATATCCAAACTACACCTTTCCTAATAAAGCCAACAAAATTACTAAATTATCCTTATAAATATCAATTATTTACCCAAAATGCCATCAAATGACCCACCATTACTCCACCACAAACAATAAAAAAATAACATACACACTTCCCATTGTACTTTCAATCATATATTTAACAAATTCTTAAAATTTGTGCATAAAGCATAACTACAATTTGGATTTGAATGGAGGAAGTATTAGTTTATATTATCAAAAGTGCATTCGACGAACTGAGTCAAATGCCACCTTTATAAACCTTTCTTTACAGCTGAAAAAAAAGTGCTATAAGTTGCAATGTATAGTAACCCTTCCGATAACCAGCAGCTTACTTACGGCCTCAAGCAACACTATAATAGTGTTCTTGGCCGGGATGTTAGCTCTAATACCATTGATATAGAGAACGGGATTACTCATCCGATAATCTAGTGAAAAACACGGATGAGCCATCGAACCTGTTTATAATAAACATTGTATCAACAACCCTTATGACCATCGTACAATTATTCAAATCCGTTACATGGTTGTGGAAATAACTCGTCTTTATAGCTAACATAAAAGTAAGGCTGCCTCCATCCGACACATTATTCAGTCAACACTACGATAATATCATTATCAATGTTATCGACTGTTTATTCTCGAATACGTTTGTACAAAACTTAATCAATCTCTAAGTAGGTTATCTATGATTCTATGACTATTAATGTAATTTTTTAAGTACTCTTAAGTCTTGTGTACGGAATATTATTATTGATCCTTCTATAAACTATTACATTAGACCGCGATTCTTTCAGTTTATAGCATATTTTACGTACTCGATAATCATTTGAATCATATAATTGGACTTTGTTAGCTATATTAATATTAATTTAAATTGGTTTGAGGTTAAGTTACTCCTAATTCGTCTGTTCACTAATCCAAGAGGTGGATATACTTAAATGACTTAATTTGACTCAACCTTCACCATAAATTGGCGTTATTAAGGTGCTGTTCTTTTCGACTGAAACGAGTTGAATTGAATTAATTGGAGTAGAGCTTAATTGAACTAAATTGAGTGGAATTGAGATGAAGTGAAATTAATTGAATTAATAGTTAATTTTGTGAAGAGATTAACTGAACATAATTGGTTGAACGTAAATAAAACTTAACGGAATAGAACCAAACAAAATTGAAAGAAATTGAATTAAGCTAGAAAGAATAGGGTTAATACTCATAAACACTTAGATCAACTGACGAGCGGTTGTTTCAGTTTAACCAGAGATCTTGTGTTCGAACTCTAAAAATGTAACCGTGTTAAAACTCATGAAAACAATTGCTTTAATTTGTAAGCCCAACATTAGAGCCCATGTTATAATTTTTAAGGAACTAAATGTGATCAAGATTCAAGAACATGCAACATGTTATCAACGGGCCACAACAAGATAAACATCTTGGAGACTTGGACTTAATAGCATGAGAATTTTTACATAAATTGTAGATACAGCTTTTTGAGTACAACACCCATTAGACCCGACTTGTCCTGCTCGCTGATAAAGCAAGCTTGAACAATGTATTTTTCAAAGTGTGTTAGTTGATAAAGCATGCTTGAGCAATGTACTTTTTAAGATTTATAAAGATATGCTTGATTAATGTACTATTTAAGATTTATAAAGATTCAGTGTTAAGAAACCAACTCAACCAAAAGCTTAAGCCGATGGTTGGAGTTCCTTGATTACGAAGGCAGGCGGGATTCCCTGGTCTGTTCTAATTATCCACTTTAGAATGGAGGGGGTGAGATTCGAACCCGTGACCTTTGGTCACATGGCTCAGATACCATGTCAAGAAACCAACTCAACCAAAAGTTTAAGCCGATGGTTGGAGTTCCTTGATTCGTTTTATATTCTAACATTCAGCGTAGGCGTTGTTCGCTAACAAAGCATGCTTGAACAATGTATTTTCTAAGATTTATGAAAGTTCACCGTATGAGCTGTTCAAAACCGTCAACTCATGGCCTCATGGGACTAAAAGTTCATGTGAGTCTGGCCACGTTCAGGCTAAGCTCGCATTCAATCACCTTTAATTTAAGATTATTAACAAGAGGATGAACTAGGTGGGATATATTTTAGATTTTATGAGTCAATAGAAATGGATCAAGTTTTTTATAAAATCACGTACCGTATGATATATGAGACATATCTGAAGCTGAAATGACGTGGAAAGAAAATAATTAATTTATGTGACTTTTTTTTAACCATATAACATTTTATGATATTTTATAAATGTATTTAATTTTGAATAACTCAATATAAATGTATTATGTTATTTTATAAGCAAATCGGGTTGTCAAAATAAATTAACTAAAGTGAAACGAACTATTTAATTAATTTTTTTTTCAGTTGATTTTAATTAACAGGATTTCCATGCAAGACTATTACACTACATAATTTGTAAAGAGAAATTTATATATCAATTATTCGAGAAAATTATCATTTCTTTTATAAAATCAATCTTACGTACATTTTCTTAACAGTGATGAAACCAAGATATAAAGTTGAGGATAAAAAAAAATATTTACCAGAATAAAATGTAATTTTGCTTAAGACAGTTTCCGTTTGACCGTTTTAAATCGTAGAACGAGTTAAATACTACTACACGGTGGTAATAAAAAACATTTTTTTAGGCAAATTATTATGTGATTTGGTATGTATTTAATCTCTTTTAAACTTGTCTATCTTAAATAAAAATTTGTGTATTGGAAATCAAATTTTGACTTTTTAATATAAATGCGAGTCTGGTACAACCCCTTAATTTCGCCGCTGATTTTAACATTGATGAATAGAAAGACAACAAACACGAGAACTTCAGAGATACGGTCTCTCAATAACGTACTTAAAAGAATATGTTAGGGTGAGAAATCCACTGAAATTTTTGTTTCTCTCTTATATCTCTCCCTAAATTGACGAGAGACGATCTCTTACGAAATATATAATGACAAACAAACAAATTAGTGAATTAGACATCAAATCTTATGATTTATACTCCGTACAGGAGTTTCTCTTACCAAGTGTAAGAGAGACACTGAAATGCCAACAAATGTTCACCATATATAAAAATTGCCAACAAATGGACCAATAAGATTCATAAAAGTTTTTATCTAAAACGTAAAAAGATAAAGCAAATTCTCCGTGACTGACCAATTCCGTCATAAATCTGTGACGTGAAATAAAAAGATAAGCGGGAGGGGCAAGTCGAAGAAAGTTGTGCGAGATCATAAATTTGTGACCGTTATGAGTAATACGGATTAAAAAAAGAAAGAAAAAAGCTTGGATTACAAAACGTGCAAAATGTAGATATTGAAATATATAATTATAAAACACATCACAACTTTCCGCAGATACCCTTTTGTAAAAACTAGAATAACAAAAATAATAACTTTCCGTCACAAATTCTTATTTAAAACGGGTACATCCATTTTAAATATAAAACAAATTGATTAATATAAATGACAAAAATTGGTCTTAGTTATATATAACCCGTGTTAAATTGTTAATGTCTTAAAGAATACTAATTGATTTGGTAATTAATTAACTTTGATGAGAAGCAATGACGTTAGGGACACATTTAATATAAGATTATGACAAAGCGTAAATAAGTATACGCGATCAGTAGAAAAGTGATCACATTTTAATTAATTAGTGATCGTTTTTGATTAAATAGTGACTACTTTTTTGTTTAAAAATGACCTATTTTTCAAAAATGGTCACTATTTATAAAAAAAATGGTCACTTTTTACCATAAAATAATCATATTTTTCAAAAAACACAGAATAAATCCGTCGTACAGGAGAACTGATGAAAGAAGTATTATAAAGAAATGTAAATGGTTAATCACTTAATCCTATAGTTAGCAATAAAGTTTGACGTAAGTGTGAAAACGAGTTAATGATTTACTAAAACGAGTTAATTAGTGTTTATTACTCGTAATCTTGTTTGTGACATTAGTGCATTATTTGCTAATCATCTTACTTTGGTCTACTCCTAACGTTTTGACACGTCTTCTATATAGAAAGTAATTAGGTCAACTAGATGCCCTACTTAATTCATGATAGAAAGTTAATCTTTCTAGGTTCAAATGAGGGCATTATATAGCGGGTGAGAATTAAATCTCTTAATTTTAAGGTTAGGAAAAGAAAGTTCTTATCGCTTAAGCTAACTCTTGTTCTCTTAAAAAGTTAATCTTGTGTGTGTTGTATTTGTTAGTATAAAAGCAGTTTAAAATTTTGGTTGGAATAGTGTTAAATTTAAATTTCATTGTCCTGACAATAAAGTAAAATATTAAGTAGCAGGTATATACAACTTCCATACATCCATCGGCTATTTGTGTGAGGGTCTAAAAGAGTGTGTTAGGACTCGTTTGGTTCGGCATGGGAAGATAAAATTCCCGGGAAAATTAAATTCATATGAACTTAAAAATCACGTGAATTATGTAATTGTTGTTTGGTTGAATGTAGGAACTTTAATTGATGCGGGAAGTTCCACTTACCTAAAGGGGGCTAGCTAGGTAAGTAACTTCCTACGTTATGCAGGAATTAGAGTTTCCTAGGAAGTTCTAATTCCCATGAATTAGGCAACCGAACAAGACTCAGTTTTCCCACTTCCCATGATTTTCCAATTCCCGTGATTTTGGAAGGCAACCAAACAACCCCTTAGAATATACCAACCGATCATGAAATTCAAATTACTAATTTAAGTTTTTGATTGAGATGTTTTCTTGAAAGTATTAGACCGTTTTTTAAGATCGTAAAAAGATGCAATTATATCATGTATGTTAGTTAAACTCTTAATATATTTGTAATTTAATACTAGCGAATAACAAGTTTGTGGACGAACAATGGCGGTCTGGTAAATTTAGGGGGGCTAGTAGAGGCGCGTCCTAACGAGAATCTTAGCACCGCCACTATGAATCAGTACGGAATATTGGGCACAAATCCATAGGCACGCAACAAACATTTCTTAAAAATCTTCGATACATATGAATTGCAGAATGATAAGAATAAGGTGTACTTACACGAGATAGCGTATAAAAATAAAACGTGATAGTCTATAACTTGTAAATCACCCTGAGGAGGTAACAAACCCGAAGTTCAAAAGGAATGAACTTCGATCATAAATATTTTACAAAATTGCTTTTAAAAGAGTTTGAACCGAGTATTTCAAAATTTCACCTAAATTTTAACTGCTAGAACCATCTTTACTAACAAGAAATATATTAATTTTTTTATTAATGATGTATTAATTACACTTAAATAAACCGTGAAATCATCTAATACATACACCGTATATATATATAACACATTAATTAAACAACAGTTAACAAATGAATTATTACTTATAACATAATAGTTTTCTTTCGTAACATAAAATTAAACTTCTTTGATTTATATATATAATAGAGTTAATAGTTTTAGCTAAATAAATTAGTAAAACATAAAAGAATAAAAAAAGATCATAAATCATGAATTATAACAAATTATTTTCTTCTATTTATATCTTGGTAACATTATATATCGTGGCGACCTATACAATTATCGTAGAAAGTATTTTCGACGATCGCGTATACATAAGAAATGAAATCAATCGATATCCGGAATTAATATTCCGATGCCAAGATGCCCGGTCCGATACCGGGGTCAGATCAATAAAGCCGAATGAAGTTTTCAGATACGACGTTAAAGATTATAGATTACCCTGGGGAAAACCGGTATATTTTTGTCATTTTTATTTCGAGCATAAGGATAAATCTTTTGACGTATATACCCATGAAATACAAAGTCATTGTAGTTGGGGCGGAGAAGGATTAGACCTATACGACCGAAATTGTTATGACATGTACGTAGAGTGGGCAATTAGAGAGGATGGATTTTATAGACAATGTGTTATTAAAAAGATTGGATGTCCTAAAAAATCTGAGCGCAAATTCCGTACAGTGAGACGGCATAAGATTCATGATTGGTGAGTCTGATCACGGCTCTAGTCAATAGTTTACATTTGCTTAATTTATTTATTTTTAATAAAATAAGTTAATTGTAAACTATTTATTGGAATAGATGGAGTAATTTTAAGAGATTATCATGTATTTTAATACTAAAATATGTGTAATAAAAGGAAATAAATGATAATAATTTATCCTCGCGTTAGTTATGATTTGTTGTTCTTTTCTAAATTCGGAAAAGATTGTTTCACAAGTAGCTAGGTCTCTTAAGAGACGAATATCAATTCAATTTAAAAATGGTAATCCAAAAAATAAAGGGCAGTGTTAGGGTGACACCAGGTGTTATCTATCTATATAAAAGTATATAACAACAACCGCTAAACATTAATTGGACACGTGTCGCACCCACGTTAAAAAATTTCCCGCTCAACTTCCCAGGTTGTAAAATCGATTTTGAAAAGTACTGTAATTTTTTTTTAAAATAGAAAATTGAATGATGCAGAGGCCAATTCAATCAGATATAGAAACATAGACAAAGCGTGATAACCAAATATTCTATAAAAATATTTGTATATTCTTAAAATAAATATTCGTACTAATATATTCTTAAACCAAAAAAATGCATACAAATATTTATTTCAATATTGTCTTTCTAAATTATTGCCTTCCTTAAAAAAAAAATATCCTATCATCCTTCAAGAATATATATTTCCCAAAATACAAATTTTGTCAAAGTCTCCAGTTAGTCCTACATCAATTTTTACAATTATTTATTATTATATTTGAGTTTTGATATAAGTTTTTTGCATCGCTAAGTTGTTTTATACATATATCATGTTATATCTTTTTAGAACGGTGTAAAAATTTTCAAGATATTTGGACAAATTTAATTAACATTTTTACTTTTATCAATAAATTTCAAGATATAAAAAATATATATGTGAATTGTAGGTTTTAAAATGATTTTATCATTCTATTTCGAAAAAAAAAAAAAAACATACATCAGATGTACTACTTCAGGCCTAACTTTTAATAGCTGAGCTTATGTGTATTTTTTCTGACTTTTTTGAATTGATAAGTTATATTTTTAAAAATTTCCACAAATTTAGCTGAGCTTATATTTAATGTTTTTGAAATATACTGTAATTATTGAGCATAATGTTTAAATAACAAATTTAGATATTTTATAATAAAATTAATAATCTTTAAAACAACACTCGAATTTTATTATAAAATTCAGAAATTGTACATCTACAACTTGATGGTAGTACATCAGATGCATAATCTGCTTTTGCCGAGCTTTTAATAAATTTTGTACTTTGTAATATAACTTCACGTAGTTTACTGTATAATTTTTTTTGATATTCATTGAACTCATTGACTATAATGCAAGTCAATTACGTACCCTACTTTTTTTCTTAACTGTTACATATTTCTAGCAACTTTTGCGTTTTTCTTTTTAAATATTTTATATTAAATTGGATCGACAAATGACATTAAACTTTTATTCTTTCGAGTTGCGGGTCAATATTTTCTGGTTTTTTTACCCTGAAAAATCGGATCAAATCAAGTCAGTTCAAGCCAGGTTTACGGGTCGAGTCATGTTTTGACAGGTCTAAAGCACACATAACCTTTTTTATTGGTCTTCTTAATCCTCCTTTTTATTTCCCCGAAACATCAAATTTAATACTCTACATCCTTCAAATATTTTTTTCAATTCTACATTTATGATATTGGGTTTAATTTGGTTTTGGAAGCGGGTGTATATATATACTCGCCAGTTTTTATGAGCGATCCTGAATTCGTTGGTTAAGACTGTTTATGGCATAAAATACAACTCAAAACTAAAAAAAAAAGTAAATAAGTAATTGGAAGAGACTATATATAAACTCTTTTGGTCTATCGATTATGGCATTATTGAATCAGTTTATGGTTAACGCAATTAGACAACATTTTAATTTTAATCTAAAATAGTTCATTTATATAAATTTTATATACTTTATTACTATAATAATATAAAATTGTAAAATTTTATCTATACATTTCCGTGAAACTTTGCACGGGTTCTAAACTAGTGAATATATAATCGAGTTAGATAAAGAAGATAAAAAAAATTTCAAATACAACAGAAGACATTTGATGTTGCCGGTACACTGTAAACCAGTTTCGGCCAAAAATCGGATAATCATACAAAAGTGACTTATAGATGTATTTGGGTATAGAATCGAATGAGATACCTCATGATGCGACTTCAGACACGCGGTATAAAAACCGCCAAAAAACTGGCCCGCGACAACGACCATCCGAAACGGCTCAAATTGAACTGTATAATACACGTTTTTAGACCTCTAAGCTCCCTGAACAAAAATGTCCAAAAATTGCCGGGATAATTACTCGAGTCATATAAAGCGGGCACAAAAATTTTCAAAAACAAGGGAAGACATTTGACGGTGTTGATACACTATAAACCAGTTTCCGCCGAGAGATCAGATAATCGTGTATAAGTATTTTATAATTGTTTTTTTGGATATAGAATCGAATAAGAGGACTCGTGATACGACTTCGGACAAGTGGTATGAAAACCGTCAGAAAAAAAAAAAGTCACGCTACGACCACCCAAAACGGCTCAAATTTAAGTGTATAATACATGCACGTTTTTTAGGCTCCTAATCTCCTCGAACAAAAATGTCCGAAAATCGCATGAATGGTTAATTGAGTCAGAAAAAGCGGGCATAGAAATTAACAAAAACAGTGGAAGACATTTGACGATGCCGATACACTATAAAAGTTTCGGCCGAGAAATCGATTAATTGTGTATAAGTGATTTATAACTGTCTTTTTGGTATAAAATCGAATAAGATAACTCATGATACGACTTCGGACACGTGGTTTGGAAACCGCGCGGCAAGAAAAAAAATGGTCCACGACAACCAGGCGTGCAGCCGATACGACTTAAATTGAAGTGATATACGATTTTTAGGTCTTTGAGCTCCCGCAAGAAAAATGACCGAAAAATTCACGGATAGTTAATCGAGTCAGCAAAAGCGGAAATAATTTTCAAAAATAAAGGAAGACATTTGACGTTGCCGGTACATAGAGCTGATCATCTTCGGGACAACCCGTCCAGCCCGCTACTGAAGTCGGCTAAAATTTGTAGGCCCGTTTGATCTGACTTGACTAACCATCCGTGCGATTTTCGGACATTTTTATTCCGGGAGGTCAGATGCCTAAAATAGTGCGTTATACAATTCAATTTGAGCCGTTTCGGGTGGTCGTAGTGGGACTTTTTTTTCTGCCGGTTTTCATACCACCTGTCTAAAGTCGTATCATGAGGTACCTTATTCGATTCTATATCCAAAACAAATTATAAATCACTTATACACGATTATCCGATTTCTCGGCCGACCTTGGTTTATAGTGTATAGGCAACGTTAAATATCTTTCGTATTTTAGGCATCTGACCTCCCGGAATAAAAATGTCCGAAAATCGCACGGATGGTTAGTCAAGTCAGATCAAACGGGCCCACAAATTTTAAAAAACAACGAAAGACACGTTGCCGATACACTATAAACTTATTTCTGCCGAGGAATCGGATAATCGTGTATAAGTGATTTATAATTGTTTTTTGGCTATTGAATCGAATAAGATGTCTCGCGATACGACTTCGGACAAGTAGTATGTAAACCGGCAGAAAAAAAATGTCCCTCTACGACCACCCGCAACGGCTCAACTTGAAGTGTATAATACATGTATTTTAGGCGTCTGACCTCCCGGAATAAAAATATCTGAAAATCGGACAGATGGTTAATCGAGTCAAATAAAACAGACACAAATTTTTTCAAAAACAACTGAAGACATTTGACGTTGTCGGTTCACTATAAACCAGTTTCGGCCGAGAGATAGGATAATCGTGTATAAGTGATTTATAATTGTTTTTCGGTATTGAATCGAATAAGATATCTCATGATGCGTCTTCGGACACGTGTTATGAAAACCGGCAAGAAAAATAATGGTCTGCGATGACTACCCGAAATGGCTCAAATTGAAGTGTATAATACACGTTTTTAAGCCTCTGAGCTCGCTCCCTAAACAGAAATGTCCGAAAATTGCACGGATAGTTAATCAGGTCAGATAAAGCGGACACAATTTTTTTAAAAAATAACAGAAAACATTTTATCTGACTCGATTACTTATCCATGTAATTTTCGAACATTTTTATTACGGGGAGAGGAGACTTAAAAAAACTTGTATATTTAGTTAACACAAATTCTTATTTGTAACGGCACTATTCGTCGCAAGCTTGTGACGGATACCGTTTTCTCTCACAAAATATCCATTTTTTCCCTCTCTCCAACAGTACTCATGTGGTCCCATTTTTTCACTAACTCATTTTGTATCCATTTTATCTCACAAAATATCCGTCACAAATGGTGACCCGTCGCAAGCAAGACTTACTATTTAGTCAACTAGTTTTGTGACCCGCGAAAATCGCGGGTTTTTTAATAGTTTTACTCATATATGATTGATAGAGAAAACTGTAAATTAAGACGGTGAACAGTTTATTAACAGTTGTAAGTTGTGATCGATATTAATTTGTTATAGTGACAATCGTTATCACCATCAACTGACTTACATACTACGTCTTTAAAATCATTATGATAGTTTCAAAACTACTTTTCAAAAATATCCACCATTTTTCACCGAAATGCCAAAAATTTTAAAAGGGTGTCGAAGTCAGAACCTAAAATTAAGCTCATATCCGATATGTGTAGTAACTACTAAAATACATTTTTTAAAGCCAAGATAAATTGTTTCACCAAATATCATTGCACCAAAAATAACTTTAATATGTTGAATCAACAATAAGTAAATATAATAGCTTCAATTCTTTTCTTATAATAAAATTGGTACTTTTTAACATAAGATCATTTTCGTATTTTAGTACTTGTTTTATTGGTTTTATTGTCATTTTGGTGAGTTCTAAAACTTTTGGCTTTAACTTTCGGAAAAGAAACAAAAGATGGACATCTAAGTATATTCCGTATTACATGTAAAATCTCTAAATAAATGCATAGTAATAATATTTTATCACTTTTCATATTGTCTTTAGTCTATTAAAGACGATATGAATAATACATAGAATGAAAGCGCTATGTTAAAATACAATTTATTTTCGTCTTACTAATCAGGCTAAAAATTAGTGTTTAATTTCTTAAATACAATGTACTTTGATAAACCTTTTCAGAAATACGTGTACAAAATCATCTTAACATCCTCCTTGTCATTTGAATGAATTTTCAACGTATAGGCAAACAAAGGATGGTGAAGCGAAATGACTTTTATATATCATTTACTTGGATAAAAGTATTTATATAGCTTATCAATTTAATGTTAACTTATAGAGCTGGCAAATAATGACACGACACGAAAACACGACACGAACCCGACACGAAATTAGCGGGTTTGGGTTGAGGCTGAATGACCCATTTATGTAAGTGGGTTGACACAAACACGACACGATATTTAATTGGTTCGGGTTTGGGTTGAGCTTTTTAAACACGAGCCCGACACGAATGACCTGTTTACTAAATTAATCCTATTTTTTTTATCCTCCATCACATAAATATACTTATACTTTCCAAATATGGACATGACACGAAAACACGACACGAACCCGACACGAAATTAACGGGTTAGGGTTGAGACTTGATGACCCATTTATCTAAGTGGGTCGACACGAACACGACACGAAATTTAATTGGGTCGGGTTTAGGTTGGAGGGTTTGTGACCCGTTTCCAAGTGACACGAATACGAACCCGACACGATCCGATCTGTTTGTCAGGTCTATTAACTTATATAATATATTTATTGTCTAATTTGTACCCACTAATTGTCGCTTTAATTTCAACAATTTATTTAGGAAATAATAAAAGTTTTCTGGATAAAAGGGAAGATAAAAAATGAAGATAAAAAAATTACAAATTATAATAATGGTAAGTAACAAATATACCATTAAATAAAAGATATATATTTTAAATACATATGATAGATTAATAACCAAAGTTGTGAATGGAAAATAAGAGGTCGGTATTAATTTAATTTTGTGTTTGCAAGTAAATATATACTTTTGTACTTATCATGTGACTCATAGCATTTGAAAAGAATTTTAAATGACACGTGACCTAGTGAGAACTTAATATTATTTTTTTTATATAATATTGTAGAGGATTTACCCTTTAAAGGAACTTTACTAGTGTTAAACCCGTGCAAAATTGCACGGGTATATTTTTAGAAAAAATATGGTGGATAATTAATATTACCGAATAGTGTCAATAATACGTGAATATTGTGCATTCAATTTCTATTTTATTGATAATACGTTAAAATGCACATGATAATAATAATGGTATTTATATATCCATTCTTTTATTGTTTTTTTTAAATCGATATAGATGTTATTTCAAGGTTTATTTTGTACCGTTATGTTTATGATTTGATTTCGCAAAATATATAAATTTGTACACTATTATTGGTTGTTATATTAATATCATGTTATTTTTATTGTTTTTTAATTTAGCATTGTCGCTTTTTTTCCGATGCAAAAATGCACGGGTATATTTAACCGGCATACTTTTAAGAACATCGATATAATATATCGATATATTGTGTATTGTAGTTATTTATTGGAATTTTTTAACTTTACTCAATTTTGTTTTTAAATTTAGTATTGTCGCTTTTTTTTCGATTATAAAAATGCACCGATGTATTTAACGGGTTTACTCTTGCCAGAAATTAAAATTTCATGTTTATGAATTTATATAAAAAATGTTACGTAATATTTCTTAAACTACGTTATCAGGTATTTATTTAGAATTTCAGACGGTTATTTCTCAGGAAATTCATAAATGAAATTGCGGTTTATCCTAAAATTTTAATACCATAAACCGTTTTAATGTTAAAACAGTTGTGCAAATTATTAATTATCCACAGGTATATTCAATCCCGCTATTAATCATTACGTAAAATTTACGGTTTATTTTTGTAAAATCAAAATAGTTGTGCAAATGAATTATGCAATTTTACACGAGTTTTTCGTAAAATTTCATGTTTACGAATTTATATAAAAAATATTACGTAATATTTCTTAAACAACGGTATCAGGTATATATTTAGAATTTCAGACGATTATTTCCTAAGAAATTCATAAAAGAAATTGCGGGACCCACCTGAGAGAATTAAAAAATAAAAAAATCACAATTGCATTGATGATGTGGCGCGTCAAGGGCTTCTGAAATAATTCAATAATTATATAGATAAGATAGATGAAAATTATGATTTTTGTGATAGTTACATAAAAAACAAATGTGTAATTAATTTTTGCTTATATAAATTTCAACAATATATTCGAGAGAAGAAATTTTTTGTGAATGTAGACAAAAATTTATGATAATATGTAAAGTATAATAATAGTGAGAGAAAAAGGTAAGGACTAAAACTTTAGAAGTGTATTTGTCAATTTAGTAGTGGAAAATTAGCAAAACTAACGACACATTTTCTCAAATGACATAATTATTAGATTATAAAACATACATAATATGATTCAAAAATATTTTGTACAATTTAAGCATAGTTGTTTTATTTTCATTCATCCAATATTACAATCATAACAATACTATTATAATTCTTCAGAACTATTAATTTTTTTGATTCATGAGAAAATAAAATATACACAAATTAAAAATAAAAATAAATCTCGAAGAAAAATATATATTGCAAGTGCTAAATGAATATATTAGGTGGAGGAAAATGGCTTAAAAAAATGAAAGTATTCAAAGTTCAAATAACGAATTGGAGAATGAGCATTGAATTACAACCGATTGACATATTTGTAGCATACCTCCCCACTTCAACCAAAATATTTGATTTATAACCTGTTTGATAAAATACAAAATAGATTACAAATTTTACATGGAAAACTAAACTGCGTAAAAGAGTGAAAAACAGTGCAATATAATTTACAAAATTTGTCTATTAATAAATAAGGGTTATAATATATAATAGGGAAATTTAACAAATATAATCCCAACTATCACCCTTCTTCTCAAAATAATCCCAACTATCAATATTCCCGCAATAATCCCAACTTTTATACCACTCTTCTCAAAATAGTTTAGTATGACCGATAAGTCTTAAGAAATGTTATGTTTATTGCGGAAATATTAATAGTTGTGATTATTTTGAGAAGGAGAGTGATAGTTGAGATTATTTTGAGAAGGGTGGTATAAAAGTTGGGATTATTGCGGGAATATTGATAGTTGGGATTATTTTGGGAAGAAGGGTGATAGTTGGGATTATTTTTGTTAAATTTTCCTATATAATATACCATGTCACCATATATGATAGATTCATACTACCTTTTTATATTGCACACGCCACACGCCACACGCCACACGCCATAGTAAAAAATGAAAACCTGACAAAACAAAAAAGTATTCAAACCAAAAGAAAAGTGGAAAGAATATCTATTACCATTATTTTCCAATTCCATATAATGCTATTGATATGTAAAAATGTTAATCTCTTGAAATTTAAGTACAAACACAAAATGATAATTAAATTAGATTCCAACTCTAACTATTTATTCAAAACATAAAAAGATAAAAAGCGAAACAATTTATTTATTTATTTATTTATACTTTACCTACCAACTTTCTAAATAAAAATTAGGATTAGTGTCATGGTTATATAAGATTATTTTGATAATTAATTCTTGCATTAATTTCAACAATTTATTTAGAAGAAGAAGAAAAGTTGTAAATGAAAAGTTATAAAAATTAAGATAACATAACTATAAACTATAATAATGGTCCTTAAAAACATACCATTAAATAAAAGAAGTACATATTAAATAGAATATCATTGATTAAGAACCAAAGTTGTGAGTGAAACTAAAAGGTTTGTATTAATTTATTTTTTGAGTTTGTAACTAATATTTTAATTTTTTTTGTACAGGTAAACATGTGACTCATAATATTTAGAGATGATTTTTAAATGACACATATTAATTTTATAAATTCAAATGTCAATTTTAATTATAAATCATGACACTTAATTGGATGTGAATTTATATAAGCCTTTATATTTTTTTAGCTTAATGAATATTTAATCACATATTTAATTTGAACAATAATGATGTCCTTTGATTTGCTTCATCTTGTATGTTACAAAATATGACATTTTTGTAGGAAATTTTAATTTTATCGAAGGTTATTTTGGTAATTTTAGAAGGGTGTGATGTGGCATTACCAAGAACTAGAAAATACAAATACTTATCAATGAACCACTCAACATACTTTTTTATGTTATTATATAATATAAATATAGAAGGGGATAAATCTAAAAAGCAATGTTGTCAGGATCGAGATCCTAGTTTGGATCGAAGAGGGGTCGTAGGATCGGATCGCAGGATCGAATCGTAGGATCGTAAGATCCCACAAATAGCTTAGATAAACAAGTTTGTGCATAAAATTTGGTGTAATTTGTGATGTATAATGTTAAAAGTTAATTTAATGACATGAAAGTTTTGATAATCATATCAACATATTGCATATACCTTTAATTAAGAGTTATAAGTATAGAAGAACAACAAACACACAAATTTATAACACAAATAAGTATTTTACGATCCTGAACGATCCTACCACCGATCCTGACCGATCCTGACCGATCCTGTACCGATCCTACCACCAAAACGATCCTACGGCGATTTGAATCGTTTTCCACTTTTTGGATCGTAGGATCGTACGATCCTACGATCTGGATCGCGATTTTAACAACACTGCTAAAAAGGTAGTCGGACCACAATGCTAATTCAAAGAATTAACTAATTAACCTCACACGTAACCCAACAAGAAATTATAATACGATGATCATGTAGGCAAAAAAGTGATAGGTTGGGACAATATTTGAAATTGGGTTGACAATTTTCCACTAAACAAATTGAATTATTATCTACTTTAATAATTGTCTTTTTATCTATTATTATTATTTAGTAAGTCATCCATGTAACGGATATATCCGGCGCAAGCTTCTAATGACTCGAGTTTTCCCAATTGGGTAGATAAAACATAGCAAGAAAATTCCAAATGGTTGTCTTTTTCTACCCAAGTGATAATACTTAACCCGATATAAGTTTATGACGGATATGTCCGTCACTAAGAATTTGTAATTATTATTATTGACCGTCTACCAAGTTATGTATGGGCATTTGTCACACCTTTACTCGTTTTATAGTGTTCATTATTCTTGCACTTTTTGGTGTTGTGTTGTATTTTGCTTCTCACAATTTGGGTTTTGTTGTTCAAGAATGAGGTAATCAACTTTATAACATAATAAAGATTATCTTAAAATATTGTTCAACTGAAAAGAATTATTTTTAATTTAAAAAGTGATATGTATAATCACATGTATTAATAGCTAATGCGGTGGATTTTTCAGATTAAATTTTATGTAAAATATGCGTTATATAAGCAATATAAAGGATATCTAAAATGTAAATTAACATGATCAAAACCGAGTCATACTCCAGAAAAACAATCTCAAATAAATGTCAATATGACCTGATTTGAAATGACACTAAAACATTTCAGATTAACTTGAGTTGAATAAATCATCGAACTTATACATCAAACTTGCGCAAAATAACTTGTTAAATAATTTGATTATAATTATAGTCCAACTCGAATCTGACATTTGACTACTCATTTGTAAAAGTTCACACCCTTCATCTAATACATAATTTTATAGGAGAACAATAGTTAGCTCAAGTACTAAGAACACATTTACCCAACTAAAGAATTCCAGAAACTTTAGAGAGACGGACTCTCGATAATGTTAACGAGAAACTTTTCACATGTAAAAGATAACATTTTATTTTCTTTTTCTTTTTATACACTGTCTCCCACTAACCAAACGAAAGACAGTTTCTCATTAAACTTATTGCTATAAAATTGAGGATTTCAGTCTCACCCACGACATAATATGTTCATTTAAACCAAATGAAAATACTCTTTTGGAACTGTTAGGGTGCAAACTCATGTGTCCCACATCGGTAGTGTAATGGTAAAATATCACTTTTATAAATGTCCTAAAAATATAATACTCCCTCCATTCTTTTTATATCACCTCATTCTTTTATACACGTTTGCCGATATTCATTTTGTTTTGATTATATTTTTAGCTATATACTACTAAAAATTATAAAAGTTTGATATTCTTAATCCTCTTATCAAGACAATCCAAAAAAGATCTCACATGAATATATTTCCGTGAACGGATTGAGAGAAAACTGACGTTGAATACTCGATTGTGAATAGTATCCAAAAGGGGATTTGGGTGATATAAAAAGAATGGAGGGAGTAGTACGAGGCATTTTGAGAAGGAGCCCAAAAGTAAATCCGTGAGGACTTGGCCCAAAGCGGACAATATCGTACTATTATGGACATTGGACACCGACGTAGCAGATGCCCAACAGGAACAATTTGATGTCTGACATTTGATTACTCATTTTCTAATCATCGATAAATTTGAGACTTCTCGTCAAAACATCAAGTTAGAAAAACCGAATTAATATTGACAAAATTTTCCAATCAACTTCCATATAATTTTCTTAATAGAGTAATAATTCCATTCAATTAATCATGATTTACAATAGAGGATGAATTTTTCTAAATCCTCCACTTCTATAGACAAGAATAAGATAAGCAAAAGACATCTATTTTCAGTATCATTCATTCTTTTTTCTACATGGATCAAAACTTTAAGCATTCCTAAATTTCCATCTAAACTGCAAATTTTTCCGACAGTAGAAGACGATATCATCTCGACTGATCATGTCCCTTCGATAACTTGATCCGACGGTTTATCTCTTTCTCCAATTCCTCTCCTCCTCCCACTTCCTCAAGCTCCTGCACCACATACCACAATTTCGGAATCATATGTTAAAAATCGATTCACATGAAACAAAATACATATTGCGAAAGTAAAGGACTAAGAAGGCACATCCAGAAGATGGTCTCTTACCCTTGGTCCCAAGAATAGTCCGTATGGCACACCATTGAATTTCTCCGTGTGGTGTAACTGTCATGAAAAAGAATACAGTCGAATAAGATCTATAGCCGTTAGATTCCGTTCCAAAACGTTAACAGAACAACACCATTGTTTCAACTTTCAAATGATACTGATCTTATATTGATAACTCAAATGACTCGTGATGAAAACTGTCGAAAACTGTGTGATCCATGATGTCAATGGTTGAGTTTTGGGTTCTGATATTAGCGAGCATTGGCAGAACTATCTGAATGTAACGAAGACGTGAAAACAGATGCAATGAACAGCGTTACAGGCTTACAGCGGTCACTTAGAAAGTGGACTACAAATCGCTGACTCAACTCGATGAACTTCTTTAATCTCAACCGAAATGGAAACTGAGCGTTCCGTGGTTCAAATATGCAACTTTTTCCGTTTTCCCCGGAAATTTGCAGCAGTCACTAAGAAAGTGACTGCAAATCTCTGACTAAACTTAACTTAACTTAATTAACCATCTTTATTCTTTTCTTGGATACACTCCTCTATTGCTTAACATTATCACTATCTTCCAATATTTGATTCATGTTTGCTGACTCACTTTACTTGACTTGTTCCTAATTCCAAGAGTCACGTAATCGGCAACTAATCTAAGGCCATGTTCTTTCTGGCTTAATTTCAGTTCATTCTAATTTTACTTGGTTGTATTCCGTTGGGTTTTATTTACGTTCAGTCAATTACGTTCAATTAATCTCTTCACAAAATTAACTTTTAATTCAACTAATTTCACTTCACCTCAGTTCCACTCAATCTAGTTCAATTAAGCCCTACTCCAATTAATTCAATTCAGCTCGTTTCAGCCGAAAAGAACAGGGCCCAATACGCTTTCAAATTTGATTCATCCATTATATCTAGTCCCCTTTCGGCTTTCACCTTTCACCTTTCACCTTTCATGGTGAAAAGATGTCGACTTTTACAACTTTCCAAAATTATACTACGGAAATACTTTTGAGAAATCAAACGTGGAAAAAATAACCGTCAAATTTGACATCAACTAACCCCCAAAGCCAAATGAGTTTACGATGGAGGTCAGAAGCGGATTCATGTGTAACCACATGGACCAGAACAGCGGTGGAGGTAGCACATAGTTGGTTCCATTGATACGTCTGAATTCATATAATTCGTATGATCAAATCCGCTTGCAAATAAGTTAAATCAGGAGTTTTAGACTATCATAATGAGTCCATGAGAAGAGTAAAGCATATGACAAACTATGAAGTGTATGATACGGCAAGCAAATGCAGTTAGTCAGCTATGTTACCCCATCATAAACGACTTCCTTGATCGTAATTATGTGTTAATCTTGCTGAAGACAATTGGTTAACTAAAAAGTTTTGAAGTGGGTAATTACCTGATGAGCAGCAGCAACTTTTCTAAAATAAGGGACATCGGCAATAGGACCGACTGCAAATCGCTTGTGAACAAGACCGTCGTGCACAAACATATAGGCCATCCCAAATACTGTAATTCCAAGTCCCTGTTCCAATGATCAGCAGTGTAACAAATGAGCCTTGGATTAATGTCGTGATAAGCTGAGCTAAGACCGTCTCATAAGGGAACTCACCGCGCCAAAACAGAGACCGGGAATAAGACCCTTGTGGAAGAAACCGTAATTGAGAAGGGCTATTGCCGGGACTGCATTTATTATTGCAAATACATCGTTTAGCTCAAACGGTCCTTCTCGGGGTTTGTGATGAGACTGTAACAATGCACAAAACATAGTAAGTAGTAAGTACTCATAAGTCATGCTGCAAATGGTTAATTCTCTGAAGTTTTAACATAATTAATCCAGATTTCCGGCCATATGTTCTGAATTTTAGTTTAGTTTAGTTCAACTGTATTCCGTATGATATAGGAAGCAAAATAACCTCGTGCATATGCCACAAAGACGCGTGCCAAAGAACTCTATGTGCCCATCTCGCCCAAAACTCCATTCCTACCTGCAACAAACATTACCATTAGAATCGGAATATCTTCCCATGGAGGAGCCGAAATACAGATGGACCCCCGAAACAGAAAAATTAAACCAAAAGAACATCAATTGGTCGGTGATTTGCGGACTAAAAATACACTTTAAATATGATTATAAGTAGTTCATTTCGAGAAAAAGAATGATTAACAAATCGAAATCAACTAACTTTAAACTTTCCAGCAAGTTGAGATTAACAAATTACACACACAGCTCACAACTTAATAAACAAATCAGACATTCTTAGCATGAGACAACATTCATAATTGGTCTAGAACATGTTTAAAAAACCCGAATGCAACCGAAGATGTCTTAATCTAGTCGTTAACAGTTAACACCAAATGCACCATACATATTCCGTCACAGATGTCAAGAAACTTACTGCCGCGCCCACTGATAAAGCAAACGTACCCAACATCTCCGTGACTGGCACCTCACCTCCCTACATATCAAACAGTAACAAATTCATTAGAATTACCCGTATCAAGCAGAGGCGTATCTAGTACTCATTGGACAGGGTACGGAAAATTAACAAAACTACAAAAATTGACCTAAACAACTCCTTAATTACACAAAGTATACTTAATTTTTAATGGGGTGCGGCTGCACCCCACCATAATACCATATACGCCTATGGTATCAAGTATTGCTACATTTCACAAATTCTTGTATAAAACCGTCTCATTCAAATTAATCATTTTTCCCTACCTAAATCACTGTAGCTAATATTTAAATTATTTTATTAAACTATTTGGTGATTCAACGTCAATCAGGATTTACAGTTAGGACGTGAATATTTTAACTATTTCGTGCTAGGCGTTTATACACGTCGAAGCGATAAAATAAAACCGTCTCATACGAGAATTAATTAGCGTAATTACCTCCATTTGCCAATGAAAACGGTAATAAACAGCCATGATAGCTAAAGAAGTAACACCTAAACTAGACATAACAGCCGCAACCAAATAAGTAAACCGTTCGGATTTCTTCCTAGCTAACTTCTTCACCAAACGCGCGTCCATCATTCGTCTGTCACCGTCGTCTATACTCACCACCGTCACCCTATCACTCCCACTCTCCCCGCCCCTCTCTCCTTCACCCAAACCAGAACCGGAACTGGAACTGGAACCGGAAACCGGACCTGTACTCAATTTCCGTTCCTCCAACACGAAGCAAACTCCGAATCTACCCTTTTTTCTGATTCTTGACTGGAATAGCTGGGAGTGGCGGTAATTGGGCGGGGTGGTGAGGAAGGAGACCGGGCGAATTAGGAAAGTGGGTTTTGTAATGGGGCGGGTTAGTGGGAGTGGTGGTGGACTCATGGAGAGTCCGGTAGCCATTCGGGTCGGGTTGGTGGTAGAGGTTTAGAGAGAGGTGGGAGAATTATGAGGAAAGTTTTGAGTTATATGGTGTTGAAATGTTGAATGGATGGAATGAATGAAGACCACTTGTTTGAAGTGTAATGCTCTGGAATTTGACAAAGTTTTGTAGTTTGTAGAATTGAAGGAGTATAGCCCATGAGGCCATGATGTGCTTTTTATAGTCAAGTCCTTGTCTTTGTTTTTTTTTTAAAAAGAATTTTAATTTTAAAAATATAATAGGTCTCGCTTCTAACGAGTATATTCGTCACAAGCTTGCGAACGGGTTAAGTATGCCTACTTGTTTAGATAAACCAAAAATAGAAGTGCGTAAAGAATCACAAATGATTTGTCTTTATCTCCCCATATGAGTTTGATTTGATCCGTCATAAGTTTGTTACGGTATTGTCGTCACAAATAAGAATTTGTGAGAAAAAAGAATTGAAGAAAAAAAATGAAAAGATGATTTTGTTTTAGGGTTGTTGATAATTTTACAAATCGTTTTCTAGTTTGTTAATTGTGGATGTGAATAAGTAACTTTTGGGAATTAAGATTTTTTGTTTTGGGGGATTTGGATTTTACTATCTTTTTTTATGGTAAATATTAGGTATTCAATAATTTTTTTGGATGACGAGGTGGTTTGATTCTTCCGGATCACGCAACAATATCACGCTAATCACTATGTACCATGTAAGCTCAGCTCAATCCACGGGGTTACCCCTCGCTGTAAGACATGTGGCTAAGTCTCATTATCTAGGGGATTCGAACCATGCTAACCACCACGTACTATGTATTCAATCATTTTTATATATGTGTAATGTAATGTATTGTTATATATTCGTAGTTTATCACGGATTAGTTAGTTTAAAAAAAAAAAAAAAACTTGTAGAACTTTGAAATAGAGTTGTCTAGTCTGGTCTGTGTGTATTCCATTTGGTGTTCGACCAGTTCATATCTTGAATAGGTCAGCTCAGTTCGATAACCCCGTTATAAAAAATTAAAAAGATAAAATTAAAATAAAATATTTATTTTGGGATGGGTTCCGGCCTATGTATCTGCAGTGCGGCCCGTACCCACAAACGAGTTGGATTAAGGCCCGATTACAAGGCCTTAGGCTCGACCCTTGACCTAATCTATTCTAGTTATTTGGCCTTTTTCCTTTAGGCTTAAATTTTGTGCAACATTTACCCGTACTTGTTAGCATTGTCAATAATATTGACGTTAAACTTTTGCGGAATGAAGTATTAACTCTTGAAAAGCTCGTTAGAGTAACTAAACTCCAAACACTTTTTTTAATTCCAATGATTTAATTGAATAGTCAAATCCGCTACTAAAATCTACTAAACATTCTGCTAACGTTATACACTATCATGATTCATGAATCTGCGTCTACAATTTGCCAAACAAGACCATTATAAACCACAATTCCTTGGCAATCAACTACACCTACTAAAGGATCTTTTTTCTTTTGAGATATAAATCAATGGCAAATAACATGCAATAAGTAGTTTGCTTGTAATGGTGGGAAATGTACATAAACTACCGGCTAGTGTTTTTGGACCATTGATGTATTATGAAGGACTTTTAATTTGCTTTAATACTAGCTTGAACATATGCTACTTTTGGTATCAAAAGGGTTGAGGGGTAATTAGATTATTGTGTGCAACTTCAAAAGTTTATTACTCTAACTAGCTTTCCCTCGAAAAATTAATACTACGTACTTTCATAAGTCCATGGTCAAATAAATATTACTTCATCGACAAACATATGTATTTTGCCTAATTAAATTACAAGTGATGTAGAACAGAAAAAACATATAGTTAACCTGTAACTAGACTAACTGACCAATGACAATTCAATCGAAAAACCTTATAATATACATGGCCTCAATAACGTGGCTTCATTCAACCCGAATTTAGGTACCAAATTCCAAAAATAGAATACCAAAATACCAAAAATTGGAAATTGGGCAATTGTTAGAGATGAACTACTAGTTGCATGCAAATTGAGGTAAAAAACAAGGGATACCCCCACATTATAAGGGTCACATAACTACATAAGCACATACATTGATACATTTATATTACTTATATTGGAATTTTCATTAAAACGGACATATCTTTCACAAGTTGAACACGTATTAAGTAATATTCAAATGGTTAAATAAGACAAAAGCAGCATAATATTACTCTCTATGCAAATTGTTTTTGTCTTATCCACTAACTTGGGTATTAGTTGACCCGCTTTCAGTTTGTGACAGATATGTCCGTCTTCACTGAAACTTGCTGATATGATATTATATTGGAGTGTATATATATATATATATATATATATATATATATATATATATATATATATATATATATATATATATATATATATATATATATATATATATATATACTCCCTCCGTTCGATTCCACATGACAGGTTTGCTTTTTGTACACTATTCACAAGGGACATTTAATCTCAATTTTCTCCTAATACGTAAGAGAAAACATATTCATGTGGGGTTTTGTTTGATTCGTCTTTACGAGTACATTAAAAATATCTAACATTTATAATTTTTGCAACTATATAGCTAAAGATATTTAACATATAAAACGTGCATTGGCAAACGTGAGAAAGCAAACATGTCAAGTGGAATCGAACGGAGGGAGTATGCCTTAATTATATTATTTAGAAATTATAAAGGAATGGTACGAAATGAAAGGGAGGGAAGTGACGAGAAGGGTGGGAAACACATGGTAAACCCTTGGAGGTATGAGATTGCGAGTCATAGGCCACAAGTCGCACACATAACCTCTTACCTTACCATGCAATTCTTTGCACTTTTTAAGTACAAAAATAAACATTATACGAAGTAGTGACATGTTGGGTATAGTATGTCCAAGTTGGTATGAATGTGCAAGGGGACAACTAACGAATCAATGTATGACATACATTTATTTCATTTCATGTTTGATTTGACTTTTTAAATTGATTCTTCTAGTATGTACTCCGTAGTTTTTTGTGTAAGTAGATTTTTTGGTTTTGTAAAGATATAAATAAAATGTACTCCATAACTCCATCTAACAAGATGTGTCATGGATTTATGGGTGTATATTGTACGGGTTAAAAGTATAAAATCGATAATTAAGTCTGAATTATTATTTTAGTGTTTTGTCGAGATGATTTTTTTTATTTCATGATATTAGAGTAGTGTAATTAAGAGGTTATAAGTTCAAATCTGACCACCCCTTTATCTGAAATGTAGCATTAGCATTATGTACCATTAACTTAAGATTTGGAATCGAGATATATACTGATATACATTGGCAAAGACTTCACATTAATTTTAAGCTTGTATCAACAATCAACAAATTAAGTTGTGTATACTATTCGGTGGTTTTGAGACAGAATTGAAAATCCAATATTTATTTTAGAGCAAAATAGCTCATATAGACAAGGTTTCAACAAAAAAAAAGTCGAGTTCGAAATCGCCGAAACAACTGATTTTGAAGGTTATTTATCAACGATTTTCGGCTAAATCGGTGCTGAAATAAAAAGTTTCGAAATTCGTACAATAGTATCTTTTTACCGTATAAAAAATCAAGGGTATTAAAATTGACATACGGTTTGAAATAGAGATTTTTAGATGCCCTTACACTACTTATAAGGTTGTATTAGTAATAGACAAAATAAGTTGTTTACTCTTATCTATGTTGTGATTAGAGAGATCTAAATATCCGACATTTATCTTATGTCAAATAGTCCATAGACAAGGATTCGACAAACAGTCTTTCCAGTTTCTGAATCATTGCAAACATTTAAGTCTAAAAGTTATTATCCACGGTTTCTGCCCCACCGAGCCCCAGAATAAAAAGTCCCGAAATTCACACCATCGTATACTAATACCTCTTTAACGTATAAAAATGATACATAGTATCAGAATTGACATACGTTTTGAAATAGAAATATTTAGAGGCCTTAACGACCAAAGAGTAATTTAAATTTAAAAATGGATCCCGTTTCCCTTATTTTGTTGTAAACCGAGGTGTCTACCATCGACAACCATGCATAGTCCCCTTGCCACGTAAAAAGGTAAGGAACTGGTTTAAGAGTTTGCTCCATTCTCGTGGATAAGAATCTAACTCCTAACCTCACGATTTAGGAATAACATGAGCAACCACCACACCAAATCCATTTAATTACGTAATCACTCGGCCCATGGGGATGGCCGATGGGGGTCTATGGATCATTCCCTCATTTTTCGGCTTTAGGTCCATAACAAATAACGTTGTAAAGTATAATAATGAGAAATAGAAAAGTGTCGCAATCTAAATTAAACGAAGAGAAAATAGGCAGATGAAAACTTGGCACGTAGAACACCAAAAGCAAAAGATAATGAAAATGTGATGCAAGATAAATAAATAAATAAATAGAGTATGGAAAGTGAGAACATCAAGATCATTCAAAAGGTAATCTAATCTATTAAGTTAGTTAAGATAGGCATCGAGGCCTACCATATCATCCATTTTACGGTAAGTCGTATTTTAGACGGTCATTTCCGTCTCAAAATTTTAAACAGAGTAAATATAATTATTTTAAAATGGTCATTATTTTAGGAAAAACCTGATAATTTTTACATATTACGTATATATTCTCCGTTTGAAGGCTTCAGACGGAGATGACCGTCTAAAATGAGAATTTGTCTCGATAATATTAGTTCGTCACACGCGGTATTATTAGTAAACTCTTGAGTGTTTGTTGGACACCTACTCCGCCACGTCTACTACTCTACATTCCGCACTTGCCTTTTCGTCACTTATTTATTCCACCTTCCCACCAATGGGTAATTGGATACTGGTCGGTCTTTAAATTTGAGAAAATTAACTCGATTTGAATATGCACAAATTCTTATTTGTGATGATGATATTCATCACAAGTTTGTGACGGATACTGTTTACTCTAAAAAAAATACTCATAAAAGGTGAGTGAGAAAACACATAAAGGTGTCCCACCTTATGCCTTCTCCTTTTTGTGTGAGGTCACAAGCTCGTGACGGAATTATCCTGTCCCGTCACAAGCAAGACTTGCTGATGAATAGGTTGATCTAAGTATTTTGGGTTTGCCTTGTATTCGAGTCAATTGAATTAGATTATGGTCGAGTAAATTATTTACGTGTTCGTTTTAAATTTGTGGAACTTGACCGACTCGACACAGCCAGAAAAATTAACAATTTGAAACCGACCTAATCAGAGATGTTTGCGACCTGAAACGGTGAAACCCAATACAATCCGATGATCGGTGACTTAAACCTGAACCTGAACCTGACTTGATATAACCCAACTAGGTTGACGAGTCGACGATGATAAAGCTTAATATTGATCAAATGAAAAAGATTTCTTAGTAGTTTGATACCTTCGATTTAATAGCAAATAACTAAACCAAATAATGGCCCAAAACTGAACTTAATGATAACTAAAATTGAAGTAAAGTGGGAAACTAACTAGACCTTGTAATGACTCAACCCAACCCGACACAACCCGATGGACCTATTGACCCGATAACAACCCAACCCAAACCCGACTTAACCCAACCTAACCCGACTATCCCAATTGCCACCTCTACTAGATTATAAAAAAAGTTAATATTACCATTTCTTGTGATAAATGTCAAGAAACTGCACTACTTTACTTTTATATGTGAAACTATCCTAAACAAAGGTACCGACATTGTTTTTTAGTCTGCAAAGATTTGTGCCACGACTCTTCGAGTTACAGAAAGAGCAATTTATCAACGGTTTTTCTAACGTTACCCTAAGGACACATGTTAATAAGTTAATTAGAGAAAGATTGTTTATCAAATTGTAAATCGAATTTTGAATAGAGAGAAATGAAGAGTAACAATTTTGTAAAGTCCGATTTCAAATCTTGTATAATGGTGTTTGAAGGTTAAGCTTCGACATATGTGACTTCAATGATGGTATGCAATTTACAACAATCAGTCAATCAACCAAGATGTATGGAGTTTAATGTGCCTCATAGCTTGTTTGCTGCAGGTTTGCCGGTCTTACCCGTAAGTCTAGAAAAGATCGAAATCTCGCATGCAATGCTTTTGAATGTTAACATGAGAATGATCTTTCATACGATGCAGCTTGATCTCAAATAGTTTCGGCCAAAGTTTACCAGTTACTGCAAAACAAGCCAATAGTGTGAGAATGGTGGTTTCGGTACTATGAATGTGGAGTGTTGTCGAGAATAGCACAATGAAGCAAGCTATGTCAATGGAACGAACGAGAAACTCCTCTGTTCATAATACAACAGAATTGTGCAGATGTCGAGTTGTCAACTAACTTAGTTGATAGTCATGGCACATGAGAAGTGGTGCTCATGACCTGGGTTCAAATCCCGTCTCTTTACAGACAAAAAAGCACGACTGTATACAACAAACATCGTTAATACTTTTAAGTTCTAAATTCTCGAAAAAAAACTCCTGCCTATGAAAAAGTAAGGAGGGCACAGATGTACACATGGGAGACAACGGGGCGGATGTACACATCACATTAGCAACAGCTAGCAGTGACGAAAAGCGTGAAAAGAAGCTTACCAAAAATGCGTTGCTTATCGCTGTCCCAGGCTATACCATTCAAAACCTCCAGGTTCTGGAACATTGTTATTGCCAGTACACAAGAATATTAGAAGAATGTCAAATGAGCGGATAAAACACGAGAAGCTAATGAAGTGATACGGTCAAAGCATACCTTTTCTCCAGCATGTATCAATGACTCCCTAATAAGCAAGAGAGTAACATTAGGGAGATTAAAAAAAGTTACTATATGATATCACGGTCTGCATTAAAAGAACATGAATGTGTAACAATACCTTAAATTGTGAAGAAAAACCCATCCGATGACATTACCAGTAGGAGATAGTCTAACTATGCAATCTGTCTGTCCAGGGAAAAAAAATCTTGTAAGAGGCATATATCGGCATATTGCCAGGCGAGCAAAGTGCAAAATATGCCTGTAGGGTTCCCCGAGTAATCCGCAAAAAAGAAAGACTAATCTGAATCTATAAAACAGTGAGATAAAAGGAAAACAGACTTCTCACAATCAACCAAGTACAGAAGTCTTGCTAAATAGTGGCATTTAGTATCGACAACCAGATGATGGAAATGGAACTCTACATTAGTATAGTATACGGTATAGTAAAATTAGTACAGTGATGTTTGCACTGAGGGGGCCGTAGTAAGCCTGCTTAAAAAATGTTCCTTCCAACAGTTGAAAATAATGGACCTCTTTAAGCAAGAAAGATGAGACTGGGCTTACCGTGAATATATTTGCCCACACTTCACCATTTATGTACTCCAATTCATTGAGGTATCGTACTTCATGACCCTCGTACTTGACAGTTTGCTTTTGAATCACTGTAAAAAAAAATCCTGAAGTTAACATCAACTAAGGACTGAAGTATATCATACACACAAGAAAATAGCGAAACATATATTGATAAAGCCATCTGTAATACATAACAAGAAGCTGAGACCAGATATGATATTGGGCCTTGTTTTTCTTAGTTCGTTGATATGTGGAGCTCAATTAACGCACTTAAATACGTAGTAGGATACTAATGAGGGAAATCCAAGCCAACAGAAGCGGCTACGGCCTAAGAGGACAGGAAAACTGATGAAGAAACTTAAATAACAAAACAGAAAGTTAATCCTTATGGCAGGTACCTTTCATAGTATGCGGATCCATTTGATATAATGTTGAAGAACCGTCACTTCCGAACAAGGTTTTCCCATCAGTTGCTAGACCCCAACCATCTTTCATATGATGAGTAAATGTGGTTAACTGTGAAAAAAGGGCATGGCAATTATCGGTATCATTGCAATCAAACTCAAAGAATACAAACTGAAAAACACGAAAGTAGGATCAATTATGACAAGTATCAAAACGGGTTTTGTAGCTGGAGAATGATATGACAAACAGCAGAAAGTGATGCCCTAGTATCATATGTGTAAATATATGTATATATCTATACTCAGCTAGGTGCGAGGAGATATTCGTTAGTATAGTGTAAAGTCGTAAACTAGCATATTATGAGCTTTCTTCCATTTACACTTTTGTCGTCATTGTTCCACAGACGTCATAGGCTTGGCTATCTCAGCACTTAATTAGCTAAAAAGGTAGAGTTGTATTGAGCCAACAAATTAGAAAGAAGATCAGGGAAGTTCACTAAAACCAATACTATTCATTTAGAAGAAAGAAGATCAGGGAACTTCAAAATTTGCTTCATCTCTCATACAGCAGCATCCCAATACGAGATATGAAATATAACAACAGCTCTCAGAAATCAGATACTCCCTCCGTTATTTTTATGAGTCCTTTTAGGATATTGCGCATAAATACAGAAACTGTTGAATTATGATGTACTTGTAGTAGTTAAATGTAATAAATGATTTTTGAAAATAGAAAAAAAAACACATTTCCACCGATTCAATAGCTAAAAGATCATGGTTTTCCTAATTAAAGGGTTTTTTGGAAAATGTAGTGAAAATGTAATACATGGAAAAATGTAAAACACATATAAAAAGAAACATTTGATTTTTTTCTAAAATTACTTATAAACGGAGGGAGTAGAAGCTACGAAATAGAAACCTATAAATGAAATGATTCAAGAACCTTCATGCTAACTCATATACACTGATACACAGTGTCCAGAAAATTTATAAGGAATCTATCAGCCTTATTTTGTAAATAATCAAATAAAAATACTAAGAAATATCAACTTTAAGGCAGATGAGATGAATTACAGACATTGTTAAAATTTTCTCTCTCATAAATGAAACCAGTTTTCCGTAGCCATGTTACTTGATACAACCTACAGAGAAAGTATAATCCTGGAATTAGAACAAGACAGGCCCTTTCACATTCACAATGCAGACAACTGAAATATCTCATAAGAATGACAGAAAGGGGTCTGGCAATCAAAGTTCCCCAAAAGCCTATGTTAGCTGTGAAATCATTGCATATACAAATATTATTACAAAGTTATTTCTCTTTCATATATTAAAAACTGAATAAATAAGATCAAAATCCCAGAATTTAGAGGACAAGAATTAACACAAAAGATCATATGCATCACACAATGTTCCTTCTGTTGATGCAACGCACGCTAGTCCTTATGCCCACATATATATATATATGCTAGGAAAAAAACACCACAAACACTGATCGCAGATACCCATATAATCTCACACGGAAAGTTTAAAGCACTTGTACAATTTTGGCGGTTCAACTTTAAAACTTGAAGCGTCCTAAAATTTCAGTATGGTGCAGCCTATGTTGCTCAAACTTGCTTAGAAGGATCCAGGACGAGTGTGTATCCAAGTGTCGGACTCGGACATTTTTATGAAAAATATGCATATTTTGGTTTAAAATGAGGTGTCGAAGTGTCATACCCTTGTCGAGTGTGGATTGTCGGACAGGGGTTCGTGAGGGAATTAGAAGAGTCGGAGTAACATAGGGTGCAGCACTCAAGTTCAGAGCAAGCAGACACGGAAGTTTACTCAACAAAGCCAAATTTCAGGTGATATCATGCACAAAAAGAAAATTCACAAGTGACACACATATCAACCCTAAATTGACATAACAAATCATAACTTTCATATTCAAAAAGGCAAATGCATAATAGCAAAAGAAAAAAAGTTACAAACCTTTCACCAAGGAGAGTCAATCCTTCCCCAAAAATAGATCGGTCCATTTTATGTTGAGTCTCAACCTATCAAATTTATTGAGGAAATCAGTCAGCATGAAATGGAAGAAATTTCTTTTATCTCAAAATAATTTTCTAACTTCCCATTTTGAGCGTCCTAATATGATATTCTTGTACTTTTCTTTTTGAGTATTGATTTTTCTTCTCCCTCTTCTCTTTACTTTACCGGGTTCTCTCTGCTTTTCATTATTTAACTATAGATATTGGTCTTCCATTAAACTCGCAATTACGGAAATTATTTTGGTATGGACTAAAAAAGTACACCTACACTATTAATACTCCTTCCTTTTTTTCTTCCGACTTCATATTTTTTGCAAACTTACCGGACTTTGATTGTAAATAGATTAGAATCGAAAACATGTTTAATACTGTCCTAACATGACATCAGTGACTTCTCACAACTCCAGCTATTCATGGCTCGGTTTCGATAACGCAATTCCGGATATTTATATTTATTACTGAAAATTCTTTCACAAAGTAATTTTTTTAACAAAAAAAGTACTTAGAAAATATATGGATGAAAAAAAAACAAAAACAAAGCACTCAAAGCATAGACTTTCGCAAGCATGAAGGGAGTAGTGATAATAAGAAGTTCTATAATACACAAGCATAAAGTTTCACAAGAAAAAAAATAGACGATATGCTATGTCCACTCCACATGCATCATGCACTTCGGCACTTGGATTGCTTGACTCCAGCATTTGTTCAGTCCCATTAATATAGTGCATTCCTTATGCATAATACACACACATACAAATATACACGCTCGGGCACACATGCACAAGCACACTAAGAGCTGAAGAATGAAAACATTCACCACATCAGAGACTTGAGTCTCAGACATAACAAATCTAGTTTAGTTCATATACAAAACTAGTAGAGTCTCAAAGCTAATAGCATAGGAATTCACAGGTCAAAGCATTCCCCGCTCCAAACCACCTTGGATCTCAATTTAACAATTTCATGGACATAACAAAACATGCTCTATACGAAAGGTCTCAATGAAGGTAATGAAAAATCTAAAATGAGAATGAAATACCTTCCCAGTTTGCAGAGCTACTCTCCTAAGTGTTGACTGCAAGAACAAAACCAGATTTAGTTACAAAAGATAATAACACTAACATCCACAAAGCCAGCGGTAGACAACCATTAAGCCTTATGGAACCAACATCATCAGCAATGTCATAAACTATAGCACAAGCTGAATGGTAAGAAAGCTTATAAGTCAGGAAGGCATGTCGCCACAACCTAACTTAAATGTTCAATTAAATTGGTGTTTACTTGGATAAGTAGATAACCAAGAAAGAGATAAAATACAAAATAACAGAAACTGATTATGGGAACAAGTTAAGTGACTACAGGTTGATTTTGTATCAATAAACATGAAAGTGGCAGAAACAGGCTATTTCCTCTTCAGCACGCTCTGAACTTGAATGAAAATTTGCTATGCTTAATACAAGACATTCGAAGTCTTGCGGAAGCTCGCCACTTTATGTAAAAAAATTGAAGAGCAACTATAGAAGGAATTAACAATCACCTGTCCATAAAGACCAGTTGATTCATAGAGAGTATCATTTCCCCAGTAGACAAGACCCTGCAGTCAGCAATAAAATATGTCATATTCTGGCGCTAACAGAAATGAAAAAAAAGTTTGGGAAACGGTATCCAACTCCTCTAACACGAATATGAAACCTACCCGCCCTCCCCTCAACAAGAATTGGTCAATAGAGCTTGTTTTAAAGAAAAATGAGGGGAATATTGACAGTGTCCATCTTCACTCAAGTAAATCATATACTAAGACTGTGTTTCTCCAGAATCAGGGTACCATGGAGAGTGTACCCAAATAGATAAAATTATTTACTCCTTTCGTGTGTTATAATAGTGCACCGGTATTTTACTCTTTTACCTATTTATGGTTAACTCTACAATTGAACCCAAATGTATACCTTCTTGCTAGTTGGTAATAGAGAAAGATGACATTATACACTAACCTAGCATTAAATCTAGAAAGAGATACATTATTTCCGGACAAACAAAATAAAGAAGTGATCATAGATTTATAAACTACATGTCAGGCATCAGAAATAACTACTTAGATTGCTATAATTGTACCCAAACCAAAAACTTCTGAACTCCCCAAATAGCATGCAGCATACACTCCCCCTCCAACTATATGGCACTAATCATCATTCCTAGATTCCTAGGGTAGTGATCCATAATTTCGGACAAACAAAACGAAGAAGTGATCATAGGCATATAAAACTTTAAACTACAGGCCAGGCATTTCATTATAGCAACATAGATTTGCTATAACTGTACCCAAAACATAACTTCTTAAAACCCAAAATAGTACGCAGCATCGCATAACACTCCCTTCCAAAGATCCTCGCGCTCATTCTCTAATGGGAACAAAGATAACCCTTAGGAATTCAAAATCGCTATCACTTAGGAGAATTCTCATTCCCGCATGTGTGCTTAAATTGTACCATCCCGCTTCAATTCCCAAACTTATAAAGACCAGTTTTATACCCAACTCAATATCCACATTGATCATTTCTGTTATTACAGTATACCAATGCTATAGGCAACCGTCAACATCCGAATAAATATTTCCCTGTTCCATTGATAGTATACTGTTTTCCTCCGTTCTATTTGATTGTATACGTTTTTCAAAAATCGCCCTAGCAGATTTTGAACGTCTATAGGATTTCAAAAAAAACAGCATTTGATCTAGTCTCGATAATCAACAATGTACAAAAACCTAAACTTTACAATTGTATACGTTTTCCAAAATCCCGCTCACATAATAGATCATACTCGATAATTGAACAATGTAATCACTAACCACTCCTAAACTTAACAATCCCTGCAAAAACTAAGAACAACCCAATTCAAATTATAACCAATTTTACATAAACAAAAGAAAAAAATCATTCACAGTTAATCAAACAAAAACAATCAAAACCCCAAATTGATCAAACAAACAAAACCCTTCTTCAATCACACCAAAAACTCAAAAACCCGAACCTGGGTAAAAGCCCTAGGATCATGAGGAAACTCATTAACAATCTCAACAGTATAAACAAACGGATTCAACTGAGTATTCCTCCATGCAAACAAGGTGTTCGACGAAATGCCAAAGAGAAAGAAAAAAGAAAGAAGAATGGCAGTAACACCAAGTCGACTGAGCCATTTATGAGTAGAAGAAGGAAGAGTAGTAATGGCAGCCATTTCTGAGTTAGTAACTGGGTTGGATCGTTGAGTTTTAGTCCTCCTTTTATGCGATCCATTAATACTAGTACCTATTGCCATTAAAGGTTTGTATGTTTGAATGTTTTTACATGTTTGATGTCATGGAATTTGTCTACCAACTTCGTGTGTGAAGTACGTTTAATATCTAAATATTGAGTCGGGATTAACGGCGATTTGCACCATATTGTTAAACGGTTTTTATTAGATATTGAGTTTATGTGTTGATTAAGTCGTGTTGATTCCTATTCACCAGATTTTTGCACTATCAAATTATGTTTCAATTCTAGCATGACATTGTCAATTTTTGATCGTCCACGCGACAAACGAAGGAGTAAATGTTAAATTATAAGTAAAAATGTTTCGTTTCCCGTCTATTTTTACTTTTTTGTAAAAGTAATTTAAATAAACGTAGATAAGTGATTATGATGGAAGAAGTAAATACTTGGAGACATATACATTGCAAAAAATAATATTTTGCTGAACGAAATAAAAAATGTATCGTAAAATATTAAATAATCGAAATCAAACATAAAAATCGAACCTGAGTGTAAGCTTTAGGATCGTGAGGAAATTGATGGACAATTTCGACGGAATAACTCCGAGGCGAATGTGATTCATGAGGTAATGCAACGCAATGGTTTAGTTGTTTGACTAAATTAAAAACAAGTAAAGAAATGGTAAACACGAGAGCATTCATTGTACAGAGTAATTGGTAACAGACGGGTCTTGTTCAAAGTGACGGATTTTGTGAGTTACGGACCAGAGTTTATTAATATAATATAATGAATTTATGAATCACAAGTTATTTTTTCTATGTATTATTTAATCTGTATTGCTAATTATTTGTTTCCATGATAAGAAAATTTGATTTTGAGATATTGTTTTGTGTTTGTACATGATTGATTTTCTTGGAAATATTTTATACCGAGTATTTTAGTATATACTTAATTATACTGAAACAATAAATAAGGAATCAATGTAGATTGTGGTAGTAAAAAATAAATTTGTAAAAAAACCGAGGAAATGTGTGATCGCTATCTTTAATGGGCGTTTGACAGTCAAAGTTGGTTATTTATTAAGGAGTCGTTTGGTTCGCCATGGGAATATAAAATTTCCAACTTTTATTTAGGGGTCTAATTATAGCACTCTTATTCAACGAAATTTATTAATCGGAGTTTATTATCTTTACAAATTACAAATCTCATTCCATTTTTATCACATTTTCGAATACATAGTTTTCTGTTTGTTTTTTGCTTTTCCGTTTATAACTAAGGAATGTATTATGAAAATTATTAGAATTCGATAAAATTTCTTTGAAACCGTATTAAAAGTATCAGGTTGTACCGTGACAAAAAACATTTTGAAAGTGCAAATGCATAGTTTCAATGTTGCAGAAATATACACGTCGAGATATTTCCTTCTCACTGAACCACAATGCATTATACCAAAACAATTATTCATGGCTTTTTAACGTATACGAGGAGATACGATAGAAAAACCGTTGCCAGGGATCGTAAAGCAAATGGTGGAAGAATGAAACTAAGCAATTAAGAGACGTTGAACATAAAACTTATTATCGTTTTCAAAAAAACAGCAGAAAATGATGTTTCAATTAGAGGTTCGGGTGCTCCATTGTACACGGAAAAACCCAAATCATCTAGTTCTTACTTCATACAATAGGTGTTAAAAACAGGGATAAACAATTCATCGGGGCAAATGTAATTAACTCCCAAGTAAAGATCATGAATGCGAACGATCAAAATTCTGAGTATCTCATTCAGTTTAAACTGCAAATCTAAAAACAAGGATATAAAACAGATGTCCTGACCAAAAATCTACTCGACCTTATCGCCTAACAAAGCTACATGGCAATATGGCATCAAAAGCCCCTCAAGCAAATGATCCTGAACCATCAGTTGCACCAGGGGCACCAGCACCAGCTGCACCACCATAACCGCCAGCGCCACGACCAAAACCTCCCCTTCGGCTCTGCAGATTAAATGTGAATTAAAACAGTAACTAACAAGAAACATACTCCTCATAAGCTAGCCAGTCGTGCTAAAAAAATACACAGTAACTACCAATAAATATACTCACAAAAACTGGTAGAAATCAGAGAGCTAGTACAGCAGTGGTAAAAACAACCCAAAATACAAATAGAAATGGTTATTGTAAAAGTGAGTTTATAACCTAAATATGGAAATATTCACAGGTTATTCCAAGTAATTATGGTAGAAGCTAGATATACTTAAATAAACATAAGAAGCTAGATGTGAAAATGTTAAAAATAATCAGAAATATAGAACATCTAATATGAAACATAACATAACTATCAAGTGAGGATTTCACAAAATTGAGACGGTCCGACATATGAGACCGTGTAATATGGGACTAATTAGTATGCCTAATATTAAGTGACAACAGAGAACAACTTTCTGGGACTAAAAGCAAGCTGTCAATTATGCATAAATTGTGAAATAAAGAACTTACACTGAATGAAGGTTGGTAGTCAGCTGGAGCGCCACCCTTCTCACCACCAAATTCCCCAGCTGGACCACGAGGTCCGGCACGATAGTCACCACGATCGCCAAATCTTGGTCGATCACCATCACGAGGTGGACCACTGTACAATAAGACAGGCATACACACATCATCAACCATGAATATGAGACACATAAGTACAAGCTTTTAAAAGTAGAAAGCAACTTAAAACAGAAGTATTTAAGACAAAAGGTCCAGTGTTTATACCGTGGACGATCCCCACCAGGGCCCATGGGTCGACCTCCAGGCTTCATCTGCTTCTTAAGGGTAGCAGGAACAATCTCGGCTGGGAGGTTGAGGTAAGTTCTTAGGAATTCAATACCAGAATTGGTCAGGTACCAGTAGTAGTGCATCCATGCAAAAGTCTCACGGACGTACTCCTTAGACTTGAAGCTTTGCATGAGCTTGATCACTTGCAAGTTTGGCACATCGATGTCGGGGTGTTTAGCAAGGTTGTAATCCTTCTTGGCATAGCATACCCCCTCTGTAATTCAAATATCAAAAACAAACGGTTATGTCGCACACCACAAGGAAATCCAAAAATGTCACAGCTTAATCAACCCAACTACCAGTCTTCTTAGTAAGTGTTAATTAAGAAAAAAACACAAAATTGCCGGTAATATAGGCATTCCGAGGCATGTAACATTGACAACTTAAAGTTGTCTTTCCTCAGAATGCAAAAGAAGCTATAGTAGTACGGAACATTGACAAACAGTTCGGAACTTTAAAAATGATCATTACAAGTTACGTTTTATTTGATTAGACAGCAGTTAATACAATTAACAATAGATCTCTCAGTATAAGCATCATAATTACAACAGGAACTAATAAACCCAAACTCCAACAATACATCAGTTTCCTACTTACATCTACTGATCTACATTTTAACAACAAACCACAATAGGGCAGTAAGGGGAATGCTACGGCTTTGCAATTGTAATAGTAAATCATTCGGAATTAACATCTTAATAACATAATCAACTAAGCCACTCAATATAAATGAGTATTTCGCGAGTGCCGTTACATGTACCCTAAAATTTAGGGCAATACATAGTCACTTCCTCCGAATCGTTGGTCTACTGAAAGATGTTTTAATTAGGGTTAATAAACGAGTGGGACGGAGGAAGTACAATGTAGAATATCACATGTTACTACTAAAAGTGCTTCAATCAATGGAAGACGATTAATACGAAACTACATTCATCGCGGAAAAAAACACATATCAAATTCCAATCAGTGCGAGCTTTCGCGATTCTATCGTAATTTACCAGGCAAAATTCATAAACTTATCAACAATGTGCTACATCAAAACTACCAAAATTCTAAATCACGCAAATTATAATTGCAAAGCATAAAATTCACAATAAAAATCCATATAGTCTCAAAAATCATGCAAATTTAATTAACAAAAAATGCATTAGTTCCCAAAAATCATACAAATTAATCACGAAATCTTAAAATTCGAAGAAAAGTCAGATATTCTCAAACAATTAAACAAAGAAACAGCGAAATTACGAGATTTAGATTAAGAAAACTACACGAACCTTGGAAGAGGTACTTAGAGATCTCCTTGCGGTTCTTCTCTGTCATAATCTGTTAAAAAAACAAACACAAAAACATTAAAAACACAATTAATAATTCAATTAATCAGAAATTGTGATTGAATAATGCAAGTAAAGAGATAGATAGGATAATATAAATCACCATTGTTGCAGCTTGAAGATGTAATTAGCGGCGCGAATGCGGAAAAGCTACAATTAAGAGATATAGAGAAGGAGAGAAGGAGAGAAACCCTAATTTTGTTGGGGTTTTATCGTGTTATATAATTGGGGTTTTAATTTTGGGCTGGGCTCTGTCTTTTCGTTTGTGGTTATTGGTTCGTGTTAAACAACATCGATAAATTATTTATTTTATTATTATATTTGCAATAATAAACTGGTATAGATTGAAAAAACATACTGTAATTATTTATTTGTATACGAGTTTTACTCAGGATAGACTCCTTTTTTATTATTTTTTTATTATTCAATACCCTTTGCATAAACACATAACAAACACCCTCTAATCCAACTATAGATGTTAATTCTCGTATCGATCGATTATTAATTCTAATTTCTAACTTTACTAATGATATTATATGAAATTAAGAAATTGATTTAGACTAATTAAATTACTGTTTGTTTAAAAGTCTACTGTTTTGTTACTTCCTCTATTGAAGCAACCAGTTTTATTCCCGTGCAAAAAATGCACGGGTTGTAATAAAAGACGCTTAAAAGACGAAAAATGTGAGATTAATCTACGCAAATAATGTGATATAGTTATTGATACGGATACCGAATTTACTCAACTCCTCTGAATTCCAAATTGATTCAAGCGAACAAATTCGCAATTCGCTTTTGTATCAATTCGGTATAATTCTTTAGTAATTCGCTCAGATAATAAACAAATTACAGAATTTCCCTAAAACCACAAAATATTCAGAAAAAGTTGGAAGTATATGTAAGAGATATAATATTACTTGATCATTTTTATGTTATATTAGTACTTAAAGACTTTTTCACATAAATTTTATCAATAATAATAATTCTGCTAAAAATATTTTTTTATTTTGTTCATTTTATACGATAGGCGAGTCAATACTGAATTAGCGAATTATAATATGAAGGTTAATTATTGTTTTATTTTTATCTTTTATTTTTAAAATCTCCAAAATAGTATTTTTTATACGAATTCATGTAAAGTTAATTATTATTCTTTCTTTTTATTTTTGCAAAAGAATGTAGTCATCTTTCCGTTTGTTAAAAAATGTATATAGATTTGGTAATTAGAATTTATGGCTTTGTAGTAAATTTCATGAATTTGGTGTTATTATTATTGTTAACTTTTTATTTTGTTTATGATAAATAATTGAAATTGTGATTTTTTTAATTTCTGTTTTTTGTTTTGATGACTATTAAATTCTTTTGCAGATAAAATTCTGAATTTGAATATTTAGGCTTCTTTTACATTATTATAATCATCGTCATCGTATCATATAATATAATCACATATTATGTCGTATAAATGTATTATACGGAGTACTCCCTCCGTCCCGATCAATTGTTATCTATTGCTTTTGACACAAAGATTAAGAAAAGAAGTATAAATGAATCTGGACCACACAAATTATATGGCCCCACATGTAATCAAATGTCATCCACAAAAAGTTGCCAAAAATGGAAATAGATAACAATTTAATGATACACCCCAAAATGGAAATAGATAACAAATGACCGGGACGGAGGGAGTATATAGAATGAAAACATGAGAGTAAATATAAAAATAGGGAAGAGAGTAAATAGTGAAAGTAGGAAAGAGAGTAACGTGGTATGAACGTGGGTTTTGGTAGGGAGTTTTTTTTTTTTCCAACTCCCTAAATTTTAGGAGCCAATCAACATCCTCTAAATGCTATTCCTTTTATAGGGATAGATTTTATACTTTTGTTTTATTTACGTTTGTCAATATTGTTTTCTTTTGTTAATATCTTTTAAGTACTCGATAGGACAATTTAAACAAAATCTTTCATGACTATTTTTATATTATATATTAAAAATTATGTCGGAAATTCACCCAACCTATGAATAGTGTCGAAAAAATGAAAGTATGTAATTGATTGAAATAAAGGAAGTATTTTTTCTTCCTTATTCTTATTTTTTCTGATTGTTATTTAGATTAGATCTTGTCACCTCCAAGGTTTTTGTTCCAAACCTCACTGACCTAGCCCACCAATTGCATAATCATCATTATCATCATTATTCATCGTTATATATATAAAAGAATCTTGAAAAAACGCCTATGGTACAATGTGGATTCAGAATTAGGTTAATGCAACTCTCTCATTTAATCTCACAATTTTAGTTTTTTTTAAACCAATCATATTTGACTGAGTTGTCATCTTTCCACATCAGCAAACTAAAACAAATAAAAAACTTAAATTAATTAACCGTGTTAATTAATATAACCGTGTTAATTAATTCTCAGAACCTTATAAAAAACTATTTTACTCATTGCAGTGCGCAAGTCATCGTAATACCTAAGAGACCAATAATACTTAATTAATTTTGTTTTGTTTCGGAATAACGTATTTTAGAATACTTAATTTTAATAATTTAATTAATTTTCCGATCATAAGTACTTTTAAACCATTTGTTTCAGTTATTTAACTAAAACCTGACTTATTGAAAAGCAATAAGTTCCCATTTTTAATTATACTAGTTTTAACCCGTGCAAAATTGCACGGGTATAGTTCTAAAACATCGATATAATGATTAATATTTAAAAATGGTAAACCAAAATACATGTATATCTTATAATCTATTTCTTCTTTTATAATGATCATAGTGCAAAACACGTGCAAAAATTGCAATCCGTGAGAAAATGCACGAATTCAGTGTTAAAACATGATAACAATTTTTTTAGTTCTACTCATTTTGGTGGATATGCTCAATATCTACAACGAATTTATTTAGAATATTATTTTAAGGGAATGATCTAAAATCTACTTAACAAAATTTTATAGTTCATTTACTTTGTTAATTTTTTGTAGATCTTATTTCTAAAATTGAAAATTAAAACTGTACTAACATTTTTTGTTGAAAACTATTTCTTAATCAAAAAATTTACTCAAACTTAGTAGTATCTCGAAAATGTGTTATTATGATGGTCAAATGTTAGAGTTAAAAGCTTGTAAAATAATATAACGACGGTGTTTGTTTTACCAATTTTTATCATTTTTATGATCGTTGTCTAATAATATTTTTGTTCACCTTTTTTTTTAGTATTGATAGACTATGTGGATTATTGAGAAAATTTTGCATTTTCATATTATATTATTTATGCAACATAAATGAAATTGAGGATGATGGTTCATTGGAGTTCTGTATTGATTATTCGATAAAATTCTATTAATAAAGTTGATTTTCATAAATTAATTCCATATTTTTTGTGGTGGATCCTACATTTATTTATTTAAAAATAAAAAATAAAGTAAAATGGATGTGATGATGTGAACGCACGAAATTGCATGAAATGTTCTTGTATTAATATAGATAAGATAAGTAATCTTAAAAATTTACATATTGAAATACTTTTTAAACTATTTTAGATGTTGTATTAGACAAAAATATATTATCGAAAATCAAACTTTTCAAATCTCACTTGCTTATAAGTTTGAAAATCCCACATCAAGTTGTTTTTTATTAAGAACTGATATTGAAAGACACAAGCCCGCCATAGATAAAGTTGTTTGTGATTTGCGATGAATCATTATAGTATATCACAATTTACGAATTATTAGCTAAAACATTTTTTTGTCAAAGAACCAAAACTTTTATGTTACTTAATGGAAATTTATTATTACCGGCACCAAAATCGCTCCTCTCATTAATTTATCATTACCGGCACCAAGATCTTATTTCTAAAATTGAAAATTAAAACTGTACTAACATTTTTTGTTGAAAACTATTTCTTAATCAAAAAATTTATTCAAACTTAGTAGTATCTCGAAAATGTGTTATTATGATGGTCAAATGTTAGAGTTAAAAGCTTGTAAAATAATATAACGACGTTATTTGTTTTACCAATTTTTATCATTTTTATGATCGTTGTCTAATAATATTTTTTGTTCACCTTTTTTTTTGTATTGATAGACTATGTGGATTATTGAGAAAATTCTGCATTTTCATATTATATTATTTATGCAACATAAATGAAATCGAGGATGATGATTCATTGGAGTTCTGTATTGATTATTCGATAAAATTTTATTAATAAAGTTGATTTTCATAAATTAATTCCATCTTTTTTGTGGTGGATCCTACATTTATTTATTTAAAAATAAAAAATAAAATAAAATGGATGTGATGACGTGAACGCACGAAATTGCATGAAATGTTCTTGTATTAATATAGATAAGATAAGTAATCTTAAAAATTTACATATTGAAATACTTTTTAAACTATTTTAGATGTTGTATTAGACAAAAATATATTATCGAAAATCAAACTTTTCAAACCTCACTTGCTTATAAGTTTGAAAATCCTACATCGAGTTGTTTTTTTTATTAAGAACTGATATTAAAAGACACATGCCCACCTTAGATAAAGTTGTCTAAAACATTTTTTTGTCAAAGAACCAAAACTTTTATGTTACTTAATGGAAATTATTACCGGCACCAAAATCGCTCCTCTCATTAATTTAATTTTATTTACACATCTTATCATCTTTTTAAAAATCATGCATGTCTATAATTTTTTTTTAAAATAAATTATTTTTCTTTGTTAAAATTTGTACATTTAGTTAGTTAAATGTGCATGTTTTTTTTCAAATTCTTATTTCATTTTATATCATAGTTGCATGCTCGCAACTTACTCGTCTATTATGTTATCTGCTACCATACTTTACTTCATTTTGTAACTATGTTAAGAGAATGTTTTTATTGAGATGTTGTTTTCATCATATATCTTAATTAAATGATTTTCTTTTTACTTTTTAAATCGATCACATGTCATTTTTTCGGAATTATGCAATATGTAGTTCGAAAAAATTTATAACATTTTTTTTTGCGTTTTTAGAGCTAATGTGTATTATTATATTCTTCTTTAAAACTTTATTTTATCTTATTAGTATTATATTGGATGTATTTTTTCGTACTTTATTTTAACTGTTATTGTAATTGCAATTTATAATTGTTGTAAAAATTTGGACTGGATTTTTAATAGTTGACTTAATTTACTTTGATTTATTAGTAAAACTTGGGCTGAATTATTTACGTTCTAAGTTATTCACTATTTCTTATTATTCACTAATATTTACGTGTAGAAAATATAAACGTAAACATTTACGTCTAAAACTTAAACATAAAGATTTTTTAGCAATTAATTACTTATTTTTTTCTGTGGGTCCCACATTACTTAAAATAAATAAAATTAAAAACATGAATGTGATGATGTGGCTTAAGGAGAATGCTTGAAATGTTTTTGGTTTTATATAGATAAGATTTTACGTTTTTTTAAGTTATATGTCAAACCGTTTTTATATATCTTATTATATATATATAATTTTTGATTTATTTTTATTAAAACATTTACCTATACACCACATTGTCCACATACGTTATTAATATATCTAACAACTTTAATTGACTCTTTCATGTAAAAATTGAAATTAAACAACCCCGTGAATTTTCACGGGTTTTAATGTTTTATACTAATCTTCTTTTATTGCTAATCTTGTCAACTTTGTCGAGTATGGTAAATATACCAAAAGGAAACTCAATCATCTTAGTCAAGTAAATAAAGGTTGACTTAAGTCAAATAAAGGTGAAATGGGAGGAGTACGAATCCTCTTCATTTCTCAGAAAAAATAGAGGTTTATTATTTTTTAACGGTCTAGATTTAATTTTGGATTGATCCGGTGGTCGTAATTTAACTAGGAAAACAATAATTAATGAGTAAAATGGAGATATATATTATAGTATTTCTTTAGCACAAATTCTCATTTGTGACGGCGGTATCCGTCACAAGCTTGTGACGGATACCGTTTCCTCTCACAAAATACCCATGAGAGGTAAGTGAGAAAACACGTGAAGGGTGTCCCACCTTGTCCCCTCTCCCTTTTTTGTGAGAAATTACAAGCTTGTGACGAGATTAGCCTGTCACATGCAAGACTTGTTGTCTCTTAGAGAGGTAATGAACCAAAAAGTAATGGAGAGCGCCCTTTTCTGCGAAATTGCGAATTATTAGCAAAAACTTGAGATTATTAGACTATTCTCATACAACGATTCAATTTAATTGTAACAATTGCATATTAGGCTTTAATTTCCCTCTATTGACTTCGATCCACTTAAACCCGCTAAAGCAGAAAGTCATGACCTAGGTCAATAACCCAACCACCTTTTGTTTTCTTTTTTTCTCCTTTTTCTTGGTTGCTTGTGACCAATTAGAAAATGACACATATTAGGTGGATTGTTGGGTCAATTTACTTCAAATAGGGTCAATTTATGACTCAATTCCACTTAAATCAATCCCAATCTATTTTTTAATTACAATTAACTTGACTCAACTAGCCATTGACCTTTCAAACTACCTTGCTTGAAAATGGTTTTACTCTATCTAATTTACAACTTTTGGTTTTGATCTTGCTGTGGAGAGGGATTCATGTGGCAAGTGCTCTGCTAGAACAACAGGTCTTGCTTGTGAGTTGTGAGTTGTGACAGGTTAATCCCGTCACAAGCTTGTGACCTCTCACAAAAAGGGAGAGGGGATAAGGTGGGACACCCTTCACGTACTTTCCCACTCACTCTCATGGGTATTTTGTGAGAGGAAACGATATCCGTTACAAGCTTGTGACGGTTACCGCCGTCACAAATGAGAATTTGTGCTGCTAGAATTGCCTCCCTGTGTTGATTATAAGCTTGATTATTAAATTGTTCACAAATTTTTATTTAAGACGGAAATATCCGGCTTAAGTATAGAACGGGTCAAATAATGACCTATTTACATAGATGGGAAAAATATCATGCTCTTTTCTAGATATTTTTATTTTTGTCTTATTCATATAAGTTGTTATTAGTTATCCCGTCTTAGTTTAAGACGGATATATCCATTTTAAGGGATTAAGTGTGAATTGTTTGTATATCAACTATCAAGCATGTGTAATGTGTTACATACTTTCGTCACATCAGCATCTATTCTTTGATAGTAAGTCTTGCTTGCGACGGGTCATAATTTGTGACGGATATTTTGTGAGATAAAATGGATATAAAATGAGTTAGTGGAGAAAGGGGACCACGGGAATAGTGTTGGAGAGAGAGAAAAAGTGGGTATTTTGTGAGAGAAAACGGTATCCGTCACAAGCTTGCGACGGATAGTGCGACTTGAGATCCGGTGAGAACACCTTACAATGAGAACTTTGTGAGAACTCTACCTTACGGACTTTTTAAAAAAAAATTAATAACATAATTGGATTCGGCATGACATTTTATAGCTAGAGAACATATTTCTTGGTCTAGAAAATAAATACTAGTGACGGAAATCAAGGTGAGATACGTTTTATTTATTTGCATGCACCTACTATCTATTTTTTCGTATCTATCATTTTTCCGCCACTAGTATTTATTTTCTAGACCGAGAAATATGTTCTCTGGCCATAAAATTTCATGCCGAATCCAATTATGTCATTAATTTTTTTAAAAAAACTCCGTAAGGAAGAGTTCTCACCGGTTTTCACTGTAAGGTGGTTCTCACCGGATCCCAACCCCGGATAGTGCCGTTGCAAATAAGAATTTGTGATTCTTTGAAGGGTACAACACATACTTAGCTAGGTAGGGTAATGTAATTCGTTTTTTTATTTTTATTTCAAAATTCGGATTTAGAGTCGGATGGATAGGAGGAATTTCCCGCAAAATTAAGTTGACCTGAAGCTAAAAATGTAGCTTATAAGTAAATTAAGTTTATTTAGGCTAAATTTTAGAAATCAAGTTACTTTAAGTTAACTTAAGCTTAATTATCTTAAGTTAACTGAGTTTGTTGTTTTGAGTGAATTTAAGTATATTAAAGTATAAGTTTAAGTTAAGTCCAGGTTAAAGTATGTTTAGCTAAGTTTAGTAAAGCTACGATAAATTTAATTTAGTTGGATATAGCTCGATTAAGTTTAGTTTAGTTATAATAAGTTCAATTTAATTCGATTTAACTTAATTAAGCTTAACTTAAGTTAATAAATATAGCTCAATCGAGTTCAATTCAGTCAATTCAATTCAGCCCAAGTTCAATTCATTGCAGTCCAACTAAATTTAGTTCAATTTAGCTCAATTTAATTTAATTTAGTTATAATCAATTTAATTTAGCTTGATTTAGCTCAATTAAGTTCACTTCAGTTCAATTTAGCTAAGCTGTGTTCAATTCAATTCTATTCAGCTACTTTTGGTCAAAATTAGCTTAATTGAGTTCAATTCAGCTACGGTCCTTTCAGTTCAGTTTAACTGAGCTAAAATCCGTTACGTCTAAAAGAGTTAAACCTTAGTTAAATCAACTTTAATATATATACCAATATTAAATAAGTTTGTATAAAATCGTTTTATCCAAATATATGTGATTGTCGATCGTGCAATGTTCTTACTAAAAACGTGAAAAAATATAGGAGATAGTATTAATTAAGCTACTCATCTAGGCTCGCATACTCCATTTCCTATCTATACATAATGGGGTTAGTGTTGTGGCTAACTAAGTTTTGCCTACGAATACTAGAAACTAAAATTTAGGAATAAGTTGCTAATTAAATAGCGGTTTTGATACATACAACCCTATATTAAATTTTATTAAAATTCTCTTACGTTTTCCATGTAAATTAGATTCTTAAAAATGATTGGAGAAATGATTTTAATTGGATTAATAAAGAGGAATTTTTATAGATATACATGTTTTTTTGGGGGAAGGAATGAGATTAATGCTCACAGTAGAAGAGAAAGAAAAATGGGTTCTTAAATTAAGATTCCAATTTACATGGGAAATGTAAGAGAATTTCAATAAAATTTAATGCTTATATGCAACCCTATGGGTTATATGTATCAAAACCGATTAAATAGTCATAGACTTTTAATTTCCACTCTTCATTGTACAACCCTTCAATAACTTCAATTTTGGAATCATCATTATATATATAAAAGCAAAATATAAAACCGCTGATGTGGCGCAACAATATATTCCAACCATATAATTACTTAAATTTCTCTTTTTTACCTTATTTATTTTTTATTCTTTTTTTTTCTAAATCTTATTTTATCTCACTTAATCTTTTTCACCTCTTATATCTTTTTGGGATATTCTACGGTGTACCCTCATCTTTTTCGGTTTTCTATGTTGTACCCCTACATTTTATAATTTATATGGTATACCCTTAAACTTCTTACTTATTCTCCATAATGACCTCCTTCAAATCTCCATTAACACTATTACTATAAAAAGTCATAATTTGACATTTATTTTGACTTATTAATATGTTATCACCATTCTATATAAAAAGTATCGCAAATATCTTTAAATAAACATAAACTTCTATTAAAAAACATATGCTATAAAGCAGGGGCGGATCTGGGGGAGGGAAAGGGTGGGCACTTGCCCTCCCCCGAGTCTCAAAAAATAATAATATATAACCTTCAATAAATATCAGATTATCTTTGTAGCCCAAGTGGTAGTAATGTTGCCATTTTACCCAGTAACCCCGGGTTCAAATCCCACTAGTGACATTTTTATTAAAAAAATTTAACATCAATTTTTTGGGCCCATTTTATTCATAAACTAGCTAGTTAAGCATTACACCATTACTAATGATTGATCATTTGATTATTAAAATTTATTAAATCATTATTAAACATACTTGTCATATCATAAAATAATTTAAATTCTTATTTAAAATTTGTTACAAAATAAACACAATATTAGTGAAAATCAAGTTGCTCATCACTTGAAGGAATTGAAACCGTATATATTATCGGTGATGGAATATGAATGGGAGAGGCACCCATTGAGATCGAAACATCTATCCCTATAAAAGGAATAGAAAATAAGAGTTTCTCATTGGTCCTTTGAATTAAGGAATATATGGGCCCACCATTTTTCACACTTATTTAATTTCCCTCCTTCTTATATTCAGAATTCATTCTGATCCGTAATTCCGTATTTTGATCTTTTCTCATTCCTATTTACGTAATCGATTGCAGTAGTAAATTTTGTCATTATTATAATAAAATACGATATGATCAAATTATTGTTAATTAATATTTAAATAACAATATACAACAGTCCAATAAAATACGATATTTAACGATCCAAAAATTAAATCCAAAAAACAACACATTACCAACAGCAAAAATAATTAGTCCAAGAATTAAATTACATTATATTTTTTAATCAAATCAAATACTCCCTCCGTCCCGGTCATTTGTTATCTATTTCTTTAAAAGGGTGTATCAATGAATTGTTATCTATTTCTAAATAGGGTAAGTTGGGGCAAGTGGGTCAAGTGTTCTTTATTTAATTATTGTGCAAGTGAGTATCTTGTTCTTTATTTAATGTTTCTTTTGTGTACTTTTCAACCTTTCCTTGGTCTTTGTGTAGAACACAATAGATAACAAATGACCGGGACGGAGGGAGTACAAATTAAAATATCAAATAAGATAAAATACGATATACAACAGTCCGATATATAAAAATCCTGTATGTTGGAAAAAACAAAAATCATGTATATGAGCAGAACAAATAGTCTTTATGTTGAATTTAAATCTTTTAGTTGAATCTTATATAAATTCAACTAAAAATCTGGAAATATACAGAAAAAACAAAAATTCTGCACAAAAAATCGTCTTTTTGTTGAATTTAAATTAAAATACGATATACAAAGCAATGGTCCGATATATATCAGAATGATCATATTTCGTCAATATCATCATAAAAATAAAACAAAAATCCTGTATATAAGCACAAAAAATAGTCCTGTAAATTCAACAAAAAAATCTTGAAATCTCATCTATCTCTATAAAAGGAATAGATTTTAGGTGGCTCTCATTGGTTCCTTAAAACAAGGATGGTATGGGCCCACTAACTTTTAGACTTATTTAATTTCCCTCTCTCCTATATTCATAATTAATTATTATCTTTAGTCATCTCTAATTACGTATTTTGATATTTCTTCATTCCTGATTACGTAATTGATTGCAGTATTACATTTCATCATTGTCATAATAAAATACGATATGATCAAATATTGTTAATCGAATATTTAAATAACAATATACAACGGTCCAATAAAATACGATATTTAACGGTCTAAAAATTAAATCCGAAAAAAAAAAAATTACAAACAGCAAAAATAATTAGTCCAAAAGTTAAATTACATTATATTTTCCAATCAAATCAAATACAAATTAAGATAACAAAAAGATAAAATACGGTAAAATACGACATAGAACGGTCCAATATATATCAAAATGATCATATTTCGCCAATGTTGTCATAAAAAAACCTGTATATTGGAAAAAAACAAAAATCCTGTATCAGCACAAAAATAGTCTTTTTGTTGAATTTAAATCTTTTAGTTGAATTTTATTTAAATTCAGCTTAAAAATATGGAAATATACATAAAAAAAAGAAAAATTCTTTATATCAGCACAAAAATTAGTCTTTTTGTTGAATTTAAATCTTTTAGTTAGATTAAAATACGATATACAACGATCCGATATATATCAAAATGATCGTATTTCGCGAATGTCGTCATAAAAATCCCGTATATTGGAAAAAACAAAAATCATGTATATCAACACAAAAAATAGTCTTTGTGTTGAATTTAAATCTTTTGGTTGAATTTAAATAAAATTCAACTAAAAAACTGGAAATATATAGAAAAAACAAAAATCATGTATATCAGCACAAAAAATAGTCTTTTTGTTCAATTTAAATCTTTTAGTTGAATCTCTTACAATAAAAGTGATAAAATTTAAAGAGTTATGAATGGTTGTCTAATTTAATAGAAAAAAAAAATTAATTTTGTAAAATTGGTCCACCACTAACTTGCCTCACATTTCTTTCACTCGATTTTGTAAAATGATTTTTTTAAACATGTACAAATAAATTTTGGTCCATATATTACATATGTTTACCTTCTATTTATAATGGATTGTAAAATGTATTTTCATATGTTTATAATTTTATATGACGCATAAGCGACTCCCACTAACGTTAGTTAGAAAATTGATTTGTAACAATTACAAGTTTACAACAAATATGACATTGAACGTAGTTTCAATAAAAAAATTAAGTATTTGTAGCATTATCATCGAATGGTAGTTATTAATAAATTAAATTATTTGTACGTCAAATTTCAAGCTATAGACTGTTATGATATTTAATACGAAGTATTAATCATTTACATCTCTTCGAATAATACCATAATATTCATGTGCGACCTGTGCATTTTTTTGCACGGGGTTAAAACTAGTTGTATGATATTGTTATTCTTAATAATACATGAAACTCTTTATTGATTATGGCAAAAAACATCAATAGAAAAATATTTTTTTTTTTTCGTTTCATCTTTTACAGTACACCATAATATTCTAGAAAAAAATTCAAAACAAAAAATTATGTTATAAATTAAAGAAGAATTTATCGAAAAAAAATTTGTGCCCACCCTATGTTAAAATCCTGCATACGCCCCTGCTATAAAGCATGAAATAATAATAGCAATTTGATAAAATTGAGTTAGATTTGTATACTATTTGGTTGGTTAATGGTAATTCGGCGAACTAATAAGTAAATGAGAAGGTTGTCGAGTAATTGAAATGTTAAATAGACGATTTAATAGATAAATTAAGAAATTAAGCTAGCAAAACCAATAAATAAGGTCATTATATAGACTCATGTATAGAGTTTAAGGGCATACCATAGAATTTAAAAAATGTAGGGGTACAACGTAGAAAATTGAAAAACACGAGGGTACACCGTAGAATATCCCTATCTTTTTTTATTCTATTACTATAACGTCCTTTTATTGGAAAGTTATAAGTTTACATTTTTTAATTATATTTTACGTTTTTCAAGTTATACGTCAAACTTTTAATGTCAATATGTTCTTATATATCTTCTGTTATAGATATACTTTTTTATTTTTCTTTAAAGTATTTACATATACACCACCTATATTATTAGTGTATCTAACAACTTTAATTGATCATTTCCCGTCAAAATTAAAATTGAACAACCCGTGAATTTTCACGGGTGTTACGCTAGTTAGGCAAATAAAAAACAACAAGAGTCTCTAACAAGCATCCTGTATAAAATATCTGTTAGTTAAGATTACCAAATTACCATGAAACTCTTAATTTATAATTTTAACTTTAGTTGGAGTTTATAGACATGGACTTATTCGGGTTTTTGGCGATTGGTCGAGTCCTAATCGGGTCAATTTTGGGGTTATGATTGTTTTTGAATTTTTGGGTGTCAGACAGCTTCAGAATCAGGTGAGTCGGATCGGGTTTTACCAGCTGACATATCTGTTTTTTAATTTTAAGACGGGTCAGATAGTATTCGTAAGACAAAAAGAAGTTTATAAGGACTAGCACAATAATTATCCCATCTAACTAAATGAAGTAGTATTTAACCCGTTTTATTCAAAGATTAATAATCATAAGAGAGACCAATTGATATCACGGAGGTCAATTTTCGAAAAGAAGTGATACCAGGTTTGACACCATATACATGAATTAGCTTGGTCTTTTAAAAAGTTGTTGTATATTATGTATTAACGTGATTGGAGTCTTAACTATGTATTTATTTAAATAACTATCTAATTATATAATTCAATTCACATAATTTTATAGTGAAATCGTCTAATAGTAATATTTGTTTTTTTGTTCTAATGAGCGCACTAAGTCGAGGATGGAATCGAACCCCTAACTTTATGATTAGGGTAGGAGAGCTCTTACCACCCGAGCTGACTCTTGTTCTCCTTAATAGTAATATTTGTGTAATGGATGATTCAAACCACAAATTATATCATCAAATGACTAATCAAAGTATAATAATTATTTATAATAAAATTTTAAAATCTTAAATATGATCATTATCTATTACATTTTTTAACTGATAAAATTTTAAAAAGTAACACGTACAATTTGCTCGGGTTTAAAGTCCGTATATTTTTATTCGAGCACCAACTATTATCATATTTAGGGCTAGTCAAAACATAATAATTATTTACAATACTATTTACAATACTATTTTAAAATCTTAAATATAATCATTATTTATTACATTTTTTAAATTAATAAAATTTAGAAAAGCAACCCGTGCAAAGCCAGTATTATTTTATTCGAGCACCAGCTATTATGATATTGCTTGTTCGAGCTTATTTTTCATCATTCTATATTTTTATATATTTCTTGATCTATGGTTATATTGGGTAGTAATACTGGAGATCCGTTATAGCCTATAGGGTGGATAAATTTTTCATAATCATCAATATGCACTCCTTGCATTGTTATTATATCACGCTCCGCTAATGAAGCTATTAACAACCGGAGTAAGTAACATTACAAAAATTGTAGTTTAATAATTAACCAATATTTTTAGGTGCTAACGGTAACTATTCTATGATTAAATGTAAACACGTGATCAAATTAGTGTTACAATTTATTGGTAACGTATTTTTTAAAACCAGCACCTTAAACTATAAAATGTTCTTCAAATCTTTACTCATATATTATTTGAGATTAAAATAGGTTATTTGAAGAGCACAAATATTGCTTGTGACATGAAAGTCTCACTAACCATGATGTAAACCATCAGATGCATGTGATTCTGATATGATACAGTCTTTTTTTTTTTTTTTTTTTTTTTTTATAAGTTACGTAGTACTGTAAATTATTTAGAATGATTCTATTGGCCGTTGAATTTAAAGGATTAAAGATTTTTTTTTTCCCTAATGTTGGTACCCCACTACCATTATATGGATTAGTTCTTCATTTAAGACCGCGCTATTCATAATAACTTATTTACTTTATTTTGAGCTAAATGAAACGATTGTGAATCGGATTTTGGACCGAACTTATATGAGAAATGAATATTTTAAATTGTAATATTATTGATTTAATTTTTTATTTATTTACATATAGTATAAGATGTGTAATTATGTAGTTAAATGTAGTAAAAAGATAATGTTGCTTAATTTGATATTAAACTTTTCAAAGTCTGATTTTATATGCTAAATTATGCCAATGACAGTCTTATTTGGTTCACTTTGTTCCATTTGGTCCGGTCCGGTCCAGAACGGAGTAAACCAATATTAATATAATCCAGTTCTCGATCCACCTCTTAACCCTTATTTAATCTTCGATTTAGAGAATTTGGTTTGGTCTGATTTGGTTTCGGACTAATGAACATCCCTAGAGTGAGATATAAAATGGGAATTTTATAACGTGTATGGAGCTCCTTATCGATTTCAATTAATGATCTATATAATAATATAAAAAGGCTGTTTGAGCCTCTATTGAAGTGACATATAAGCTTGTACAAGACTTGCCACATGTCACTAGCCATCCTACCCAACATTTTATTTATACACTAAAAAGAAAAGAAAAGGGTGGTAGTAAACAAAAGGAAAATTTACATTGAATTACGTTTTTATGTAACTGTTCACCTCCTTATCTTTCTTTCACCTTTCATTGCTCCCTTTCATGGCTCTTGATTTTACTGTCAACACTAATTTATTTGACGGTGTTAGACTCAAATTCAAGTTTTATTAAGTGCAAGCGATTAAAAAGGCATCGACAAATACTATATAAAGAACAACAGTTATTCTTTGTGACGGTCTCATCCCGTGTTTTTTTTTTACAAAATGTGATCATTTTTTTAAAATAACCACTTTGTAATAAATAATCATCACTTTGAAAAATAGGTCATTTTTTAACCCAAAAAAATAGTCATTATTTGATTAAAATTAATAACTATTTATCAAAAAGTTGTCACTTTTTTGTTGGTTGCACATGCGACCATCGTAGAGTAGAATTTGTGTATAAAGAATTAATATATTGCAAATGCTACTTGGCTGACTGAAAACATTGTCCAGAATATGCGTTATCTTTTTTTCTTCCCTATATCTAAATCTAGGTTATTAAAACATATAATAGGGGGTTAATTGAACAATTTTATTTAAATACGTACACTACAAGAATTACCCCAGATAGCGACTAAACCTGCCACCGCAAAGGTAGTCGCTAATTAGCGACCGAAAAAAAAAAGCGGGCGACCGCTGTCGGTCGCTAAATTTAGCGACCAAAACCATATCCCAATGTTATCCTAAAAAATCCACGGGAATCCAAAAAGTACCATTGCGCCAGTTTAGCGACCGATAATGGTCGCTAAATTAGCGACCGAAATCAGTCGCTAATTTTAGCGACCGAAATCAGTCGCTAATTTAGCGACCGTTATCGGTCGCTAAACGTCTGTATACTTTTTCCAAACTCCTTCCTCCCGTCAGTCGTTCATTATCATTAGTTTCTTAAAAAAAAGAAACGCAAACTCCTCCCTCACCCACTACCACCGTCGACTACCGGAACACCACCACCGCAACGCCACCGGACCACCCACTACCGCCGTTCATCTCCCTCATACTAGTTTTTCAGGTTTGAGTCGATTTAATAACTTTATTGAATCCCTTTATAGTATTATTGTAATTCACAAATGTTGTTAGTAATTAGTTTATTAGGATGCTTTTAGTTAGTAATTAGCTTATTAGGATGCTTTTAGGATGCTTTTAGTTAGTGAATTGAAAAAAAATAGGTGTTATTGTGATTAGGGTTAGAAATTGGGGAAAATTGAATGATGATTTTAGTTAGTAATTAGATTATTAGGATGTTTTTAGTTAGTGAATTGAAAAAAAATTGGGTGTTATTGTGATTAGGGTTAGAAATTGGGAAAAATTGGATGATGATTTTAGATAGTAATTAGATTATTAAGATGTTTTTAGGATGTTTTTAGTTAGTTAATTGGAAAAAAATTGGGTGTTATTGTGATTAGGGTTAGAAATGGGGGAAAATTGGATGATGAGTATAGTTAGTAATTAGATTTCTAGGATGATTTTGTGATGTTAATTATTATGTTTGTATGTTATTGTAAGTTGCATAATGTCAAGTTGCATCGAGGATAGTAACGTTAAAATGTGAGTACAATATGCCGTTTAAAGCGGTTGACAATATTGCTACTTTAATTGAAGATGTTATACCCGATAATAACATTATGACCCGTAATTTTTACAATACCAAAAAAGTGGTCAAAGGTCTTCAGCTTCCACATGAAAAGATTGACGCATGTCTTGGAGGATGTATGCTTTTTTGGAAAGATGATGCGTTGTTAACCAAATGTAAGAAATGTCAAAGGGATAGATATGAGACAAGTGAGGGAAATATTATCTTGAAGGGAAAAAAGGGTAAGAAGAGTGGAAAAACAAAGAAACCAATATCATTACACCCATTAATTTATCTTCCCCTAGCTCCAAGACTTCAAAGGTTATATGCCACGAAAAATATTGCCAACCAAATGAGATGGCACAAAGAAAACCCCCGTACACCAGGAAAGATGTGTCACCCGAGTGACGGAGAGGAGTGGAAGCGTTTTGATAGTTTGTATCCTGCTTTTGCCGAGGAACCTCGCAATGTGAGACTTGGCTTGTGTACGGATGGGTTTGACCCTTTTGGTCAATTTGGTAGATCGTACTCGTGTTGGCCTGTAATGCTTACACCGTACAACTTACCTCCTTGGCTATGTTCGAAAAGACAATTTATTTTCCTCTCACTACTTATTCCCGGTCCTCACAACCCAAAAAATAACTTGGATGTCAATTTACAACCGTTGGTGGAAGAACTGAAGTATCTGTGGGAAGTCGGTGTTGAAACATTTGATGTGTCAAAGAAGCAAAACTTCCAACTAAGAGCTTCATTGTTGTGGACTGTAAGTGATTTCCCCGCGTACGGTATGCTATCAGGCTGGGCAACAGCGGGGCGAATGGCATGCCCTTACTGCATGGATAATAGCAAAGCTTTTTACCTTCCTAATTCTAGAAAGATTAGTTGGTTTGATTGCCATAGATGCTTCTTACCGGATGGACATGTCCATAGAAAGAACAAAAAAGCTTTCTTAAAAGGAAAGGAGGTGCGTGACAATGCTCCGGATAGACTCCCAGGTGATGCAGTCTGGGAGGCTATACGTGAATTGCCATCTACCAACGATGGGACTGAAGAAGAATTTAGAGAGCTAAAAAAGAAAAAGAGTGGTTGGTTTAAAAGAAGTATTTTTTGGGACCTGCCCTATTGGAAAACAATGTTGATCAGACACAATTTGGATGTCATGCACATAGAGAAAAATTTCTTTGAGCTACTTACTCATACGATTATGGATGTTAAAGGAAAGACACGTGATAATATTGGTTCAAGAATAGAATTGAAGAAATTTTGTGATCGTCTTAAACTTCACATTCGTAGGGATGGGTCAATGCCAAAAGCACCATTTACTCTTGACAAAGCTCAAAGAAAGGTATTGTGCGATTGGGTAAGAGAATTAAAGTTTCCCGATGAATATGCCTCAGATTTAAGCCGTTGTGTTGATTTAAAGGAGTTGAAGTTAAAAGGGTTGAAAAGTCATGACTGTCATGTTTTCATGGAGCGCTTGTTACCAGTGGCTTTGAAAAATTTACTCTCGACCACCGTTTGGAATGCAGTTACAGAAATTAGTCAATTTTTCAGAGACTTGTGTTCTTCCACGATATCAGTTGATGACATGATTCGTTTGGAAGACCAAATTCCAGAAATTTTGTGTAAACTTGAGATGATATTTCCGCCTTCTTTTTTCAATTCGATGGAGCATCTACCCATTCATTTGCCATATGAAGCTAAAGTTGGTGGACCCGTTCAGTATAGGTGGATGTATCCATTCGAAAGATTTCTTAATCATGTGAAAAAGAAAATTGGTAATAAAGCTCGTGTGGAAGGTTCTATTTGCAATGCATACCTAACGGAAGAAATTGCCAATTTTTGCTCTTTTTACTTTGAAAAACTTATTGACACCAAAGCAAAAAACTTGAACATTGAAGAAGCGGATGAGTTAGATACAAGTTTACCCAAGTGTTTTCATGTACAAGATGATGAAGGGTGTTCTTCTGCTGGGGGAACAAGATTTCTGGATGACAAAGAGTATAATCGTGCTCACCTTTATGTCCTATCTAATTGTGAGGTTTTGGAGCCATATGAAGCAAAATTTGTGACAGATTTCATGACTGATCACCCTAATGTTAAAAGAGAGGATGTTTGGAGTGAACACGAGGATCAGTTTCCAGCTTGGTTTCGAAAGCATGTAGTTAAGCTAAATATCCAAGATGATGTGGTTAGAAGCTTGACTTTGGGTCCTTCTCGAAAAGTTGTCACGTGGAAGCATTATTTAGTTAATGGGTTTAAGTTTCACACATTCGACTACGGGAAAAGTAAGGCTAAATGCAACTATGGCGTTACTATTTCTTCTCTTGATGGCAACGACTATTATGGGATATTAGAGGATATCTTTGAGTTGTGCTATAATGGGCGTGAACGGGGTTACAAAGCTGTCTTATTCAAGATTCAATGGAGAGATAATTCTGTAGCTGGAACGAGAGTCCATGATCGCTACAAGCTTGTAGAAGTGAATCACACTCGAACCTATTAAATATGATCCATTTATACTTGCACAACAAGCTCATCAAATTTATTATGCATTTTCACCTAGCACAAGTAAAGATAGACAACAAAAGAATTGGTGTGCGGTAATTAAAACAAAGGCGCGATCAGAAGTCGACACATCCTTTTTCCAAGAAGAAGTTGTATCAGAGTCCATTCTGTCCCCAATAGATCAAGAAGTCATTTATGGAAATGAGATAGAAGCGGGAGATGAGTTAGAAGATGATGAGAGGGAGGGGCAAGATCAGTTACAAGATAATAATGATGAAGAGTTAGAAGAGGAGGAAGAGGATGATGACGAGGAGGAGGAGGTAGAAGAAGAAGAGGATGACGATGATGATGATGATGATGAGTAAAAGTAGTATGAGATTAACATCTTATATATTTATTTAGGTCCTGTTTTCTAATATTTTACCAACATTATTTATTATGTTATATGTATATATATATGTTAACATTTTTCCTGCAATTATAGGTTCACATGGCTCGTGGAGGAGACAGACAACGGGGCGGTTTTAATGGTAGTGGCGGGGACAGTAGCTCGGCCCGATCACAGGAGGAGGAGGAGGTTAATGTATCGACCGACAATGATGAGGAGGCCGAAGCCCGTGTACCCCGCCATACTGACGGCAGGATCATCCTTGATCCGGCGGGTCTTTGGTATTTTTTTATTCACTAGTTGTTTATTTATTTATTAATTTTATTCAAACTAGTCTAATTAATTAATAACATTCATGTTTGGTTTCAGGTTTAGACATCAAACAACGATTCGTGGCGTCACCAATAGCATTCAAGAGAACATGATTCACGGCGTCACTTGTTGGACGAACGCTAGTGACGAGGACAAGGAGATGTGGTACAACGCCTTTCGGGTACGTATTTAAGTACTTACTTTAATTATTTATTTTTATAAATTCATGGTTGATTTGTTTCTCTAACCCTTATTTTTTTTGGTAGCGTGTCTTCTATTGGCCAACTCAGTTTGAGCGACTTGCTTGGGATAGATTCAATGATGTTGGTAAGAGGAGGCTAAAGGACATTATGTATAAGGTGTCGAGGAGAAAGACTCCGCCAACGTTCATGAAAGGTAATAATTTATTAATAATCGTATTAAAATAAAAAATTTAACATTTTTTTAATTTATATTAATCGTTTCTATTTTATTGGATTGTAGGTCAATCATTTGAAGAATTCACTAAGTATAGAGAAAGTCCTGAGTTCAAGCAAGCGTCGGCGCGGAACAAGGCTAACAAGAGGGGTGGAGATGATCCCGAAGCGGAGGTTGGGGCTACTCATCATGGTGGGTCTCAGTCATTCCATGATCGCGTGACGATAACTGTAAGTATTTACTCTTGTGATTTAATTTATCACTTTTATCTTGAAGTATATATATTTAGCTTTAAATTTTAATAAACTGACTAACACTTCATGAATTTATTATTTTTTTTATAGGCAAGGAAAAATAAGGGCAAGCTACAATCGGTTGTAGATCTCTTCCTTGAGACACATACCAAAAACGGAAGGAAAGGGTACGTCTTCGCAAATGCAAGATATCGCGAATTATATGTAAGTGTTATTGTATAAAATATTTAAAAAATGATTTATAATCAATGATTTATTTATATGTAAGTGTTATTGTAAATATTATTAATAATGATATGTTTCATTTTTTGTAGGAAACATTTCTTGCACGAAAGAAGGCGAACCCTGACATCTCCGACAACCAGCTATGGTATGAATTAGTAGATGGTTTTAATAAAGGAGGAGTCTATGGGGCCGGTTCAGCTAAAGAGCTCTTTTATGATCCACCGACAAGAAGAGGATCCTCCCAGCACTAACCATATGTTCCTGGTTTGGTCAGTCACCTTCAAATGCAACTGGCTGAGAAGGATAGAAGGGACGCCGAACGAGATGAACAGTTGAGGAGAATGAAAGAAGAGATGGAAAAGATGTCTTCTTATTTTGCACATTGTAACAACGGTTGGCGTCCAGAAGATAGGGATCCAACAGATCCCGATTATGGAGGTGGCAGTGGGGCGGGAGCATCTTTTCCAGTGTCGTAGCTAGTGACTCTTGTTTTTAGTGACTCTTGTGTTTAGTGTTGGATAATTTTTAGTTTAGTGCTTGAATTTCGTACTTTGTAATCCAAATCACTTTTATTTATTTAAGCGATTAGATTTGGCATCAATTGGGTTGTGCGCTGCTCTTCTTTGGTTTGCTTGCAGGTTTTAAGTAATAGCTACGGATTTCGCTAGGACAAAACAGAAATTTGTGGGCAAATACATGTAAAATTAGCGACCGAACATGTAAAATTAGCGACCACTGTCGGTCGCTAACCCCCTGTAACTTTTTTTTCATTGGCGACCAATTAGCGACCGATGTCAGTCGCTAATTTAGCGACCAAAAACAGTAGCTAAATTAGCGACTGAAATCGGTCGCTAATTTAGCGACTGACTTCGGTCGCTAAATTAGCGACTGACATCGGTCGCTAATTTAGCTACTGCTGTCAATCGCTAAATTAGCGACCGTTATCAGTCGCCCGCCTTTTTTTTTTTTTCGGTCGCTAAAATTGGCGACCAACAGCGACTACAGCTGTAATACCTCGGAATTTGGCCTCGGTAATTAAGTGTTACTACGAGTCAAAAGTTGTTTTACGAGTAAGTTTAAGTGTTTAATTAAGGCTAGTAATTACGTTGTTATGAGGATTCGATCCCTATACCTTTAGCACTCGGTTATGCTGTTATGGGGGATCGATCTCTGGACCTTTAGCACGATGGCTTGGGCCTTGAAATGCGTGCCCCACCTCAAGCCCACGGCTGGCTTATGAAACAAGATCACAAAACCCTACCAGACACCCTTCTACCGTCACCTTTTAACACTCTTCCTAAACCTAAGACAAACCCTAATTCCCTTTCAAACATCACATAATCACAGCCGTCACATCAAAGGAGAGAAGGAGACTGAACACGGTGGTCTTAGGTGGGTGCACGGTGGTTCATTTTGACTGAGAAACTGGTATGTCACGCACATTGTTGATCCGAGTCTTGTTTTATAGTTTTTATCACATGTTTAGTCGCTTATAACATCTCTAATCTGTGTTGTTGTCGCATAAATATGTAGTATAGCACGTAATGAACGTTTAAAGCCTGGTTAGTTTTGGTCGTTGGTCGTTAAAGGTCGTCGTGAGGGGCGGTGTATACGGCGTCAGGGGAGGCTGTTGTTGTCGTTTTATTTATATGGGTTCGGTTTTTATGTTTTGGTTGGACGTTTGTGTTATGAGTTGGGTTTTATTGTGATGGGTCTCGGGTTAGGAGGACAGTCGGTGTTCAAGGGTTTCAGGTAGGGATGGTTCGGTGGTCAGTGGTGGTTGGGTGTGGTGGTTTAAGGGGAGATCGATGGGGGTGGTCAGGATGCCATCCTCGGCATTTCTGCTGCTTCTACAGTCTTCTCGTGTACAGAGTTTTGGGAGGGGTAACACCGTTGACTCGGGGGAGGTCAATACGGTGTTACCACCGTGTCTGATGGGCCTGGTTGTTGAGCGACAGTGTTGGTGGTGTCGGGTTGTTAGGTTTTATTAGTTACTCATAAACTAATTTTAGTCATACTAATATAATCTTTTATTTAACTCTTTAAACAACATATTATAAGTGATCTTATGCATGCTACTATATGCGGAAATAAGGAGAAAACCGTGTTCTTACACTCGGTCCAAATTTAGCAAGGATGATCCTCCAAGTACCCAAAATAGAATACCTCCTTCGGATGCACCAAGACAAGCCCTCAATAAACCGAACCCTTATTAGTGCTAGACGAGGAATCGGTTTCTTCCTTAAAATAATTCTAATCACTCTTATTAGAATGTTGTTTGAATACTACAAATAGTATGTAAATATTATCTTATAATATGAGTTTTAGAGGTTAATAATCTCTCTTTTACTTAGAGTAAATTTCGGCTAGGGCAAGAAGAGAGAAAGAATGAATGTGATATATCATATATATATATATATATCCTAAGCATGCTCTTTAACTTAAGATAATCTAATTAACTTAAGCATGCTATATTGGGTGAAGGGGAGTCGGTTATGGGGAGTGTCAAGGAGGGAACAACTTGTGTTCTCAAGACACTAGGGTGGTTACTAGGTTAGTGTTCTCTAGGTGGTGCTTTAAACACAATGATTATAGTGTATTAAACACACTAATCATCCACTAACTATCCTAACCAAACCGGCACCCATAATCCATAAAATGGATTTCATTTTACAACTTTGTAAAATGTACAATTTGTACAAAGTGTGACATCTTATATGTCATTAAGATATAAAATGCTTTAGTACATTTAAACCATATGAATATTTATCATATAAATATTGTACATAATTAAATAAATCACATTTATTTAATTAATAAGTAATTCGAAATTACTAATGTAAAATGATCATTTATCGTCAATACGATTTAAAACCTTTGTATTATTTTAACCCAATTCATTCTAATAACGATATGATAAATATCGTTTAATGTTTAACAATTGACACGTTTCAATTTTAAACAAAAATCTTACATTAAGATTTAACCTCTAATTTCTCGATATACGAGTTTAAGGAATATGATCAAATCGTATCAATATACATTTGATCATTTTATCAATTAAGGGAATTGTCCTAAAGGTGTGACCTAAAGGTATCAACTGACCACCACCGTCATACGACAGTAATGTCAAACTCTAGCTAGCCAATCATTACCGATTAATGTTGGTCAGTTGACTAATATAAATCGTATCATCTCTTGCGCATTCTCGTCATGAGATTTAATTACGTGATCGCACTATTGTTGAGGACACATTTCCCAACAATCTCCCACTTGTCCTCGACAAGTGTGCGTCACCAATTCTCTTGTCCTATTACAATCTCCCACTCAATGCAAGCTGTCTCTCTAAGGTCGTACTTGCATTCGATCATATCATGAGTGGTTTCCTCGATCTGGAGAATAACTGTTTGACCGGAATTATCTACCATAGATACCTTCCGAGCGTGGCCACGCATTTCCAGTTAACTTCTCCTCGAGTGTCCCTGAGATTTGAACAACCCTGACAAGGGGTGGACAATTTCTATCGCACTACTTCCTTCAACTAGTCACAGTCAGTCACAACCCAAAACAATCCCATTTGACTCCAGTTACGAAAAGTCGTAGAGAATGGATCAAGGTTATGCCTAAACTGTACCATCTTGGGAGAGTAGTCTTTAGTCTAAGAATTGACTCACAAGAATACTATAGCAGCTCTCGCCACGACCCGGCTATAAAATTTCCAGAACTCTATAAGCGGTCACATTGCCCGACAGAGTGTCTCTTACAGTCTGCCTATGTGATCGACTAGTCATCACATATGACTCTATGGCACTTGAACTTGCCATCAATCGCCTCACACTCTAGTCGCTTTGAGACGTCACCTCATGTAAGCGGCTAGGGACCATACTAAGTCAATCCAGTTCACTTATGGGGTTCAATATTGTCTCATACAACCCATTTGGATTCTGACAAAGTATCTTTTACTTTGAGTTAATAATAACTCAAATGATGCTGTCATGCAACAATAGTCAATACTATCACATTGCATTTGATGCACAATCATCTATTTGTATTAGTGTTTTGCGAATAACCCTTTATTCATGATTTGCAAAACTTACAAATTTTGGTCTCCTTTATGCTCATATTATCCCGTATAATATGATTCTATTTGAGTACATATCTAGAACTCTTTCTAGATTTTGAGTTTCCTTTCCGGAGGAAAGCTCCCACTGTTATCTTATAACTTGTGACGTATCAATATACTGGAGGGATTGAAAATCACTCTCTACAGTCACTTATGTACCGAAATCTATATTGTAGTTTATTTATGATTTCATCATTCTAATAATTTTCACTCATCTTGGCTATTAGATAATGGTTTCTGAATAATGTATCCAACCATTCTAACTTCTAGCGGGCGACCTTTTATTATTCATATAATAAACCTTCCCGTAAAGCTCCATCATCTTATGATATAAGGTATTTGATCATTTAGAATTGAAAACCTCTTATTCTTTACACCTTAAAGAATCACCCATTCTCTCTAAATGGTAGGCTTAATTCTTTTAATGAAAATCGCTCCCACTAAAATCAATATCTCTCGATATCTTAAATGAACCTTTCATTTCTCGCATGTTAAACTATTACTTGAATCATTATCACTATCACTATCCCTATAGTGATCTGTTTCCATTCAATCAATCATTACCTTTTCGTTTCCTCGAGACGAAATGACAAAACTACATTGAGAGGATTGAGATGATTTCTTCTCTTTTATCTTATAAACTCAGAAAAATCATTTATTAAGGAACCGTTTTCCTTCTGATTTCATACGGGTTTCATGTCTCCTCTCTTTGAAACAATGAACACAAAGAACCTTTCTTCGAGTGTTCTCCCGTAGTTTCTTCAGTGTCCTCTCGTAGTTTCTTCAAATCATTTAGGGCTCTTCTCAAGAATCCCATGTAGGAATCTTCTCTAAGATCCTTTATTTTCATCATTGGTTTGTGAGCAAAATATTTTCTCCCACTCTATCCTTCTAATAATAACCTTTATTCGTATAAGGATAGCTATTTCGATTAACCAATGTATATGAATGTTTGAAGATTTATAGGTGTGATGAATACATTCTCATTTTCACTTAAAATGAAAATCTTATAATGAACTAATATAGTCTCATTTTGATTGAAAGTATCCCATGGGGTGTAGTTCTCCGTTTTAATCAACACTTTGATTATATTATATTGATCGTATCAATAGTTTATTGCGTGATAAAATCACTATTATTCATGTTTAAACAAGGCATGCAATTTATTTGAGAAATCAAAACATTGATTAAGAACAAAAGTAGTGACTCGGGTTGAAAACCAAGTCACCAATATCCAAAATTACAACAATTGTTTTAGGATTTTAATCCTTGTCTTACAAGAAAATAAATTGTTCCATAAATAAATGCAAAATATGAAAGAAGACGATATGAAAATTAGAGGCTAGCTCTTCAAGTCTTCGATCAATTGGATGCTACCGTAGCCATCCAAGTAAGGAACCTCAAGCTTCCTTCTCCTTGCCCTTATCATTATTAGGGGGTGGCCCTTTAAAACAATTAAAAAGGGTAAACATCAACACATTTGTATCACTATACATAAGTTGATAAATGACATGAATTATAAACGATAATTATTACCTACGGCGGTTGCCTTCCCATTTTTGAGATCACTTAAGTATTTGCGGCAATTTCGCTTCCAATGACCGATCCTCGTGCAATAATGGCACTTGTCTTGCTCTTTTGAAGACGAGGTGGAAGCGCCTTTCGAAAAGGTCTTTTCTTTGGTCGCCTTGGGCTTGAACGTTTTCTTGCCCTTGCCTTTAGAGGCATTCCTTTTGAAGCTCGTTTTCCCTTTCTTTTCGATGTTCAAAACATCCTTGGTGGAACTTTCATGAAGTCCCATGTCCCTTTCGGCTTGGACGAGCATCTTATGCAACTCGTCCAACGTGGTCTCTTGGTTTCGCATATTGAAATTCACCCGGAATTGAGCATACGCCTTAACCTTATTGAGCGAGTGAAGAACTCGGTCAATAATTAGAGAGTCGGGAATGTCAACATTTTGAGCTTTTAGAGTCTCCGCGAGCTCAACGAGTTTGAGCACATGAGGGCTTATCTTTTGCCCTTCCTTGAAAGTAATGTCAAAGAAGGTGGAAGCCGCCTCATATTGAATCACCCTTGGAGTTTGCGAAAACATGGTCGCAAGCTTGGTGTATATCTCATATGATGTGGTCAACTTAATCATACTCCTTTGGAGATCCGGCTCCATGGAGAAGATGAGCACATTTTTAAGAGCGGAGGACTCTTTCATGTAGGCTTCATAGGCCTCACGAGTTTGGACCGATGAACGAGCGGTCGGAGCGGCTTCGGATAGGTAACGACTCTTATCGTCACCTTGAGCGGCCAAAAGCAATTGCGCATCCCAATCCTTAAAATTGGAACCATGCTTATCGAGTTTGCAACGATCCATAAAGGATCGAAGCCATGATACGTTAGTGAGAGGTGGAGCGTTGGTTGCCATTGATGTTGTCGAAAATTAAACTACAATAATAAAAGGAAAACAACATCATTTTAAAATTCGTAATTTAAACTAGAAACTTTAACAAGTTTAGTTATATATTTACTTAATGATCTCTTACCCAATTAAGTAAACAATCCCGAGACCCAAACCCATACTAATGCGGGCACGGTGTAGCCGATTCAACCCGTATCGGTATAATTTGGTGGATTAACCCTTTAATCGGTTATACTCTTAGAACTCTCGGTCGACAATTTTCTTAAAATTATCTTTAGCCCGAACTTATTGCAACTACGGTTACGAATACTTTCGTTGAGATCAACCAAATTTCGAGGTGTAATCTTATTACCCCACTTACCCAACGTGACAATTTTAGTACCCCGGTGTAGCCGAGCCTACGTTCTTGTGAAGAAGGGATTCATGGGTCCGTACTTTTTGGTAAGGCTAAGTCTCAATATTTATATGTAAGAGATCTAGTCAAATTATTATCTATCTCCGTTTAAGTGAACTAAGTCGGTGAATTATCGATAAAATAAAAGACTAGGTCGACTAGGTCGAAACATGCATGATACGATGTATGACGATTTGGCTATGCATGCACACATATAAAAGCAAAAATAAAAGCATAAATAAACCCTACTATGGCCTTTCCTAGAAAAGAAATAACAAAGTACAAATTCGGAAACCAACTCCTTTGGTCCCTTGAACTTCACGCGGCACGCACTTCGAGGTAAACACCGTCTTGTCGGAACTCCTTTCCGAATGGCACCGTCTTCAAGGAACTCCGGATTTTACAAATATTACAACTTTTCTAGTCTACTTTATACATTATAAAATAGAAATAAATTACAATTGGGTGATACGAGATCACAAAATTACAACCGAATCGGTAACCCCTTACATTACGGGAAATACCGATTTAAAACTAAGGCCATACTAAGTAAATTACATAATTCCCAAAATTACGTAAATAAAATCATGACATTCATAATAAAATATGCAATGCTTATTTAAATATGAATTAACATGCAAACCCTAAGCCAAATCGTCCTATTTAAAACACTTATTTAAATAGTTATCGCAAACCTCGGTTTATGGAATCGCGTGTTTTAACGGTTAACAACACTATGCATTATATGAAATGGTTTTCATCCTCAATTTAATCATCCCAACTCTTATAGGATTCAAAATTTAGTCTTACTCAAACTTTGAACATGACTTAACTTAATATTTATCAATATTGATCGGTATTACTCGGTTTTACGGGAAAAATAATATAAAAATCCAAAAGAGTCATAAAAATTTCGAAAATTCAAAATTCAAATTTTGAAAAATCCAGAATGTTCTTAAAATTTTCGGAATATTAAAATATTAGTATTTATACGGTTTTAACATTATTTCGAAAATAACACGTAAAACGAGCATTTTAAGTCGGAAAATTCAATAATTAACTTCATAAATGCAAATAAAATACTAATAATATTTTTATACCTTCCAAAACATTTTAAGAACACAAAATGGACAGAAAATTAAATTACACACTGCCCAAGTAGCCGAAACTTTAATTGCATGACTCTTTTATTTAATTTTAAATGTAACTTTTTAACAAATTAAAATTAAATCAAATCTGAAACTTTTGGCTCCCAAGATAGTTTTAAAGATGAACATATCACATATGACTAATATGGGTTACATTTTCGGCCATTTTTAACAACATTTGCAAATTTTAACGATTTACGTCATATATCGTACGATTTTAACCTTTAAAATTATTTCTCAAGCATAAAATAAGATAAAATTCTCGAAAATTTTATACATGCTGGAAATAATATATATGACATCGTGTTAAATTTTTATGGCCAAATTCCAACTTAAACTATTAAAGTCGAAATAATGTCACTAATTACCCGATTTTTACATTAAAAATCTATAATATTGCAATATTTGAGATAAATTTCTGGAAAATTCAACATAAATTTTAAATATTGCATGTGACATCCTCATAAATTTTTATAGTCAAATTCACAATATAACTATTTTAACCCATTTATATTCATCTTATTGCATTTTAACCATTAAAATTCATATCACACGATTTATAAGTCCATAATTTACGAAAATTCACATTCATATTATAGAAAATACATGTGATAACATACTGAAAAATCTCGGCCAGAAGCTTATTTTAACTATTTTTCCCAAAAATAAACATTTTTAACCATTAAAACATATTAAAACCGAGATTTAATATACCAATAATCAATATTCATGCAAAATAAATTCCAAATATTCTAAAACATTTTAGAAAACAGTAGGTAATCATGCTAAAATTATTTCGTGCATATCATATATTAAACGAAAATTCAAGTTTTATTTTGTTATCACTATAACTCCGTAAAAACATAAACGGAAAGCATGCAAACAACCTATTGCTCTGATACCAATTGTTAGGTTTTATTAGTTACTCATAAACTAATTTTAGTCATACTAATATAATCTTTTATTTAACTCTTTAAACAACATATTATAAGTGATCTTATGCATGCTACTATATGCGGAAATAAGGAGAAAACCGTGTTCTTACACTCGGTCCAAATTTAGCAAGGATGATCCTCCAAATACCCAAAATAGAATACCTCCTTCGGATGCACCAAGACAAGCCCTCAATAAACCGAACCCTTATTAGTGCTAGACGAGGAATCGGTTTCTTCCTTAAAATAATTCTAATCACTCTTATTAGAATGTTGTTTGAATACTACAAATAGTATGTAAATATTATCTTATAATATGAGTTTTAGAGGTTAATAATCTCTCTTTTACTTAGAGTAAATTTCGGCTAGGGCAAGAAGAGAGAAAGAATGAATGTGATATATCATATATATATATCCTAAGCATGCTCTTTAACTTAAGATAATCTAATTAACTTAAGCATGCTATATTGGGTGAAGGGGAGTCGGTTATGGGGAGTGTCAAGGAGGGAACAACTTGTGTTCTCAAGACACTAGGGTGGTTACTAGGTTAGTGTTCTCTAGGTGGTGCTTTAAACACAATGATTATAGTGTATTAAACACACTAATCATCCACTAACTATCCTAACCAAACCGGCACCCATAATCCATAAAATGGATTTCATTTTACAACTTTGTAAAATGTACAATTTGTACAAAGTGTGACATCTTATATGTCATTAAGATATAAAATGCTTTAGTACATTTAAAACATATGAATATTTATCATATAAATATTGTACATAATTAAATAAATCACATTTATTTAATTAATAAGTAATTCGAAATTACTAATGTAAAATGATCATTTATCGTCAATACGATTTACAACCTTTGTATTATTTTAACCCAATTCATTCTAATAACGATATGATAAATATCGTTTAATGTTTAACAATTGACACGTTTCAATTTTAAACAAAAATCTTACATTAAGATTTAACCTCTAATTTCTCGATATACGAGTTTAAGGAATATGATCAAATCGTATCAATATACATTTGATCATTTTATCAATTAAGGGAATTGTCCTAAAGGTGTGACCTAAAGGGATCAACTGACCACCACCGTCATACGACAGTAATGTCAAACTCTAGCTAGCCAATCATTACCGATTAATGTTGGTCAGTTGACTAATATAAATCGTATCATCCCTTGCGCATTCTCGTCATGAGATTTAATTACGTGATCGCACTATTGTTGATGACACATTTCCCAACACGGGTTTGGTGAGGTGTGTCGATGGTGAGTTGTTTTGGTCTGGTCAGATGGTCCGATAGTGAACCAGGCCTGGTTTGGGGCTCTGGTTCACCGCGACAGGGGTAGTCGAAGGGGTGTGGGTGGTTGTGATGGCAGCTGGTGGTTCTGGGCACGGGTTGTGGGGGTTGTTGGTGGCGGAGCTGGTGATATACGATGGTTATAGGGTCGGTTTTGGGGCTGTCGTGATGTCGAGTAAAGTGAAGGGTGTCAAGTAGTGTTTTAATATATTTACCCTTATTATTATTATTATTATTATTATTATTATTATTATTATTATTTTATTGTTAATTAGTGTTTTATTTTTTCCATACGGTTTTGGGTCTTGTGAATTAAAGATGCGAGTCGGGAATTATTTAAGTTGGGGGAGTTCTATGTTTATATTTGGAAAGTTTCTATAATAGGAAAGTTTCTATTTTTGGAAACTTTCCACTTATGGGAGGTTTCTATTTATAGAAAGTGTAGGTTGTTAATTCGTTACATATACGTGTTTAGGTAGCGAGTTTCGTGTGGAACACTTCTAACGAGCTTGGACTTATCGACAATTCTGCTATTCGAGGTAGGGGATTAACTGTGCACTCGTTTATGATGTGAAACATGATTACTTACTGTTGTGAATTATATATATACCTTGTTGAATGAATAATGCCGTGATATTATTTATTGACTATATATTCTTATGATGCGGAAATTGAGATAATGGGTCTTGTGTTGGATCGGTGCGGAGTTATTTGGCGTTGGATCGGTGCAGAGTTATTTGGCGTTGGATCGGTGCGGAGTTTATTTGGCGTTGGATCGGTGCGGAGTTTATTTGGGGTTGGATCGGTGCGGAGTTAAGGGATGATTGATCCCAATATATGTATGTTATAAGTTTGTTTAATTATTTTCCTCTACTCAACCTCGTGGTTGACCCTGTGTATTCGTGATCACCTGTGATGAACCAAATTATTGGGGAGCAGATTGACAGGTGGCTAAGACTAAGGGGAGCTATGGGAAGAAAGAGCTTGGATCCGGACCAGACCAGAGTCTAGATCACCTTAGTCAGTTTAGCATGAGTTGTATTTTCATTTTATAAGACAGTTTGGTTTCAGTTGTTAAGAACATGTTATGAGTTTAACTTTTAATTAAAGTACTGTTTATCTTCCCTTTGTATCTACTACCTCGGGAAACCGAGATGGTAACACCCTTACTTATCTGAGGAGTCCTAGTACAAGCCCTTAAATAAATGGGGGTGTTACAAAGTGGTATCAGAGCGAACGATCCTCAGGCCTAACCTAATGAACCCAATGAATGTAGGAGAGTCTAATTAAAATGAACCCCGGGATAGGACTGTTAGGAGCACACTAAAGGAAAAGTATGAGTCTGGGGCCCCCTCACACCGAACCATTGGCCCTATCAGTTTTACCCGGGAGCCCAGAGTGAATATACGAGAGAAAAAGGGTAGATTAGGAGATGATGGAAATGATGGTATACTGTGATAAGTATGTTATGAGAACTTTTAATATATGTGACCGTTTGGTATAGCCAGTAAGGGCATGAGCATGAATGGGTTTTATTTATATGAATGCAAGAAGCGTATATTAATATGGATGCATGAAGTGATTTGAATTATATCAGTAATTACATCATGTCTAGCGATATGCGGTTATGTGAATCCCGAGCCATGTTATAGATACATGTTATTCAAGCTGTTGGTTACTTATAGACTTTATTGTTTAGGGACTTTAGCCCTAACCCAAATGGGTGCCCACATGCGTCGGGACTCATTTCTTTTCTTGATGTTATAGTATGCCTCCGCGAAGAAACAATGTCGCTAACATCATGCAAGAAGAACTGGATCGCTTGATAGCTGAGAATGAGGCCCTAAAGGCCAAACGCATGGACTCCGCAAAAATGAGCACAATTATCGCGAGGCATCACCCTACCCAATTCACTGGGGAGGGGGAACGTCATCTGCTAGGGGCTTGGTGCCAGGAATTCAGTAACCTGTTCGAGTTGGTGGATTGTCCTGAAGAATTAAGGGTTGATCAAGCAGCCCACTATCTGAGGGGTATGGCCGGTGACTGGTGGACCGGAAACAAGGGTGAAATTCGTGAAGCAGCTAGAGAGGACGGGACCGAGTTTGTCGCTTGGGTCGCATTCAAAAGGATCTTATATGAGGTGTTCCTCCCAGAATTCCAGAAAAGTAAGCTGAGAGAGGAGTTCGATACCTTCAGGATGACGGAGGACATGACGGTGGAGGCCTATTACAGAAAATTTATCCAGTTGGTGAGCTATGTGGGGGACATGGGGTTTGATGATGCCATGCTGGCGATGAAGTTTGAGAGGGGTTTGTCGATTGCTATCAAGAAGAGACTGATTGCAGCTCCGCCCACCACAGTCCGGGACATCTATTTACGGGTTGGGGCGGCGGAGAGGCTCTCAGAAATGATAAAAGAGGGCAAGAAGTCCAAAACTGAGAAGAGAAAGGCCGAGGCAGTAACTGAAAGTTCTGGGTCAAAGAAGCAAAGCACCAACAAGTTTAGTGGTTACTTCAGTAACAACACTTCCGGAGGAGCGAGAAATCAAAGTGGGGGAAATCACATGAGTGGGGTTTCTGGCGGTGGTTCAGCGGGAATAGTTTGTTTTGGCTGTGGAAAGAGAGGACACAAGCAGGCAGTGTGTCGATCATCTGGAGCGAATCACTCCGGGGGTTATCGTACGCCTACAGCAGGATATCAGGGATCTAGCACCCAGTCTTATGGTAGCAGTGGCTATCGCACACCCATGACCAACTATGGTGGGGGTGCGAAGTCTGGAGGGAGCAGCAATTATCAAAGGAGCTATAACAACTATCAGAACCGCTCGTACCAGAACCAATACAATGGAGGTGGAAGCAATCAGAAGGCGGGAGCAGAAGGGAACCAGCAGGCTGGGACATCTGGTGCCAGTCAGAGTGGAGTCAAGTCTAGTGGCAAGCTTTTTGCCATGGAAAACAAGCAGCCAAGGATGATGCTCATGTGGTAACCGGTACTTTTCTTGTGAACTCTAAACCTACCTTTGTACTTTTCGATTCCGGTGCCACCCATTCTTTTGTGTCTAGAGATCATGTTAAGGCCTTGGGACTTGAGAGATTCGACTGGGTCGCGGACTCAGTGACCATACCTTCAGGAGAGTCAATAGCCTGTGATAGGGTTTATGGGAGTGTACCCATCAAAATCGGGGAAGCAATTTTCTATTGTGACCTCATAGAATTTCCGTTGGGGGGCTTCGAGGTGATCCTAGGGATGGACTGGCTGGGGAAGTATAGGGCTTTTATCGACTGTCATCAAAAGAAAATTTCCTTGAAGGGACCTAAGGGAGTGAGGGTGTCTTACAAGGGATATCGAGTCAAACCAAAAATCAAATTCATTTCTGTCAATACCCTGAAGTCTAGCTTGAGGAAAAGAGAGAGCCTGATCATGTGCCAAATGTGGAATTGTGAGGCTGAGACTCCTAAGACTAGTGAGATACCTGTGGTGCGGGAATTTGAGGGAGTATTCAGGGATGACGTTCCTGGATTACCGCCAAGGAGGGAAGTGGAATTTTCCATTGACCTAAAACCAGGGGCGGGACCAATATCTAAATCACCGTACCGTATGGGGCCTAAGGAGATGGAGGAATTGAAGAAGCAGTTGGATGAACTAGCTGAGAAAGGATTCATCGACCCAGTGTGTCACCCTGGGGAGCACCGGTTTTATTCGTAAAGAAGAAAGATGGGAGTTTAAGGCTATGCGTTGACTACCGAGAGCTGAACAATGTGACCATCAAGAACCGTTATCCTTTACCAAGAATTGACGACCTGTTCGATCAGTTAAGTGGAGCTGGAGTTTTCTCTAAGATCGACTTGAGATCCGGGTACCACCAGTTGAGAATAAAGGATGAAGATATTCCAAAAACCGCTTTCAGAACGAGGTATGACCACTATGAATTTGTGGTTATGCCATTCGGATTGACTAACGCCCCAGCTGTGTTCATGGATTTGATGAACCGAGTCTTCAGCCCGTATCTGGATAAGTTCGTGGTGGTCTTTTCGATGATATCCTAGTGTATTCCAAGAATGCAGAAGAGCACGAGGATCATTTGAGGAGAGTGCTTCAGACCTTGGAAGAACATAAGCTCAATGCTAAGTTGAGTAAGTGTGAGTTCTGGTTGGAGAAAGTCGCCTTTCTGGGGCATGTAATTTCCAAGGAGGGGGTATCTGTCGACCCTAATAAGATCGAGGTTGTGACTAAGTGGCAAAGTCCAAAGAATGTGAGCGAGATTCGAAGTTTCCTGGGATTGGCTGGTTATTATCGGAGGTTTGTTAAGGATTTTTCGAAGATAGCAAAGCCGTTGACATCATTAATGAGGAAGGAGAACCGTTTTATCTGGGATGAGAGTTGTGAGAAGGCATTCCTGACCCTTAAGGAACGTCTGACAACAGCTCCTATCCTTGCTTTGCCAGTAGGGAGTGATAATTTCGAAGTGTATACTGACGCTTCGAAGCATGGGTTGGGTTGTGTGCTAATGCAGAATGAGAGGGTGATAGCGTATGCTTCTCGCCAGTTGAAGACCTACGAAGAAAATTACCCGACTCATGATTTGGAATTGGGAGCAGTTGTATTTGCACTGAAATTGTGGAGCCATTATCTTTATGGAGCCACTTTTAAGGTGTTTTCAGATCACAAGAGTTTGAAGTATATTTACACCCAGCGAGAGTTGAACATGAGACATAGGAGGTGGATAGTGTTGATTGGAGACTATGATATGCAGATTGTCTACCACGAAGGCAAGGCGAATGTGGTAGCTGATGCTCTAAGCAGGAAGTCTGTTCATGCTTTGAGTTGTGCCAGATCGAGAGTGAGGTTGCATGGCGAACTAAGGGAGATGAGAATTTTCATGATCCGGAAAGGGGATGCTCTTAGTGATTTGACAGTGGAGCCTGAGTTGTATGGGGAGATTCGGGAGTCACAAAAGAATGATGCGAGAATCCAGAAATGACGCAAGATGGTGGAGAGTGAGGGTGGAGAGGCTGCATCCAAGTTCGGCATTCATACCGATGGTAGTTTGAGGTTCAGTGGGCGATGGTGTGTTCCGGATGTTGAGGAGCTAAAGAAGAAGATCCTGACTGAAGCTCATGCTACTCCTTATTCCGTTCACCCAGGGGGTGATAAGCTATATAAAGATCTAAAGAAGACATTCTGGTGGCCTAATATGAAGAAGGAAGTCGCTGAGTTTGTGTCCAAATGTTTGACATGTCAGAGAGTGAAAGGGGAGCATAAGAGACCACAAGGAAAAGTCCAACCTTTAGATGTACCACAGTAGAAGTGGGAGAACATTTCGATGGACTTTATCGTGGGGTTGCCTCGAACTCAGAGGGGCAACAACATGATTTGGGTGATTGTCGATCGTTTGACTAAGTCTGCTCACTTTATTGCGATGAAAGATACCTGGAGTAAAGCTGAGTTGGCTAAGTCATATGTGCAGAATGTGGTCAAATTGCATGGTGTACCCAAAGACATTGTTTCAGATCGAGACTCGAGGTTCATATCTACATTTTGGCAGGAGTTGCAGGCCGCTTTGGGTACCTAATTGAAGATGAGTACTGCTTTCCATCCAGCTACTGACGGTCAGACCGAGAGAACGATTCAGACCCTTGAGGATATGCTGAGAGCTTGCGTACTTGAGTTTGGGGGATCTTGGGAGGATCGACTTGCATTGATAGAATTTTCGTATAACAACAATTATCATGCCAGTATAGGGATGGCCCCTTTTGAGGCTTTGTACGGGAGGAAGTGTCGGAGCCTTGTGTGTTGGGATGACCGAGCCGATGTTGTGACTTTAGGGCCAGATATGATTCAGGAGATGGTGGAGCAGGTTCGGATTATTCGACAAAAGATGAGGGCCGCACAGGATAGACAAAAGAGCTATGCAGATCTAAGGAGGAGTGATATTTCCTTCGAGGCAGGAGAGAAAGTACTGCTGAAAGTATCTCCAATGAAGGGTGTGATGAGATTCGGCAAGCGTGGCAAACTGAGTCAGAAATTTATTGGACCGTTTGAGATCTTGGACAGAGTTGGAGAGGTGGCATATCGTTTAGCTTTACCTCCAACCCTATCCAAGGTACATAATGTGTTCCACGTGTCTCAGTTGAGGAAATATGTGAGTGATCCATCACATGTGCTTCAGCATGAGGTGATTGAGGTAGATGAGCAGTTGGCTTACGTAGAGACACCGAAGGAGATCCTAGACCGGAAGGTGCAAAAGACTCGAAATGGGGCGACGTCCTTAGTAAAAGTTCTGTGGACCAATCATAATCAGGAAGAGGCGACTTGGGAGCCCGAGATATCCATGAGAGAACGTTACCCACATCTGTTTGATTGAGGTAAGTTACGAGGACGTAACTCTTTTTTTAAGGGGGTGGAATGTAACATTTTTGTGTTTTTGTCTATCGTTCTGTGTCCAAGTTCACTTGAGTAAGTTTGTTGTCGCCTGAGTGTGGTTGAGAACTTCGGGCAAAGTTCAATTTAAGGGGGGAAGACTGTAATACCTCGGAATTTGGCCTCGGTAATTAAGTGTTACTACGAGTCAAAAGTTGTTTTACGAGTAAGTTTAAGTGTTTAATTAAGGCTAGTAATTACGTTGTTATGAGGATTCGATCCCTATACCTTTAGCACTCGGTTATGCTGTTATGGGGGATCGATCTCTGGACCTTTAGCACGATGGCTTGGGCCTTGAAATGCGTGCCCCACCTCAAGCCCACGGCTGGCTTATGAAACAAGATCACAAAACCCTACCACACACCCTCCTACCGTCACCTTTTAACACTCTTCCTAAACCTAAGACAAACCCTAATTCCCTTTCAAACATCACATAATCACAGCCGTTACATCAAAGGAGAGAAGGAGACTGAACACGGTGGTCTTAGGTGGGTGCACGGTGGTTCGTTTTGACTGAGAAACCGGTATGTCACGCACAGTGCTGATCCGAGTCTTGTTTTATAGTTTTTATCACATGTTTAGTCGCTTATAACATCTCTAATCTGTGTTGTTGTCGCATATATATGTAGTATAGCACGTAATGAACGTTTATAGCCTGGTTAGTTTTGGTCGTTGGTCGTTAAAGGTCGTCGTGAGGGGCGGTGTATACGGCGTCAGGGGAGGCTGTTGTTGTTTTATTTATATGGGTTCGGTTTTTATGTTTTGATTGGACGTTTGTGTTATGGGTTGGGTTTTATTGTGATGGGTCTCGGGTTAGGAGGACAGTCGGTGTTCAGGGGTTTCAGGTAGGGATGGTTCGGTGGTCAGTGGTGGTTGGGTGTGGTGGTTTAAGGGGAGATCGATGGGGGTGGTCAGGATGCCATCCTCGGCATTCCTGCTGCTTCTGCAGTCTTCTCGTGTACAGAGTTTTGGGAGGGGTAACACCGTTGACTTTGGGGAGATCAATACGGTGTTACCACCGTGTCTGATGGGCCTGGTTGTTGGGATGGTGTTGAGCGGCAGTGTTGGTGGTGTCGGGTTTGGTGAGGTGTGTCGATGGTGAGTTGTTTTGGTCTGGTCAGATGGTCCGATAGTGAACCAGGCCTGGTTTGGGGCTCTGGTTCACCGCGACAGGGGTAGTCGAAGGGGTGTGGGTGGTTGTGATGGCAGCTGGTGGTTCTGGGCACGGGTTGTGGGGGTTGTTGGTGGCAGAGCTGGTGATATACGGTGGTTATAGGGTCGGTTTTGGGGCTGTCGTGATGTCGAGTAAAGTGAAGGGTGTCAAGTAGTGTTTTAATATATTTACCCTTATTATTATTATTATTATTATTATTATTAATATTATTATTATTTTATTGTTAATTAGTGTTTTATTTTTTCCATACGGTTTTGGGTCGTGTGAATTAAAGATGCGAGTCGGGAATTATTTAAGTTGGGGGAGTTCTATGTTTATATTTGGAAAGTTTCTATTTTTGGAAACTTTCCACTTATGGGAGGTTTCTATTTATAGAAAGTGTAGGTTGTTAATTCGTTACATATACGTGTTTAGGTAGCGAGTTTCGTGTGGAACACTTCTAACGAGCTTGGACTTATCGACAATTCTGCTATTCGAGGTAGGGGATTAACTGTGCACTCGTTTATGATGTGAAACATGATTACTTACTGTTGTGAATTATATATATACCTTGTTGAATGAATAATGCCGTGATATTATTTACTGACTATATATTCTTATGATGCGGAAATTGAGATAATGGGTTTTGTGTTGGATCGGTGCGGAGTTATTTGGCGTTGGATCGGTGCAGAGTTATTTGGCGTTGGATCGGTGCGGAGTTTATTTGGCGTTGGATCGGTGCGGAGTTTATTTGGTGTTGGATCGGTGCGGAGTTAAGGGATGATTGATCCCAATATATGTATGTTATAAGTTTGTTTAATTATTTTCCTCTACTCAACCTCGTGGTTGACCCTGTGTATTCGTGATCACCTGTGATGAACCAAATTATTGGGGAGCAGATTGACAGGTGGCTAAGACTAAGGGGAGCTATGGGAAGAAAGAGCTTGAATCCGGACCAGACCAGAGTCTAGATCACCTTAGTCAGTTTAGCATGAGTTGTATTTTCATTTTATAAGACAGTTTGGTTTCAGTTGTTAAGAACATGTTATGAGTTTAACTTTTAATTAAAGTACTGTTTATCTTCCCTTTGTATCTACTACCTCGGGAAACCGAGATGGTAACACCCTTACTTATCTGAGGAGTCGTAGTACAGGCCCTTAAATAAATGGGGGTGTTACAACAGCTTGCGACTAAGGGCGGGCGACTGGGCTTGGTCGCTAATTTATTAAGGGCGACTGATAGTGGTCGCTAATTTCAGTCGCTATTTGAAGTAACTGTTGTAGTGGTATTATGTTAAAATCGATCATAGTTTAAAACATATATTTCATGTGTTAAACTAACTACGAGGTTAAAACATACTATAATAATTTAATTTAACAATTTCATTTTAATACATATTATGTTCAAACCGATCATAGTTTAAAAATTAAACATATAATAGCATAACTGAACAATTTCATTTAAATACGTATTATCTTAAAACCGATCATAGTTTAAAATTTACATTTCATGTATTAAACTAACTATTAGGTTAAAACATATAATAGCTTGATTGAACAATTTCATTTAAATACGTATTATATTAAAACCGATCATAATTTAATATGTATATTTCATGCATTAAACTAACTATTAGGTACGTAAAAAACAAACCAAACATGATACGGAGTATATTTTAAATGTATTTTTGAAAAAATCGTCATAAACGCCCCGTGAATTTCACGGGCAACTAAAGTAGTTCCTATTCAAAATGCTTTCCAAATAAATCAAATAGATAACAATTGATTTGGAGGCATATGTAAATCAATGGTTATCATCTTGTGTATATAATACCATTAATATCAATGTAACCATTAATATCAATGTAACTGTTGTAGTAAGTCTTGTTTGTGACGGGTCACCATTTATGACGGATATTTTGTGAGATAAAATGGATAGAAATTGAGTTAGTGGAAAAAAGGGGACCACATGGGAGAGAGAAAAAGTGAATATGTTATGAGATAAAATAGCGCGAAAGTGACGATTAACCCCCATAACTTTAAGCAATTGTGAGATTAAGCCCCATAAGTTTCAAATGTAGTGATAAGGCCCCATAACTTTGAGTGAAAGTGAAATTGAATCCAATTTTTTTTATTTCCAACAAAAATTGCACCAAAAAAAACCAATTTCATTCATTTATACTCCCTCTGTCCCAGTGAGATGTTTACACTTACTTTATTTTCCCCTCACAGAATAAAGTAAGTGTAAACATCTCACTGGGACGGAGGGAGTACAATTTATCAATACAATAAAAGTTGTTATAAATTTATAAATTGTATGAAATTTATTACACATTTTGGGGAAAAATTAATATTTGAATGAATTACATAAAATTTAAAATTTATAAAGTAATTTTATTTGTATATCAATTATATTAAAACTAGTTAAAATATTTAAAATATCCTATATAAAAACTATGTTAGTTAATATATTATTTAAATTCTTGTAAAATATTAAAAATTATTTAATGTACAATGAATATAAATATAAAGTTATTTATGATATATTTTATGTTAAAATTAAAAATAGGGTTGGATTTCACTTTTTGTCAAAGTTATGGGGCCTAATTGCTACATTTGTAACTTATGGGGCTTAATTTCACAATTGCTGAAAGTTATGGGGGCTAATCACCACTTTCGCGGATAAAATAGTACCCGTCGCAAGTTTACAGATATATCCGTCGCAAATGAGAATTTGTGTTAGATATTTCAATGTATATAATGTGATGTGATGGAATACTTAAATTACATTTTTAGGAATTATTCCCTTCCCAAATAAAGATCTCTGGGAATCTCAGTTTGTTTTTTGGGAATCTCAGTTTGTTTTTTGTTTCTTAATTATAGAATGATTAATATAAATTATTAATCATTAAAAGTTTATGATAAATAGATAAGTATTAATAAATAAATAAATAAATAACGTCAGATATATTTTAAGTAAAGTAAGCAAATTCAATAAAAGGGCAAATTAGCGTATTTCTATCAAGTTAGAAATACAAGGGGTGATTTAAGATCAAGGGTGAGATAGGGGGTGTTCACTCAGTGATCTAGATAAAAAAAGAGATTGGATTGAACCATTTGGTCCCGACTAGACCGGACAAAATTTTATTTGGTCCAGCCCATGGTCTGCGGTCCGACTATTTACTATATTTTGGTCTTTGGTCCGGTCCGGAACCAAACCGAATAGACCACGGATCGGATTATGAACCGAACTTATATGAGAAATGAATGTTCTACATAGTAATATTATTATTGATTTAATTTTCTATTTGTTTACAACTTTACATGTATTATAAGATGTGTACATTATGCAGTTAAAATGTAGTAAAAAGATAATGTTGTTTATTTTAATCTTTTCGAACTTCTCGATGTCTAATTTTATAGGCTAAATCATGTCGATCAGAATTATATTTGGTTCATTTTGCTCCATTTGGTCCGGTCCAGTCCGGTACGGTCCACACGTTTTTTATGGTCCAGACCAGACTAGACCAATATTAATATGATCCAGTTCTCGATCCACGCCCTTATTTGATCTTCGTTCAAAAGAATTTGCTCTGGTCCGATTCAATCCCGGCCATACCATTAATATCATCATAATTTACAACCTATTGTCCTATTCGTTGTATAACCCTTATTGAGTCTGTATTTAAGGACGAACCAAAATGTCACCACTTTAAAGATAAATGTGACAATGTGAAGAATAACCTCTTAGTTTAGAAATTTATATGATTAACTTTAACGTTAAAAGGGTAACATTTAATCCGTCTTTTTAAAAAGATAATATGTCACCGTCTTAAGAGTTGATATAACCACTTTAAGGACAACCACACTATAAAACTTCAGTTTCCAACTTCAAAAAATAAAATAAAACACTTCTCATTCTCAATCATCACACTTGGTCGTCCTCACCATCTCGAATTTTTCAAGTCTCCAACATTCCGAAAGGTACGCTCTATAAGTTTAACATCAATACTCTATACTAAATACTTTTGCTTAAAATTTAGTATTTTAGTTTTTCGTTACTTCTTTTTACCTTTAATTTACCTTTTATTTTTCATTTTCCTTCTTCACTCTTTGAACCTCTTCATCAGTTTATTTATCGAATTTGTATAAATGTACTATATATATTAAAGTGATTTTACTCTCTATCTTCTCTTACACATCTATCTCTATAAAAGGAATAGATTTTCGAAGCTTCTGATTGGTCCCTTAAATTAGGGAAAATATGGCCCCACCATGTTTCACAATGAATTAATTTCCTTGCGTGTATTCCCTCTTTATATTCAGAATTATTTCTATTTCATAATCCCCTGCGTATATTCCCTCGTTATATTCAGAATTAATAATTTTGTTCCATAATTTTGTTCCGTAATTAATTTTAATTCGTAATTCTGTATTCTGATCTTTCCTCATTACTATTTACATTTACTTAATCGATTGCAGTAGCACATTTCGTCATTGTCATAATAAAATACGATATGTTCAACTTATTGTTAATCTTATCTATATTAATACAGTAACATTTAATGATTTCTGGTGAGGCCACGTCATTAATCCACGATTTATTTATTTTTAAAGTCATTTATGGTGAAACCTACACTCCTACACCAAACTTTATTGAATTAATTTACGAATAACTGGCTACATTTAGTTCCGTGGTATAAATATTACGTTTTAATCTTGATTTATTTTGTAAACAATAATTTCTACGTAAACGATTACATTTATAACGTCAACTTATATGTTATATATTATATGTTATATGTTATATGTTATATGTTATATGTTATATATTATATATTATATATTATATATTATGTCAATGTTGATTTTTACATAATTATTAAATAAAGATTTATGACTAATAATCAATCGTACAATAAATAATACATAATTATCATAAATTACAATAAATACTAAAAAATACATTTTATAGTAATATTTACATTTTTGGGTACTCAATACGATGTTTTAAAACTTAATTTGAATGTGTGTTTTAACATATTGTCAACATAAAAGAAATTGAGTTGCAAAATATTCATGCATTATGGTCACTATTCTGTAAATGTTAATTATCAACGACAATTTTTCTAAAAATATATACGTGAATTTTTATACGGGTTAGAAACTAGTTTTCTCAGTAAAGAGCAAGACCAGAAATCCAGGATGGTAAGTTATTTTTTGGACAATTCTCTTTCTTAATTATTTGTAATATATTTTATTTAATAAGTTAATTTAATTTCAATATTTTGTTTCAGGTTACGGCAGTAATTCAACTCGGGTTCAACAACGAGAAGCAATTCCGCAACGCATTAAAAGCTTTGGCTAAGTTCTACGGTAAATCTACTCTTTATTATTATTATTATTATAATTATAATTATTATTATTATTAGTTATTTAATTACTTTTATATTCCGTATTATGTATATATATATAATTGTCTAATTGTTTCTTTCAATGATTGTATAGGAAATCTCCATTCCATAAAACTGGACATGAATGACAAGAAGCTGACAGTAACCGGTGACAATCTGGACCAATATGAAGTCTTGAAGAAGCTCAAGAAAGTCTGCACCGCGAACTTGAAAGGCTTTAACCCCGCTAATGTTCAAGCAGTTCCTCAGAACATCAATGCAGCAGGACCTATTATACCATACGGTATTAATTAAAGATTATTATGGTTATTATTATTATTATTATAACATCAATGGAGGAGGACCTATTATACGACACGGTATTAATTAAAGATTATTATTATTATTATTATTATTATTATTATTATTATTATTGTTATTATATTATTATTATTATCGAGGGCTTTTATTAAAACCGGAAAGAAGGATTACATGAGATTGGTGGGCACCCGTGAAACAAGCTGGACGCCCACTCCCTTAGCAATAGCAAAACTAAGGCGAGAGAAAATAAAAGCAGCGGTCTTCGATCCAGCACCTTGGGACATAGAAAACTTCTGAATCCGCTTGAGCAAGGTAACATCATCTTCCCCCAATTCCCCCAAAGAAGAGAAAGAGAAAGGCAAGAAGCCATATCCATGCCCTGCGCACAATTCCCGGTAATTGGCGCACTTCCTCCGAGCAGCATCCACCACGACCCCTCCTGGCAAAAAATCAGCCATCCCTGACTGAGTCAAAGGGGAAGACCCAACCAAATCCACGCACACATCGCGTCCCCGATCCCAGGAATAGAGCAGCACATCCGCAGGTCGCAAGGGCCCGCCCGCCCCATCGAGCAAACCAATATCCACCTCCCGACCAGCAGAGATCCCCGACCGGAAGCAGATATCCAGAAGAGTATCACGAACCAGGTTATGCCGATGTTTGACACCAACAGCACTAACACAAGATACGGCATGATCCCCGAAGATATCCCCATCAAAAACCCGGGCGCAAGCGGAACATGGCACGGATACCGAGAATAACGGAACACCCAACCGATAACTGAGCACGCACCGATAAGTCCTACTGTTCATAGTCTGACCCAAACCGGAAATAGGGACCACACGCAGCCAATCAGATGAGTGATCTCCCAGCTGAGACTTCCAAAGCATAACCTGGCGAGGAGTCAAAGAGAAATCCGATTCTGCCGAAGCAACAACCCTCGTGAAATAAACATCTGCCAATTTTTTCATAAGTTTGGTGGCAGAGATCTCAGAAGGATTGCGTAGAAAATCAGAACCCGTAACCGCAACAAAAGCACCCAGAGCTGACTGAAATGAGGGTCCGGTGTCAAGGACACCCGAAACCCGAAGGAGCCGATCTTGCAGCTCCACAGACTACAGCCGAGAATAAGAAGGCATAGTGCAGGACGTCGGTAGCAGCGTACACACCAAGGCCCCCAAAGGAAAAAGGGAGGGTGGCAAGCCGCCATTGCCAGTCACCAAAACCCGGACCAGAAGCAGTGACGATACGCTCGAGATGAGAACGCAATGCCGCGTCAAAAATAGGCGCAGCGGTCCCGAAAGCATCAGGGGAACAAGTACGCAAAGCGAAATAAAGCTTCGAGATACCGGTACAGGCCCGGAGCAAAAGAAGCTCACACTGCGGATCATCAATCAAAGAGACGGAGTCCATAAGCCCAATAGTCCTAGTCACTCTCTCCATCACAACCTCACTACGAAAATCTGGGCAAACACTTACCGGACCACCAAGGACTATGACACCACGAAGAGGGCGAGCAATATCAGAGGGGAAAACACCCAACTCCCGGCTTCTGGGGTCTTCAGAAAGCCAAAAAACCTCGGTCTTGCCAATATTAAGGTGGAGACCCGATCGCGCCCCATCCTCCATAATCATCTTCAAAACCTTCCCCACAACCACGGTATCCCCAACAATAGTACCGTCATCCAAATACCAAGCCTGTAAACTCAAATCGAAGGAGTCCCGGATCTTACAAACCAAAGGATGTAAAACCAGCGAAAAGAGCAAAGGGCCCAAAGGGTCACCCTGCTGAACACCCTGACAGGACCATAAACTATGCTCTCCATAATATAAACGAGCGGGGCGGGAATAACAAAACTCCACCCAACGAGAAAGAGCGGGGCACTGACTACGCACCTCACGTAACATGACCTCCCTATCAACCATGTTAAAAGCATTCTGAAAATCAACCAACAGCATATAAAGACCCACCTCATTACCACGGCTCTCAACCAACCGGTTCAAGGCATGCAGGATAGCCTCGCCTCCACCAGAAACACCAACCCCAAACTGAAGTCCATCAAAATAACCACTCAAAGAAGGACCAATCAAAAAGGCACCAACCTTGGAAACAAGACGCCGCCAAATCGTGCCCACGGCAATAGGGCGGATACCACCACCCGGCTTAACAAGCGGGGTCAGCGGCGCACTCGCGATATACTCACTACGAACCACCGGACACCGTCCCTCAAGCAAGAGGTTAACAACCCCAGTGATAGAAGCCAACAACTCATCCGAAACGGCAGCCGCAGCACCACTCAAACAATCCAGAAGATGCTGAGCACGAAAACCATCCCTCCCACAAGAAGTACCACGCGGAAACCCCCGAATCATACCCAGGACAGCCGAGACAGAGGCGACAAGAGGAGGATAACCCACAGACTGAGAAGGCAAAACAGGTGGTGGGACGATGGGGTGCTTATCAGCCAAAGTCGCAAGAGTAGCCGTGTTGTAAGGGGCAACTCCAGAGAATGAGAGCACACGAACAGCAGCAGTGTAATGCCCATCAGAAATCTTCCTCCTACACTGCTTAACATTAGCCTCACCCAGATCAAGCTCCTCGTCAAACCGAAAAGGAGGGGAAGACGCAGCTAAGGTATCCCGAAGAATCTGCACCATGCCACCAGGCATACCCCAAGAACAAATAGCACTGGAAATGCTCTCCTCCTGCCGCTGACGCCGGACAACAGCACGACATTCACGACTACTCCGCGGAGAGAAGGTCTTGAGAATACAAATGGGTAAAGCAAGCAAGGCAACCCAAGATGAGAGATCAGAAGGAGACCGGATCACAGCATCAAGGGCCCCTTTAAGAACCCGAGAGAAACCAAGACGACACCGAGGGGGGATGGACTTCACGGTTCTCAAACCCTTAGACAACAACCGATCGAGAGAAGTAACAGTGAAATCACCCACATCCTCATGACCCACACCATCAGTTAGCAAAATAGGGTCAGGCTCAGATGGTCTAGGGAAGTCGTAAAGAACAAATGAGACAACCCCATCACCCGAATCCGGGGCAGCAACAAAAGAACCCTCCCCATGCAGACAGCGCTTACTATGGGCATGCGTTTTAAAACAGACCCCACATAACCAAATACCCATACGACGAAAGGTAGACTCAGCCTCGTCAAAAATAGACAAAGAAGTAAGAGATTGTCGAGTAATAACCTGAGCATCACCGGAAAAGTGCCGATCACGCAAATGAGTTATCAATGGAGCTTTTCTAAGACCATTACCTCGACCATCTTGGCACCCGGAAAGTCCCACAAAAGGACAATGGAAACGGGCGACGTCGGTCATGACATCCACCAACTACCCTCAAACGGCACGAAACCAAACCTGACAAAGGACAAAAAGCAAAGTCAACTGGCAGCAGCAACGAACGAAACCGACAACGCCGCAAAAGGGAACACCACACCAGAATCCCACGAAACCAAAAAAGCCAAACGTCGTCAAACACCCGAGACCGTTAGGAAACAAGGAAGACCACCCAGAAAAGACCGGTAAACCAGAACGAACCTCGCGCGATAGAAAAAACACCCTGACAACCGGCAGCGGATAAGCGAAAACCAGATGCACCGCAAAAGGAAACCCCACGATAGAAAACCGACGTTAAAAACAAAGTCGCCGGCAGCAACCACACGACAACAACCCAGAGAAGACCGGCAACGCAAAAGATCACCCCACCGGCAGAAAACACGAACAAGGACACCGGCGAACCCACAGGCCGAGAAACCGCAGCCCCTACAAACTCCAGCGGAAAACGTTGCAAGACGGGAAAGACACCGACGACCACCAGGGAACACCGGCGGAGGGAAAGAACCGACGAGCGCTGACGGGGACGACAAAAGCGACGACGACGACGCACCTGCCTCACTCACTCACCGAAGGATACCACAGCACACAGAAGGAACGCCGGCGACATGAGGTCACCGGCGAGAAGATGGGAAGACGACGGCGACGTGAGGTCACCGTCGGTGGCTGTAGTATGATGACGGCAGACGCGTAAAAACCCGAGCCCTAAAACGTACCCTAAATCGTACCCTCACAGGTAATATTACCTCACACTAAAACACTCGCTCACACTCGCAAACCCACAAAACTCGACCGCCGGCGGGAGAACGACGATGGGGGGATGACACCGGCGACGTGAGGTCACCGGTGGAGGAAGTGGTGCAGGGCAGGGACGACGTGAGGTCACCAGACGCAACCCCGATGAAAACCCTAAAAAACGCCCTAAATCGCCATTTTTTAACGCTCCTTTCTCTCTCCTCACTATTATTATTACTATTTATTATTATTACTGCTATTATTATTATTATTATTATTATTATCATATCATATATCATATATCATATATCATATATTATATTAAAGCAAACACCGGCCTCCCCATTAGTCGCTATGTGTCACACGTTATTCAATTGTCATGTGTCACACTTTTTTCAATTGTCACGTGTCAATTCAAAAATTAAAAAAAACGAAGATTAAGCAAATTTTCACGTTATATTTGAATAAATTCTTTGCAAATAAAAAAAACTCATAGATTAAGCAAATTCACACGTTACATTTCAATGTATTCAATATATTTTCCTAAAATAATTCAATTATACGAATTTCAAGAAGATTTTATTCACTCAAATAACTCGAAAATAACCCTAATTGACAATTGGTATAATTAAAATCATTTGTATATTATTTTTTTTCCTCAAATAAACCTCTTAGTAGCAAATCATGCGTAAAAAATTATACCAATTGTCATATTTAAATGCGATAAATATGGTATACTGTTTTAAAAGAACATATGTTATATATTTTTTTTTAAAATATCCCTAAAATCATGGGTAAAGAATTATATTTGTTTGGATATGATTATTTTTTCCCTCAAATAAATCAATTAAGCATATTTCACGCAAATTTGATTCAGTCAAATAACTGACAAATAAACCTCATTATTGGGGACGACATATAACTGGCAAATTCACATCCCATTTTCACAATTCGTTTACTTAAAATACATATATCACCGAGGAAAATTTAATATAATACACGATTCGTATACCTAAAATACATATATCATATATCATATATAAAATAGTTATTCCACGTGTAATAGTTATTAGTTAATTTTGGGGCTTTGCCCCCTCTTTTTATTAGTTAATTTTGGGGTTCGCCCCTCTTGTGTACCGAAAAAAATATATCATGTATAAAAAAGATTTTATGTATTCTTAAAGATATACAAAATTTATTATACCTAAAATACACATATATTTAAATAATCAAGTTATATCCTTACCTTATTATACCTAAAATACACGTATATTTAAATAATCAAGTTGTATGCAAATTCACACGTTATATTGCAATGTATGTATTAATTATATTTTCCTAAAATAATTTAATTAAGTATATTTCACACAGATTTGATTAGTCAAATAACTGATAAATAAACTTAATTAGCAAATTTAAATGACGTTAGAAAAATATCCCTAAAATCATGGGTAGAGAATCGTATTTGTAACTATTCATTTTTTAATTCCTCAAATAACTCAATTAATTATGCAAATATTTGGCAAATTTGATTTACTCAAATAACTAGGAAATATATGATATGATGGTGAATTTCACGTCCCATTTTTATATCATATCATAGAGGCACAATTCAAGTCCCATTTTCACAATTCGTTATATCTAAAATATATATATCATTGAGGAAAATTTAATATAATACACGATATGTTATACCTAAAATACATATATCATATATCAGATATAAAAAAGATTATATGTAATATTTACCCTCTTATATCATATAATTGAGTGCATATATAATTGTAAGACGATCTCTTTTTATTAAAATCTCGCATTTATTAATATTAAAAAATGAGTTTGTTTTATACAAATGGATAGTCTCACGGTATAAGAACGACTTTTTCTGCAATTCAAGTTGGCCTAAGAATTACTCCCTCCTATTCAACATAACCTTTCCTATTTCCTTTTTCGTCTATTCACAATATCTTCCCTATTCCTTATTTAGTAAAGTTTTTATACATATTTTAATCACCTCACTCCACCACAATACCCCACCATACTCATACTTTATACTTATTTTAATCACCTTACTCACAACAATTACCACACAATACATACCCTCTCTCCAATTACCCAACCCCACACCAATACTTTCCCATATAATAATCCGCTCCTTATTCTCCGTGTCTTTCCCAAATAGGAAAGGTTATGTTGAATAGGAGGGAGTATAAAATTTTACACACACAAATTTACATAATTTTTTTATTAAAACCCGCATTTTTTAATTTATATAGTTGTTAGCTAAGGATAACAAAAATGTTATTGAAGATTTATTTTTACCTTTTTTTGTAAAATATAGTGTAATTGCTCCAATGACTTCTTATCAATTATTATTAGTATAATTTGGTTTTGAGCGAGGACGATAAATATTTTGTTAATGGTAGATTTGTAGTAGTATTGTAAAAGTAATGTGTGAATGAGTGAAATTTGTATGTCAACCTTCTATAAATTCTCTATTAATGTTGCTAAATTTGATATTTTATTTGTTGTTGAACCTTAAGCACCAATTATGATATAAATTGATTGAATAGTTATGAATTTTGTTCAAGAATTAGTATAATGATGGTTCAATATTTTTGGGAGAAAATGGATTGTGTAATTAAATAGTAGAGGGAGAAGTTGATTAAAGTAGTTTTGTTTTTGGTAAAAATTTGAAAAGCAGATTAAGCTGATACATTAGGTTTATAATAGTTAATCTTTGATGTTGCGTATACAAATAATTATCAATTTATATTCGATTAAAGTCACGTAAATTTAGTCGTCTTTCTATAAATCATGACAATTATAATTATATCAAAATTAAAAGTAGCACAAATTTCAGGGCACCAAATCGGAATTATGCAAAACTTATGGTACTAAAGTTGAATTAGGCCGAATCTTAAAGCACCAAAATAAAAATAATATTTTTTTGATTATTTTTTTGATTATATTTAATTTTTTATAGTATATTTCTAACTCCAATGTTGGAGTTGATGGAGTATTAGTTTTATCTATAAAAAAAATCCAAATACTAAATGAGGTGAGGATTATATTAATTTTATATATTTAGTTTGATTCATAACAAGTGTAGTATCTCAGCCCCTTCCTAAACGTACTCATATATAAATATCCGAAAGTAAGTGTCGAGTTAACAAGCTTAATTTAGTCAATTTAGCAGTAGATATATATTTTCGTTGATGATAGTCAAAATATTACACTGCCAACTTATTAAATTTTATAAGTTTTTATTATGTGAAAGAAAACGTACAAACCGAAGGATAGACATGGAAGCTGGTAAATTAGGTCGAGTTAGACTCTAATGTACTTTTAGGTTTAGTAAGGCTGAGTTGATTGGGGGGTTGTGATAGAAGAGGGGCTGCGATGGATGTGTAAGGATAGGGAGGGGACTGGGGAGTCACATATAGTTACAAGAACGACTGAACCACTGCGGGAAATTAAGAGGAGACAAACAAGTGGGCTAATATGATCAAAACTTTACAAAAATGAGTAAAATCATTATTATTGCGTTAATAAACAAGTTATAAATTTACAAAAAAAAAATTATATTGTCCACTTTTTTCATTTCACTTAACATAACTATGGATAAAACTAAACAACATAAATGTATAAAAAATGTATTGGAAAACATAGTATTTCTAAAATTTAGTTATTTACTAAATCTAAAAATTAAACAAGTTTTATTTGCAATGAAAACTTTTTGTTGTCACCTGTGCATTGCACGGGTTCAAAAACTAGTATTTATCTAATGCAGAAGCCAAGCTGCTGACGTGGCTTCACATAAAACAATCTCTGTTTTACGTGGCGCGATTTAAAGCCTCCTAACATATTACTAAACTGATTGACCAATAAAATTTTTAAAATCCGTCAAACATGGTCAATATCCGTGAATCATGCACAAAACAGATTATGGTTTTAAATTGTTTCCTAAACTGAAAATAATAATAATAATAACCTAAAGATTTGATTGAATTAATATCCAAAACAAAATTTTTAAAATCCGTGAATCATGTTGAATAAATTTCCTAAACTGAAAAGAATAATAATAATAACCTAAAGATTTGATTGAAATTAATTTCCAAAACAAAATTTTTAAAATCTGTGAATCATGGTCAATAAACTAAACTGAAAAGAATAATAATAATTTTGTGAATCATGGTAAATTCCGTGAATCACGTTTTATTTTTTTTAAATATCCTAAATTGAAAAGAATCATAATCATAATAATAACTGAAAGTTATGTTTCACAATTAATTTTCTAAACAAAATTTTAAGATTCCGTGAATCCATGAATCCATGAATTATGCACAATTAATTGACCTAATCTAAAAAGAATAATAACAGAATAATTTTAAATATGGATAGATTATGGTTTGAAATTAATTTACTAAACTAAATGTTAATGTAAAACAATAACTAAATTAGGGATTAGTGAGTGAGTGTGAGATTGTATAATTAGGGGTTTTGAAAAGGGGCGGGGAAGGTGAGTGACGAGATGAACATAGAATAGTAATTCACTTTGAGTTTATGTGGTGAAAATGAAAATCTCTGGTAAACAACAAAAGATGATGATGATGGTTTGTATTTGGTGGCAATGATGCGCCGACAATGAATAGTTAGATGATTAAGTATTGTTTTTTCATTTTTTTTGTCTTTTAACTTATATATATATATATATATAGGTCTGATTAATTTAATCTGACTCGGTTTATATTAATGTATGCGTCTTAATTTAAGCGAACGCATTTTAGTTTTAATCTAACACGATTTTTCACATAACAAGTATTTATATTTATTTAATATTATTAACAATATTAATTTCATATTATTAAAGTACTAAAATAATCAATTTCTTTATCTTTATATTAATTTCATATTTTAAAATTATAAAATAATTAATTTATTTATCTTTTAATTATTAACAATATTAATTTCATATTATTAAAGTTCTAAAATAATTGATTTCTTTCTCTTTATATTATTAACAATATTAATTTAAATTACTAAAAACAGACCCGTGAAGTTCACGGGTTACAACCTAGTTATTATTATTAATCCAGCAATTCCTCATAACATGAATCAATCAGAAGATACATAGTTTAACTGGTGTAGGACTTGTGAGCTTACTAATGCAGCTTCGTGTTTTTTTTTCCCTGTAAATGAAGTTGCATCAACGTAATATGTAAGAATTTAATTTGGGATATTCTACGGTGTACCCTTATGTTTTTCGGTTTTCTATGTTGTACCCTTACATTTTTTAAATTCTATGGTATGCCCTTAAACTCTATACATTAGTCTATACGATAACCTTGTTTATTGGTTTTGCTAGCTTAATTTCTTAATTTATCTATTGAATCGTCTATTTAACATTTCAATTACTCTACAAGACTACAACCTACTCAATTACTTATTAGTTCGCCGAATTATTATTAACCAACCAAATAATATAAAAATCTAACTCAATTTCATCAAATTGTTGTTATTATTTCATGCTTCATAACATATGTTTTTAATAAAAGTTTATGCATATTTAAAGTTATTTGTGAAACTTCCTATATAGAATGGTGATACCACATTAATGAGTCAAAATAAATGTTAAATTACGACTTTTTATAGTGATAATGTTTATGAAGATTTGAAAGAGGTCATTATGGAGAATAAGTAAGAAGTTTAAGGGTATATCATAGAAATTATAAAATGTAGGGGTACACCATAGAAAACCGAAAAACACGAGGGAGGGTACACCGTAGAATATCCCATTTAATTTTATACAAGTTTTTATTAAGGTAATTGCTAAATCTCACATGTTAATTTGCTAAATCTCGCACATATTATCCAAATATTCCGTAATTGCCTCTCGTTTAATTAAAAAAAGATGAAAAAGACTTGTTTATGAGCCTAACTGTTAATCGTCTGACAATTATATATCGTAATTAATCTGAAATGGCTCAGTATTTACTCATTAGACAAAATAGCCTTGAACAAGCAAAGAAGATAGTATTTCTTGGTGATGATGATTATCAGTTCAATGACAGTCCATATATTTGATCAAACCGTAATAAAAAAGAAGGTCCTCAATTTATCGAGACCAGGAATGACATGTAGACGGAGTTAGTCCGGCAACATTGGCGAAACTAACAGACACAAACGGTTTGCTGTAACAACCCGACCCACCACGGTCGTAACACAACCCCAATAAGATGGGTGCACACTTTTGGGCCCATTATTTGTCCTCACTTAAGCCCAAAAGCACAAGGCCTTGTTACTAAGTGGTGGGTGGAAGTTATTATAAACATATCACAAACCTCACATTCTACCGATGTGGGACAACTTTCCTCTCATACTCTTGGGGTGTTACAAACTCCCCCACTTAAAGAACACAACGTCCTCGTTGTGCCTCAAACTTGACCACAACCAGGGCCAGAATCCTCCCCCGCTAGGTGTGTGACCCGGGTACTCCCGACCACAAGCTCACCACACGGTCGCAGGGTCGCTCTGATACCATTTGTAACAACCCGACCCACCACGGTCGTAACACAACCCCAATAAGATGGGTGCACACTTTTGGGCCCATTATTTGTCCTCACTTAAGCCCAAAAGCACAAGGCCTTGTTACTAAGTGGTGGGTGGAAGTTATTATAAACATATCACAAACCTCACATTCTACCGATGTGGGACAACTTTCCTCTCATACTCTTGGGGTGTTACATTTGCAAAGTTCAATGTCATTGGGAAAAATTGCAGCATGACCAGCCTTTGAATTCGAGAAGGTCCGATTTTTAGAAGAATTAACACAAATTGAGCGCATAATAATGTTTACATTCAAAACGTAGAGGAAAACACAATTTGAGCGCGTAATCGCTTTAGTTCACTGGTTTCATGTTCATGCATGATCTATACCCTTAAAGTCTAAAGCCATATCTAATGCTATTAACACAATTTTCATGTTCATAGTCTGCAACATAATGTCTTATTATAAATGTATAAGAAGAGAATCAATCTTATCTATATAAATTCTGAAACATTTATCAGCCTGTGGTTGCGCCACGTCATTCATCCAAGTTTTAATTTTTTTTTAATTCACTCTGGTGGGTTCCGCACAATACTTTATGATTTCCCTGCACAATAACGCCTAATATTTCTACGTATTCCAAATAAATCTTATCTATATAAATTCTGAAACATTTATCAGCCTGTGGTTGCGCCACGTCATTCATCCAAGTTTTAATTTTTTTTTAATTCACTCTGGTGGGTTCCGCACAATACTTTATGATTTCCCTGTACAATAACCGCCTAATATTTCTACGTATTCCAAATAAATGCCTAAAATCGTAGATTACGAAACATTACGAACATTTTTATATAAATCAATTAATTAGAAATAGACATTGTGATAATTAGACCACAATTTATTAAGATGTTTAGAATATTATAATTAATAACAATTTACAACAATAATAAACCGAACATACAAAATTTTAAACATGATTTAAAATAACATAATATTAATATACAATCAGGAAAAAAAATTATAAACTCCTCCACGGAAAATTACGTTATTATAATTTGGCGTACTCAGGTGGATCCCGCATAATATTTGATGATTTTCCTGCACAATAACAGCTTAATATACTACGCTTTCTAAATAAATGCCAAAATCGTAGATTCTGAAACATTACGAACAGTTTTATTTAAATCAAGAATGGCGTAATTTTGTATATATATATTTAAGCTCGGATGAAGTCTGTAACGATGATACGGGAATGGGTGATCGTGAGTTACACTCTACCGAATACCTCAATAGTACTAAATGTTCAGGACTCCCGAATCATCAATTGAGGTTAAAGGTCGGTGCAATGGTCATGCTTCTTAGGGACATCGATCAATCACGTGGTTTATGTAATGGCACGAGATTAATTGTGACAGATTTAGGGTCACGCGTGATTAGATGTACGGTTATAACCATCAATCATAAAGGGGATAAAGTGCATATTGCTCGACTAACACTTACTCCGTCAGACTCAAGTAGATTCCCGGTTCGTTTCAGCAGAAGGCAATTCCCTGTTTCTGTTTGCTTTGCTATGACGATTAATAAGGGTCAAGGACAATCTTTATCTCAAGTCAGCATCTATCTTCCACGGCCTGTTTTTAGTCATGGCCAGCTTTACGTGGCGATTTCCAGGGTTACAAACAAACAAGGCTTGAAACTTTTGATTTGTGATGACGATAAGCATATATCTAACAAAACGACTAATGTAGTTTATCATGAAATTTTTCAGTATTTAGAATCAAATTAGTTTGAGAAATTTTAATTTTATATTTATGTTTTGTTGAAAGATAATGTAATCGTTATTCATTTGAACAACTGTTTTGATTTTATATTAATAGTTACATTTTTGGGTACTCAATTTAATGTGCTAAATTTTATTTAAAACATGCATTTTAACGTATTATCAATATAATAGAAATTGAATGCAAAATATTTACGTATTATTGACATTATTCGATAATATTAATTATCCACCACATTTTTTCTAAAAATATGCGCGGGTTTAAAACTAGTTGAGAGTAATAAAGTGTATTATTGATTGGGTAAGTTATGGTAATATTACTAATATACAATATGCTATTCCTATTTATAAATAAGAGAGAATAAACTAAATACAGTAGGTGAATATTTACATTGCTAAACACGGGAAAGAATTATACAATATGCTGAGCTGTGAAGTGCTGGGCTGACAACGGCTTCTTTGGAGGTTATTATGTCTTCATCATTATTCACCCGGAAGTAAACATCTTAAAAAAGACACATATGCGACCTTCAGTGACTGGTTTAATGAGTCGTGATTGGAGGTTATATAGGGGTAAAGCTTCGTACATCCAATCCCTCCCTGTACCATTGACCCAGACCCGGGTCCGGGACGGGTCAAAGGGCGGGGTTGGAGGCGGGGCGGGTTTTGGGACGGGTCAATGGGGCGGGGCGGTCGGGCCTGGGACGGGTCAAGGGGCGGGGCGGGGCGGGTTCTGAGATGGGGACCCGGACACGGCCCGGGGTCAGGCGGGTCGAGGACGGGTTGGGACCGGGTCTTGAGAAAGGTAACCCGGACCCGGCCCGGGGCGGGTCTAAGGCGGGTATGGGTTCAAAACGACATAAATTCGATAAGTTTTATACAAAACGACATACATTCGATTTAATTATTACGGTTTGATATATATATAAATATTACTTCCTCCATTTATAAGTGTTCTTCCCATTTCATTTTGCACTTGGATTAAGGCAAACTAATAAAGAAATGATAAAGTAATGAAAGGAAGGAAATAAGTGGGGTTAGTAATGAAAAGAGGGTATTTTTTGTAATAAAAATATGATAAAATTGTAATTTGATTGTCTAAAATAGGAAAGAAAAGAAATGAGAAGAAAATAGCTAATCTTATCTATATAAAACCAAAAACATTTCAAGCATTCTCCTTAAGCCACATCATCACATTTATGTTTTTAATTTTATTTATTTTAAGTAATGTGGGACCCCCAGAAAAAAATAAGTAATTAATTGCTAAAAAATCTCTATGTTTAAGTTTTAGACGTAAATGTTTACGTTTATATTTTCTACACGTAAATATTAGTGAATAATAAGAAATAATGAATAACTTAGAACGTAAATAATTCAGCCCAAGTTTTACTAATAAATCACAGTAAATTAAGTCAACTATTAAAGATCCAGTCCAAATTTTTACTACAATTATAAATTGCAATTACAATAACAATTAAAATAAAGTACGAAAAAATACATCCAATATAATACTAATAAGATAAAATAAAATTTTAAAGAAGAATATAATAATACACATTAGCTCTAAAAATGCAAAAAAAAAATGTTATAAATTTTATCGAACTATATATTGCATAATTCCGAAAAAATGACATGTGAGCGATTTTAATTGTAAAAAGAAAATCATTTAATTAAGATATATGATGAAAACAACATCTCAATAAAAACATTCTCTTAACATAGTTACAAAATGAAGTAAAGTATGGTAGTAGATAACATAATAGACCAGTAAGTTGCGAGCATGCAGCTATGATATAAAATGAAACAAGAATTTGAAAAAAAACATACACATTTAACTAACTAAAGCTACGAATTTTAACAAAGAAAAATAATTTATTTAAAACAAAAATTATAGACATGCATTATTTTTAAAAAGATGATAAGATGTGTAAATAAAATTAAATTAATGAGAGGAGCGATTTTGGTGCGGGTAATAATAAATTTCCATTAAGTAACATAAAAGTTTTGGTTCTTTGACAAAAAAATGTTTTAGCTAATAATTCGTAAATTGTGATATACTAAAATGATTTATCGCAAATCACAAACAACTTTATCTAAGGTAGGCATGTGTCTTTCAATACCAGTTCTTAATCAAAAACAACTTGACGTGGGATTTTCAAACTTATAAGCAAGTGAGGCTTGAAAAGTTTGATTTTCGATAATATATTTTTGTCTAATACAACATCTAAAATAGTTTAAAAAGTATTTCAATATGTAAATTTTTAAGATTACTTATCTTATCTATATTAATACAAGAACATTTCATGCAATTTTGTGCGTTCACATCATCATATCCATTTTATTTTATTTTTTATTTTTAAATAAACAAAATGTAGGATCCACCACAAAAAATATGGAATTAATTTATGAAAATCAACTTTATTAATAGAATTTTATCGAATAATCAATACAGAACTCCAATGAACCATCATCCTCAATATCATTTATGTTGCATAAATAATATAATCTGAAAATGCAGAATTTTCTCAATAATCCACATAGTCTATCAATACTAAAAAAAAAGGTGAACAAAAAACATTATTAGACAACGATCATAAAAATGATAGAAATTGGTAAAACAAATGACACCGTTATATTATTTTACAAGCTTTTATCTCTAACATTTGACCATCATAATAGCACATTTTCGAGATACTACTAAGTTTGAATAAATTTTTTGATTAAGAAATAATTTTCAACAAAAAATGTTAGTACTGTTTTAATTTCCAATTTTAGAAATAAGATCTACAAAAAATTAACAAAGTAAATGAACTATAAAATTTTGTTAAGTAGATTTTAGATCATTCCCTTAAAATAATATTCTAAATAAATTCGTTATAGATATTGAGCATATCCACCAAAATGAGTAGAACTAAAAAAATTGTTATCATGTTTTAACACTGAATTCGTGCATTTTCTCACGGATTGCAATTTTTGCACGTGTTTTGAACTATGATCATTATAAAAGAAGAAATAGATTATAAGATATACGAAGTACATATATTTTGGTTTACCATTTTTAAATATTAATCATTATATCGATGTTTTAGACATATACCCGTGCAATTTTGCACGGGTTAAAAACTAGTTTGCCAAATAAGGGAAATGGGAAGAAAATAGGAAAATGGAGGAAGTATTATATATAGAAGGGAAAAAAAGGCCTACTTCACACTTTCACAGTTTGGTGCAAGGGGGGTTCAACAGGCCGGGTCCACGGGGCGGGTCGCGCGGGCGGGTTCATGGGTTATACACACGGGTCACCCTTCGAGCCGGGTTCCATAAAATGGACCCGGACCCGGACCCTTCAACCATCCGGGCTGGGCTGGGTTTGGCCTCGAGTGAGGCAGGCTGGGTCAGACACGGGTTCAGAGGCGGGTCGAGTCCGGGTTACCAATACCGACCCCACTCTTGACCAGCACTAGCACCAGCTGTTTCCGAGTCCCAAATATCTTCAAAATGGGTGATAACCAGACTTGCTATTCCTCCCAAACTGATCAAAACCTGACCCGAGATACTCCCCAAATGCTTGAATCCTATTATTAGCTAATCCTCTTCTTTTATTCAAACAACTGTCAAACTTTCTCCTCAATTTCTTCACTTTATTCCTGTTAAACCACATAAAAATCACAACTTTTTTCTACCCAACATCCAAAAATACAAATCCCAATTACTTTCTCACAAAACATGAACATTACAAAAAAAAAAAATACTAAATTATATATATTCATATTGTAAATCTTCAAATTTATTTTTGTAGAAGTATATATGTGATGTTAAATTTAAATAATTGAATGTAAAAATTAGCCTTTACTATATAACTCATTTTCATTTGTCATCTAAACTCTCGTCTTCTAATCAATCTCTCTCGGCAGCTAATTTCTCGTTTAAAGAACATCATCCACCTCAAATGATGTCCAAATACCATGGACACGTATCGAACACGTGTACAAATATTATGAACACATGTTGGACACTTGCCCAAACAAATAAATAAAATTAGACATGATTTTATAAGTATCCGACACGTTTAGACGTGTGTTCGACGAGTATCGGTCTCCAACACTATACTGGACACTTTTTTTTTTGGCAGCAGTAAAGAAAATGTTTTACATATTTCCCATCCGATCCTCCGGATCGGACTTATTTGTTACATTTTTAGAAAAGGAAATTAAACTAATGACAGGACTGACACAAATGCTAGGTCGCTTGGGGGGACGATCTGATCTCTCCAACTGAGTGAAAACTTCTTTTCTCTTCTTTTTCAACTGAGCTTCTGGGGAGTACCTGCAACAAGACACACTTACGCCACGAGGACGTAGAAATTTACTGGAGGGATATCTACCTGTAGAGAAGGTAGATAAATTATGTCTCGGAGATTCACCCCCTTGGCTATGATTTTTCTTGAAGGTATAAGTTCCCATCCTCCTCAATCTACAAGGGATATATGAGGTAGGGACACACACGAGTTTTCTAAACAGTGAAGGCTTGCTTTTCTTAGGACTGGCTGAAAAACAAAAAATCTGGTTAGCATTAAATTCAGGATGGCCAAAAGACAAGTAGAGATGGTAGGTGTATCATTCATCAGAACTATAGGCTCAGTAACCAAAGTGCTCTCTTGGGGTGCTTGAGTACTGAGAGAGGAAAAGTTGTCTCCAACAGAGGAGGTGCTCAAGCTAGAATCACAACTGTGAGACTTCCTTGGACCACAATCGTTTGCCATAGTGATGATTTCGTTACAAGGAGACATATCATCCTTTTGAATCCCCATCTTACGTTTACGGGAATTAGGGAGTCTCCTTCTCTTCTTCTTATCCTTCTTCTTGCGCACCTCACTTGTACTTTCTTCTTCCTTCACGGGCTCAAAATGACGAATTCGAACAGATAAAGTTGACTGATCGTTTCTATTGTAATACATCACCTCATTACCTAGAAGAAGCTTTTGATAATCCTGTCCAGAAATCCTCAGACGGGAATGTCTTCCCCCTTTTTTAGAAAAATCAAGAGAAGACTGCTTGTTAGGGCCATTTATCCCCAAACCTGGATTCGGATAAGTCTTTCCACTATTTTCAGCTTCAGTCATCTCCACATATCCACTCACATTTTCCTTTGCACTCACCTCTTTATGGGCTTCCGTCACCTCCATGACCTCACTCTCACAAGCATCAATATTTCTTTCAGCAGCATACACAGTATCCGCATAATGCACCTGTTTCTTACTATTCACACCCCTTCCATCAGACGAAACGCCCTCCAACACTCTTTTACCATTATCCTTAATAAGGAGCTGACCTTTAACCACCTCTAATTCTCTTATCACATCCTTATTTCTAGGTTCAACGCCCAAAGCTTCCACCAGATCCACTTTTGCATCTAAAAATCTATTCAACTTCATATAAGCCATTGCCCTACGAAAACGAGCCTTAACATTTCTTGGAAATGATTCCAAAATCATGTTACACAGATCCGTAGCAGCTCTAAATTCTTCAAGTTTAAGGGCACAAGCCGCCAGATTAGAATTAAGGGAGATTGCATGTTCAGATAATTGTTGAATGTCCTCACTTCCAATACCACACATGCTAAAACCAAACAGTTTACAAGCCTCGTCATAACACGAAACAGCCTCATCAAAGTGATTTTGCCTAAAAAGAATGTAAACAACCCCTTCATTCTCTTAAAGTGACCTATCATTTTTTCCCCATCATCCTCCATAAACCCATCACTAACATGGGCACAAGCGAATTTATCCAGAAAATCATAATAAACCGAAGGTGATGCCATAACCACAACCGTAAAAGAGAGGATTGATCACCACCCAAACAACCCGAACTAAAAAAGAAACCCTTATTATAAACAAACTACTCCCTTACCACTACAAACAGTACATCAATCACCAAACACCAAAACAGCCTGTCTGCGACAATCAAACAGCGAAAGATCGGAGGAACAGACTTCAACTAATCATGAATGGACCACCCATGGAGAGAAACAAACATATAAAGAAAAAGACCCGAAAAAACGAACCTGAAGAAAGACGACACCGACGAAGAGTTGACGACAACTACGTTGAGAAGTACGAAAGTGAACCAAAGAAATGATGTAGCCTCGCCGGTGACCCAAAAGAAGCGACCGGAAAAGTCGCCGGCGAGGGGCCGTGAATCTAGGGTTTTAAATTGGGGATTTTAATTTGGGGGTTTTTATTTTTTCACTTTCTCACTATACTGGACACTTGACTACTAGTTAAGAGAAGGGTTCGTACAACCCAAATTTTCATCAAAAATTGAGCCAACACAAATCAACTCGTCATTTAAATTGCCATGATTAGTAATTCCACGTTTGTTTTTTAAAAAATCAACTCATTTTACATTGAGTAGTCTAACGATTCGTTTTCATCGATTAATTTAACTCTTTTTTTTCAATACAGAGTGCTAGTTCTTAGTTTTGTTGATATTAAATTGTTTATTAAAATATTTGTCAAAATGGTGCTCAAAACTGAATAATTAATAAAATGGTGCTTGTTTGAAACTATTGATAAAAAATGGTTCTATGTACGACCAGTTTCCGAGCAAAATAAGCAAAAATAGACAGAACTTGCAGAAATATAGAGCTGTAACATGTCGCTGTCTGGACAGAGCAATCTGTTACGGGTATGTTTTAAAACCCAGCTTCCCCTTCCCCTTATTCACTTCACCTAAAACATTAAAAAAAGCTCCAAATCAACCCAAACCCTAAAAAATTTCCTATTTCAATTTCCATCATATTTCAGCCCAAATAATTATATCATCTCTTTAATTCACACTCTAAGTAATAATCTACACTTTATTCTATATAAATAGTTATTATTTCAATTAGAAATTCATTAAGTAGTGAAATTTTTATTTATCTCATTTTGCATTGTAGAATCGACCATGCGCAATATATCACCCAATGGAACAATCAAATGCGTAAAACAGTTCAACCGGGTGATCCATACTCCGGGATTATGAGCCGTGACGACGAATATTACGAATGGTGTTAATGAAGACTACGAAGAGTATCACTACTACTACCCTACCGCCGCCGATTATTAAACTCTTGTAAATTTTCTTCAAATTTGCGTTGCACGGATTTTAAAATAATTGACTATATATAAATGTCAAAGGGTTATAGTCTTTATTGGGTAAAGAGGATTGTAATAAAATTAATATTTTGACTAAGATTCATTATTGTTTCATCTTTTGATTTTAATTAAGATTACAATATATCCTAAATTTAGAAGTGGGATGTATTGTAATCTTAATCAAAATCTAAAAAAAATTATTTGTTCTTCTAATTTTTAGATATGCTATATATTGTTAATCCTAATTTCAATATTACGTACTCATAAAATTAATAATCAACTTTAAAGAATACATTCTCTCTTCTTGATGCTTTTGAAGAAGGAGAAATACAGGAGGTATCTCATGATTCAAGTCATACTGGTACCAATCAGGGATCTTTAGGGGTTACTAACCCACTTATTATCTATGATTTGTAGCACTTGGAATATAAGGGGGTTTAACAAACCCTCTAAGCAGCATGAGGTTGAATTGCTCAATTTCTCAAAGCAAATAGGGTGGATGTAATTGGCATTATTGAAACTAGAGTGAAACAATCCAATGTCAAGAAGATTATGAGGAAATTTTTTAGGAATTACCAGGTTTATGGGAACTATAATACCCATAATAATGGTAGAATTTGGGTACTATGGAATCCCACAACGGTTGCACTTAGTATTATGAAAGAAACTTCTCAACTCATCCACTGTTCTGTTCACCATATTGCTAGTGGCAGGAAGTTTCACCTCTCGGTGATTTATGGTAGTAATAAGGCTAGCATAAGGAGTAATCTCTGGGAAACTATGAGGAGTTTGGTAACAGGAGTGGATAAATGGGTGTTAATGGGTGATTTTAATGTTGTCAGGAAGGTATCTGAAAAATGGAGCACCACTCCTCCTGTTCTGCAGGAAATGATTGATTTCAACTCTTGTATTGCGGATTGTGGGCTGGTTGATCTCAATGGCACAGGTAATACTTTCACTTGGTATAACAAGCAAGAGCATTCTGCTAGGGTTTATTCTAAGCTGGATAGGATTTTGGTGAATGAAAACTGGCTTGATCAGTTTCCACAGACTACAGCTAGCTTTCCACCCCGGGCATTTCGGACCACTGTCCTGTAGTTCTCACGTTCCATGATGAGGATGGCCCTAAGAAGCATTTCAAATTCTTGAATTGCTGGATTGATCATCCTGACTTTATGACAATAGTTCGAGACAATTGGAAGACTGACAAGAGGGGGGCTGCCATGTTCATACTTATGAATAAATTGAAGAATATTAAATACCATCTCCAGCACCTTCATAAGACCAATTTTGTCAGAATAAGTGATCAAGTGAGAGATAAAAGAAATTAATTGGCTCTTTGCTACAATGCAATGCAAGCTAATCCCACTTCCTTACCTCTCTTAGAAAGGGAGAAAATTCTATCTCAGGAATTTAGTCAGCTGAAGGGCACTGAAATGCAGATTCTTACCCAACGAGCTAAGGCTCGTCATATCAGTAGCAGTGATACTTGTAGTAGATACTTCTTCAATAAGATCAGAGAGCGTGAACAGAGTCAAACGATTGGTGCCATCCAAGGAAGTAATGGCACTCACCATTATGGGTTGCATGATGTAGGTGAAGCATTTGTTGACTATTATCAGCAACTCCTTGGCACGCAAATTCCAGTGGGAAAAATTGATATCAATACTCTAAACAATGGTCCTGAGATTAATGAGGAGGATGCTCAACATAAAAATAAAAGTCCCGGTATTGATGGTTTCTCTTCTGGATTTTTCAAAGCAGCTTGGAGCATTATCCAAAATGACTTCTGTCTGGCAGTTGAGGAGTTCTTTAAAACTGGTTTTATGTCCAAGCAAGCCAACTCCATTCTTGTTTCTCTCATCCCAAAGAAAGTAGTCCCTCTTACTGTCAGGGATTTCAGACCCATCTCATGTTGCTCAATAGTTTACAAAACTGTGAGCAAGATTCTCTCTAGCAGACTCCAATCCGTCCTTCCTCAATTAATTGGTCAAGAGCAAGCTGCTTTCGTTTCTGGCAGGAATATTTTTGATAATATTATGCTCACTCAGAACCTAGTCAAAGGATATGCAAGGAGACACATCTCTCCTAGATGTCTCCTCAAAATTGACATAAGCAAAGCGTTTGACACCTTACAATGGAGCTTTATACATGATATGCTTGAAGGGTTGAACTTTCCTGCTGCATTCATAAAATGGATAATGGGTTGCATCAAAGGCTCTTGGTTCACTTTGAAAATCAATGGTGATCATCATGGGTTCTTCAAAGGGAAAAGTGGTGTGAGGCAGGGAGACCCCTTATCTCCGTTTTTGTTTGTCCTTAGTATGGAAGTTCTGTCCAGAAGCTTAAGAAATATCTGTAAGGAGCCTTAAGTTTCTTATCATCCCAAATGCAAAAAAATGAACCTCAATCACCTCATTTTTGCGGATGGCTTAATGATTTTTGTTAGAGGTGATCTCCCTTCAATCAAAGCTGCAGTAAATGCCATTGACAACTTTGCCACTTGGTCAGGGTTAAAGGCCAACTTGGAAAAAACTGAAGTTTACTTTGGCGGGATTCAGAATGCTATAAGGAATCAAATTCTCAATGAGGTGAGACTAAAAGAGGGTACCTTCCCATTTCGTTATCTTGGGATCCCTATTCACTCATCTCATTTGACTGGCAGCATGTTTGACAGTCTTATTCTGAAGATCCAAACTATTACTAGTAAGTTTAGTACAAAATATCTGTCTTATGCAGGGAAAGTTCAAGTCTTGAATTCTGTTCTTTTTGGAATAACGAATTTTTGGTGTGCAAGCTTACTACTGCCAGCTCATATTTACACAAAAATTCTGAAGCTTTGTAGAGAATTGTTTTGGGGATATGAGAAGGGCACCCACAAATTCATCTTGAAAAGTTGGAGGAGTATTTGTACTCCTTGGGAGGAAGGAGGATTCCAGATCAAAGACAATAAAACTTGGAACTATGTTCTTCTACTGCACAGAACATGGAGACTAGATCATGGACAACCTACTATATGGAGCAATTGGATGTCTAATTATGTGCTTAATCATTGTTCAATTTGGGATATGGAAAGTAAGCCCCATCACTCTGACAGTATCAGAAGCCTTATTCATGCTAAGGACTACTGTGTAGCAAAATTTGGTACCATGCCACTCAACAAGTGCAAACGTTTATCCAGAGTTGTGTTAAGGGTACTAAATTCTCCAACACAACAGCTTATGAAGGCCTGAGGATTGCAAGCACTATTCACCCTATTTTTCTGGCTATTGGTAGGAGCAAGATGATACCTAAGCACAAAGTAACTACTATGCTTGCGGTTCAGAATAAGCTGGCAACCTTGGATCAGTATAGATTAAAGGAATTGCACCTAGTTAACAGATGCAGTCTGTGCAAACATGAAGCGGAAAGTGTTGGACATATTTTCTTTGAATGTGCCTTCTCCAATCAGATAGTTCTGCATATTCAACAATGGCTCCAGGTTACTGCTATAGAGCCTAAGCTTGAGTATCTTATCAGATGGGTGGATCAAATATTTGGACAGAAAGAAATTTCAGAGTTTTTGAAGGGCACGAAAGGAAATGGGAAAGCGTATGTCAGGAGATCAAATTTCAAGTTCATTCTTTTCTTGTAAAAAGTAATACAGATGGTAGCACAGGGATTGTTAGCCTTGTATAGTGGGTTTTGCAATTAGCACTTATCTAGTGTTATGATAGGCAAGGTTCCTTAGTGGTTAGTACTTTTGTAAGAAAACTCATGTAACCTTCTTTTTGGGAATATATGAGTAATACCTTTCTTGAAAAAAAATATATATAAAAATGAACAATAAAAACCTATAAAATTATTTTTATGTCCTAAAACCATTTTAGAAACAGAAACTTTAACATGCAAAATTATTTTGTGATTTATCATAATAAACAAAATAATTTCGAAATATGTATGTTAATCCGCTTAACATAAAACATGAATCCGATCATGCATGCAACAACCGTAATGCTCTGATACCACTTGTTGAAAATCTAATTCCAGATTTTATACTCATATCTAATGTGAGTTTTGTTTCTTTAAGTTTAGGCTTAAAACTTAATATGATCTTATGCATGCATGATGATTACATAAGATGAATGAATGTCCTTACATTGATTTTAGAAGGTTTATACTTAATAATCACCTATTATATGAGTCTTCAAATGTAACATCCCGTATTTTTCGTAAAACATATTCTAAGCGTTTTAATTATTTTAAGTAATAAAATAATATTTTAATAACTTAACGGAAAATATTTTATTAATGTATCGTGAGATATTTTAATAATAAGTAAGATCCGTCTTAAGAACCCCCAGTCCTTAAGACGAATACAACTTGGCATTGTTTAAAGGCCCGACTTAAATAACCGCTTCTAAAATCCGTAACCGTTTAAGCAAGACGGAAAGGACACCTCATTGTACCCTACATATAAAATATGTCGACATCTTCAACCTTCATCAATTCATTTCCACTGTAAACTAAATATCCTCAAAACCTCCTTAAAACCTCTCCTTCTTTTGTGAAATTCTCCATCATCCGTTCTTCAAATTGCAAAAGTAAGTACGTTTTCGGAATCCTCGTCCGATTTCCAAGTCATCCATCACTTTCGTTTTTCATTTCGTCGACTTTGAAAAACGGGCTGTTCTCTCTTAATTCCGTTTTAAGGGCTTAAAATCCGTTTCTATGCTTGTAGGTGTTGGCTTGGAGGATCCAGTGACCGATAGTTACATTGTTGAAGACGATCTTTAGCCGGATTAGCTTGAGAGGTGACGATAATGAGAAACTCGACCTTTATGTGTATATTAGCATAATTGTTGTGATTTTTGTGTGGTTTCTGTTTTGGTTGTTATATTTTGATTCAAGGACTTAGTAACATGTTTAGGATGATGTTATGATGATGAATTCATGCTTGAATCGGTTGATATGTGTTCTTAAGCTTATTTTCAGTTTTTCTCATTTTGCGACGGATACAAGATATATTCATTTGAGGATTGTTATGGGAATTAATTGCTGGTAGATAAGTCGTATTCGATGATTAGGAATGTTGGGTATACATCATATGTAGCGATATTGAAGTTTGTAGATCGAATTGTGGTAATTTAGTTTGGTCTGAAAATCCCGATTTTTGTGTACAGGCTCTCTGAGCCGGTCGACCAACCGGCCGCCGGTCGACCGGCTGAGAGCGCGTCTTGTGTTTTTCGAAAGTCTTGAGAATTAGGCCTTGGGACTGCCAGCCGGCCGACCGGCTGCCTGCCGACCGGCTGGTAGTCATTTTCCTTGTATTGTGTGTTTTGTGATAAACATAGAATAGGAGGGAGCCCCGCCGGCAGACCGGCCGCCTGCCAGCCGGCTGGGAGTGCATATGGGGATGGATACGAATTTTAGTAAAAGCTAGGGAATGGGGTTCCCAGCCGGCCGACCGGCTGCCTGCCGACCGGCTGGGAGTCCTTCTTGGTGTTTTCTCGGTTTTGAAAAGAGGTGTAGGCTGAGGGATCACCAGCCGGCCGACCGGCTGCCTGCCGACCGGCTGGGGACCCCTGTAAGCAAATGTTGAATTTGAATTCGTAAATCGTTCGTAACTTTCAAACGGTTGATCGGTTTTGATTGAAACTCGTTTTGTATACCTGTGACATGTATTTGAGGTCCCCGGTGTACGGGCAACGTTGTATTGGGTTCGGGAACGGAGTAAGGATAGAGACCCCCCGGTCGGGTAACCGAAAGGGAAACCGGCTCTCCCTCAACTTAGTTCTCGGGGTCAATTAAGTGTTGATTAGAGGATAAGAAAAGTAGAACTAGTGTTTAGTTCATAGACTTTGGTTGATATTGCATTGATGCGTGTTAAGTTATGCCTTAAGCTGGCCTCTGAACTTAATACGTGAGTTGTTTGTCATATATGGGGATATGCCTTAAGCTGGCCTCTGAGCCCTATATGTGTATGTTTGTCGTGTCTGGGATATGCCTTAAGCTGGCCTCTGAGCCCAGACATGTATGATAGTGATCGCATTGGAACATGCCTTAAGTTGGCCTCTGAGTCTGACGAGTAGAGCAGCTGCACGACGGGGCATTTAGGTCGTAACGCCTCACCCGGAGTGCAGATGTTTGATGCTAGAACATGCCTTAAGCTGGCCTCTGAGTTTAGTATCTTGTGATGTAGTGAAGGGACATGCCTTAAGCTGGCCTCTGATTCCTTCACTTTTGGATGCTAGTCTATGCCTTAAGTTGGCCGCTGAGTCTAGTGTCTTGCTGATTGGCAGGTCCATGCCTTAAGCTGGCCTCTGAGTCCTTGCTTGCTGAATGTTTTGGTAATTAGGTTATGTCTTAAGTTGACCGCTGAACCTTCTTACTTGCTGATATGTTTTGGTATGTAGGTTATGTCTTAAGTTGACCGCTGAACCTTATACTTGCTGAATTTGTCTGCTTGCCTAGTGATGGTATCGTATCAGAGACAGTTGTGTTTATGGATGTTAAGATGTTGTAGATGTTGAGTCTTATGTTGACTTTACTATTGTTCATCCAAGGCATTGGGTGACTCTTTGATCGGTTTCATAAATAGTTGGACTGAAAGACCCCCCGACTGGGTAACCAGTAGGGAAACCGGCTCTCCTTCCTAACGGTTTATGAAGTTGGGTTGAGAGCTATGCACTAGTATCGCATGTCAGTTGAGACAGTTGATGAGATGTTTATACTTCGCATGTGGTTATATGTTGGAGTATTCTGTATTGCTTTATGTGTTACGTGTTGTCACAAAAGGTGGCTAGGAGAACTCTAGTCACTCCCCACTGATGGTGGCGTACATGTTTTCATGTATGTAGGTACATGCTGGCTTGGATCGGGGTTCACAGGAGGGCTAGCGAGTGATGATCCTTCATCATATGACTTATACCATATCGTTAGCTAGACTCTTAGACTTTTGATACTTTGTTTTGGTGCCTGTAGGGATGTTCCATCCCAGGCTGTGTATATATTTCATTTCAGTACTTAGAACTGCTACTTATCTATTTTGGTTTATTTCAGTTGCAGTTTCCATTTCAGTTTAAGACTTCTCGCATGTTGTTTACTTTAAAAAGTTTTAATTCCGCTGCATTTTTAGTACTTTTATGTGTTTATATTTCCGCTTTCGCGAGGGGTTTTACATCAAAAACCGAAATACCCTTACAACGATCTAACACAAAATCGTCTCCAAACGATGCGTATCAAGGACCCTATCTCAAACCAACACAATTTTTGTTACTAGAAAAATTGTATTAGTAAACTAGAATTAATAATAATTTTACCCTTAATATTATTAATATAGAAATAATTAAATTTCTTAGAAAAACAATTTTAGCTAGAGAAATAGAGAGAATGATGTTATGGTGAGATTTTGCATGAGATGAACAACTTTCAAATTGCAACACTAGTGTCCTTAGTATGAGGTGTATAGAGTGTATTTAAGGAGCAAAAGTGAGCTTTCTTGCTCACTCTTGGCCGGCTATCATGAGCCAAATATGGCCTATGCATGCCTCTCATACTCTTACAAAAAGTGAGCAATATTCCTTACAATATTCTCTTTGTATCATACACTCAACCTCTTTGCATACTAGCACACACAATCATCATCACCCACATGCACATCATTTACACGGTTCAAATGGGTCTAATTATAAACTCATTTTTATCTTTGTCAATTGTGTTAATTTGTAACATGTCACACATGTTCCATTATAACACATGAACCAATTTGTTAATTATGCGATTTTAACTCTTTAAAATTCATAATTCACAGTTTTATAACATTTAAATAATACTATTATTAATTCAAAATTACTACCTATAAAAAATGTAATATCATAATTTTAATTACAACTCTTTGTAATTTTATGATCAACCGTGTTAATTCTCAATTTAATCGTTTCCTAAACGAATTAATAAAAACCGAGTAATAAAAACGATTTTATTACTTTGACCGTTATTATTATAATCCCATTATAAAATATTCGTCATGTAAAATTATTTCCAAATTTCCAGTTATTAATTAATTCGTATCCAATACGATATTAATTACTTATTCCATTGAGATGGAATTCCCTAAAGATATGACTTTAAGGGATCAACTGATCACCACCATCATATGACGATAATGTCAAACTCTAGACAGCCAATCATTATCGGTAAATGTTGATCAGTCGACTTTAAAAGAGTAACACTCCCAGTTGTGTTTCATTCAAATGAGTTTTAATTATGTCAACACACTATTGTCGAGGACACTTCCTCCAACATCGCTCCGCGGCTCGACTCGTGAGGCCTATGAGGCTACATGAAAGAGTCTTTCGCTCTCAAGAACGTGCTTATCTTCTCTATTGAGTCGGATCTCCAAAGGAGTATGATCAAGCTAAGCACGTCGTATGAGATTTACACCAAGCTTGCGACAATGTTTTCGCAAACAGCGAGGGTGATTCAATATGAGGCGGCCTCCACCTTCTTCGACATTTGTTTGATGGAAGGGCAAAAGGTTAGCCCTCATGTACTCAAGTTGGTTGAGTTAGCTGAAACCCTCAAGTTGCAAGGAGTTGACGTTCCCGACTCCCTCATCATTGACCGAGTTCTTCACTCCCTCAATAAGGTGAAATCTTATGCTCAGTTCCGGGTGAACTTCAACATGCGAAATTAAGAAACCACGTTGGACGAATTGCATAAGATGCTCGTCCAAGCAGAGAGGGACATGGGACTTAATGAAAGTTCCACTAAGGATGTTTTGAACATCGAGAATAAGGGAAAAGGAAAATTCAAGAGGAGTGCCTTCAAAGGCAAGGGCAAGAAAACATCCAAAACCAAACCTACGAAAGAGAAGACCTTTTCGAAAGGTGTTTCCACCTCATCTTCAAAGGTTGAAGACAAGTGTCATTATTGCACGAGGTTAGGTCATTGGAAACGGAATTGCCCCAAATACTTGACCGATCTCAAAAATGGAAAGGCTCTTGCCGTAGGTAATAATTCTCGTTTTAAATTCATGTTATTTTGTCAACTTTTGTATGGTGATACAAGTTGTTGACAATAACCTTTTTTAATTGTTTTAAAGGGGCACCTCCTAATGACAAAGGCAAGGAAAAGGAAGCTTGAAGTTCCTTACATGGATGGCTATGGTAGCATCCAGTGATTGAAGACTTGAAGAGCTTGCCTCTAATTTTCATTATCGTCTTCTTTCATTTATGCATTTTAGTTTAAGAACAATTTCTTTTCTTGTATGACAAGGATTCAAATACTAAACAATGGTTGTATTTTGGATATTGGTGACTTGGTTTTCAACCCAAGTCACTCCTTTTGTTCTTAATCAAATCGTTGATTCCTAAAATAAATTGCATACCTTGTAAACATGAATTAATGTGATCTTAATAAATCACTAAAGAAGTACCCTGAAACGTTCATTGTACAATAACATTGATACGATCAATATAAAGAATCAAAGTGTTGATTAATTTAAAACGGAGAACTACACCACATGAGAAACTCTCAATCAAAATGAGATATAATTAGTTCATTATAAGATGATCATTTTAAGTGAAAATGAGAATTAATTTATCACCCCTAATACTTTTCTACATTCAAAACATTGGTTATAGGGAAATTGCTATCCTTATATAAATAAATGTTATTTTAAAAGGATAGAGTGAGAGAGAATATTTCGCCCGCAAACCAATGATATAAATGTGGGATCATAGAGAAGAATCCTACATGGGATTCTTAAGAAGAACATTAAATGAATGGATAGAAGAAACTACGAGAGGACACAGAAGAAACTACGGGAGGACACGAAAGGAAATGTTCCTCATGTCATTGTTTCTTAGAGAGGATAAAAGAAACCCCGTATGAAATCGGAAGGAAATCGTTTCCTTACTAATGATGATTCTCAAAATTATAAGATAATAGAGGAGAAATCATCTCTGTTCTCTCGATGATAGTCTCTTTAAAATCGAAAAGAGTAATTACGGACTATCACAAGAAATGAAGAGTTCATCTAAGAAGTGATATTAATTGAGTGAAAGTAGATCACTATAGGGATAATGATACTGGTTCAAGTGGAAGCAGAAGAATATCATGTCATGTTTCGTTTCGAGGAAACGAAGACGAGAAATGAAAAGTTCATTTAATAAATGATATTAATTGAGTAAAAATCAATCACTATAGAGAGAGTGATATTGGTTTTAGTGGGAGCAATATTCATTAGAGAATTGAACCTACCATTAAAAGAGAATGATGATTCTTTAGAATATAAAGAGGTTTTCAATTCTAGATAAATAAAAAGTTTAACATCATAGGATGATGAAGCTTCACGGGAAAGTTTATTATAATGATAATAAAACGTCACCCATTAGAAATCCAAAGGGTTGGATAAATTATTCATATTGATGAATATAGAATCAAGTGGTGATTCATACAACCTAAAAACTTTTGATTAATAGCCAAGATAATTGAAAATGATGGGTTCTCGAGGAGAACTATTAATGAAAACATGAATAACTACAAAATAGATTTCAGTACAAAAGCGACGAGGTACTTTAGAGCGATAAGTTGATCCCTCTGACATACCAATACGTCACGATCGCGATCACATAATTAAATCTCATGACGAGAATGCGCAAGGGATGATACAAAATTATATAGTCAACTGACCAACATTAATCGGTAATGATTGGCTAGCTAGAGTTTGACATTACTGTCGTATGACGGTGGTGGTCAGTTGATCCCTTTAGGTCACACCTATAGGACAATTCCCCTAATTGATAAACTGATCAAATGTATATTGATACGAGTTGATCAGATTCCTTAAAATTCGTATATCGGGAAATCAGAGGTAAAATCTTAATGTAAGAGTTATGTTTGAAATTGAAACGTGTCAATTATCAAACATTAAACAATATTTATGAAGTGTCGTATTTAGAATGAATCGGGTTGTATATTATTACAAGTGTTGTAAATCGTATTGACGATTAAAAAAAAATTACCATTTTATATTAGTAATTATGAATTACTACTCAATTTGTTAGATATGATTTATTTAATTTATAAATGATAATTATTTGATAAATATGCATTTTAAATTAAAACAATTGTTACTTATAATATTGTGACATAGTGTATGTCACACATGTACAATTATACAAAATGACAAACATAAAATGGATGTCCATTTTATCTAAAAAAGTGACGGTTTGGGGGGGTGGTTTAAGGTGTGTTTAAACATCTTAATTACCCTAAAAACATAATGATTAAAGGGTGCCTTGAGAACTAAAGCCTAGAGCCACCGTAATATCATGGGAAAGGGAAAATGTTCCCCTTTTGTAGCTTCCCATGGCCGGCCACCCCAATACCCATACAACCCTCTTATAACTTGTGATTTACTCGCAAGTTTACTATTCCAACTCTTAGCAAATTTTCTAGTAGTAGAAAACCTTAAGAAATCCTCTAAAATTATTATAAAGATAATAACAACAATACTATAATAGTTGTAGTATTAGATTTCATTAGTTCTAATAAGAGATTAGAACATTTTTAAGGAAAACCGATTCTAAACCCTAGCTACTATAAGTTTTCGGTTTTGTGGGATTGTCTTGGGTGCATCTTGAAGGAGGTATCCTACTTTGGTTACTAAGGGTTGGAGGATCATCCTTGCCTAGATTCCGTCGGATTGTAAGCATTCGATTTCATTATTCCGCATAATTATTTAGCATGCATAAGATCTTGAAACAACTAATTAAAATGTTAATTAGTAAATTGATATTAGTAAGACTAATATTTAGGGCTTGTGAGACATAGAACCCTTCACAAAAGTCGTAAATTACATCCTTAATCGGTTATAAATAGTTGATGGAAGATAACATTTGTGAGCTAAAATTCAAGCCAATATCTTTTTTTTATGCCTCCAACACCAAGAAAATTGTATGTGTTAATAATGTTTCTTATCATTGTCTCAACATCAAGGTAAGCTAAGTATATTAAGGTTTTATTTATTTATTTATAACTATGGATGACTCATCTAACTTCACATATATGTTGTTTTGTTTTCATCTAGGACTATCTAAATTTGTGGGTTGTGATATTCAAAGGTAAATTATTAATCTCTTTATGATTCAATGTCTTATTTCTTTTATTATGTAAAAGAAAGATTAAACTAATAACGATAAGGTTAACATTATATAAATCATATTCCACCATTTTCTTTGTTATTAATCATTCAGTGAATTTTTTTTGTAGGAATGATTCATTAGGGAAAGAGGACTATTTGAAAGAAAATATTGGAATTGCTTAAACAAATAGTCCATCCATTCCACTTAATACTATATTGTAAACTAATTACAAGATGGATAACATGAATGTGAAGGACTAATTGTTTTTAGTTTCATAAAAAAAAAAAAATTTATAAACTTTCAAATGTACGCTTTATTTTGGTATGTGTTGTTTTATTCACCATTTTATTCAATGTATGTCTTATAACATATAATGAAATTGGAGTTGTGAGTATCTCAATCTTATAAACAAGTTAGACAAAATTAATCTTATTGACATTTGTTAGTAATTTAAGTGTAATTACCGGTTCATTTTCCGTAATTTGGGTTTGGTTCAGAGACGGGCGAACTTATAAATAATAAAGCTAGTTCGGGAAGTACGGATTGTACACTAGTCTATTATATTGTAGTTCGCGGTATAGTTGCCTTCCGAATAAAACGGATCTTGGCGGTTGATTTCGAAGAGTTGTAACTCTTCAGAAATCTGACTCAAAACCCTTCCCTTTCCTTTTCATTCTCCTATATATATGGGACGAAAATGGATCAGTAATTTCCCTAAGAAAATTTACTGATAATAAAACATCTTGAACAGAAAAACAAATTGCATATCAATACTTCGAAATTATATCTCTGTTTTCTTGCCAAAAACCGAGGAACATCGTCTTATCTCTGTAGAAAATTCGGAACATCCCAGGCATTAATATACGGGACGAATTGTTCTATAAGGAAAGCGTAGCGATTCGGTGTTGTTTTATTGTCTTAATTTCTTTGATAGTATATTACTAACAACATTGATAATGGCTGAATATACATTATTATATAGTAGTATTTATGCGTACATATAATATTATTCAATGTACATGTCTTATAATATATAATCAGATTGCAATGAGAATGTAGTAAACTACTATTTTACTCAATTTATCATTTTTGCAAAAATTTAAAATTTTGATTTCTGACAAACTTATATAAACAATATATTAAGACTAACATTTATTAAACTTTACAACTATATGCTACTTACAAAATAAATGATTTATGAGAACTAAAATATTAGGAAGATAAAAAGTTCTAAAATTCTATAGATTTTAATCTTCTTATTATATTGGGGATTTATCGTTCCCAAAAAAGAAAGAAAGAGAAAGAAATATAATCCAACGTTATGCATTAATTTGGCCTTTCGTCTTCGCTTACTAACTTATAAGAGAAAACCAAAACAAGGACAAGATTAGATGTGATGGCTCGGTACAATATATGTTGTTTAAGCAATTTTTAGTTACGTACACATCATCTGAACAAAGTTTATCTTTTTACAATTTACAATGCATATTCGTTTAGGGCATGTTGCTCGAATGTTGATTAATTGATTGAGTTACACATATATTGGTTGAATGGTTTTCACATGGGTGTCATGAGTTACTTGACTCAGTAAAAATATTTTTTTTAAAAGTCACATGCTATTAGTATATTAATCAAAATAACAACTAAAATATAACATATAGTTTTTAAAATAAATCAAAGTTTTTAAAAAATAAAGTATTAACAAACTAACTTTTATGAATCAGCTAATTGTTGGGACAAATGTTAAGAATATGATAAAATAATAAAATTAAAACAGGTAAACCCGTGAATTCCACGGGTCACAAACCTAGTTCTATGATTAAATGTAAACACGTAACTGAATTAGCGTTATAATTTTATTGGTAAAACTGGCACCTTAAACTGTAAAATGCCCTTCAAATCCTTACTCATATAGGGGTTGTTTGGTTGACACCTTAAAAACACATGAATTGCAAAATCACGTGATTTACAAAAATAAGTCTTGTTTGATTGACATATTTTTTGGAAAATGGAGGAATTAGAAGTTCCTAGGAACTTCCAATGCCTACATGATGCAGGAATTGGCTTACCTACCCCTCCCTTGGTCATTGGAAATTCCCACGGAATTTAATTCCTACATGGGCAACCAAACACATTTATCAAATTCACCCGAATTGGATGCTGAAACTTAATTCCTATGAAATTGAAGTTCCTAGGCAAATGAAATTCCTTGATCAACCAACTCTTCCAAATCACAAATTCTCATTGAAAACGGAACATGATATAAATCATCAGATGCATGTGATTTGATATCATAGAGTCTTCTTTTTATATAAGGTAAATTATATAGGATAATTCTATTTGCCGTTGAATTTAAAGGATTAAAGAAGCAAGATTTATTTTTCCTAATGTTGGTCCCCACTAGATTATACTCCGTATGAATTAGTTTTCCTTAAGGCCGTCAGTCCCGTCACTATTCGTAATAACCTTTTTTTTTAAACTAAATTGGAACGGATCGTGAATCGGATTATGGATCGAATTTATATGAGAAATGGATGTTCTAAATTGTAATATTATTGATTTAATTTTCTACTTATTTACATATGGTATAAGATGTGTAATTATGTAGCTAAATATAGTAAAAAGATAATGTTACTTATTTTGATATTTACAAACTTCTCGAAATCTAATTTAATATGCTAAATTATGCCAATGGCAATTTTATTTGGTTCACTTTGTTCCGTTTGATCCTATCCGGTCCAGACTAGAGTAAACCAATATTGATATGACCCAGTCCTCAACCCACCTCTTAACCCTCATTTGATCTGGTCCGATTCGATCCCGGGCCAATGAACATCCCTAGGGTGAAATATATAATGGAATTTTTATGTCATGTATGAGTTCTTTATCCATTCCAATCAATAATTTATCAAAATGCTTTCCCAAAAAAACAAATAGATACCTATTAATTCAGACGTGTATGTAAATCAATGGTTATCATGTCTCGTATAATCGTATATAATACCATTAATATCATCATAACCTATTCGATGTATATCAATTGTTCACGCGTAAGTGCTTCACATGCACTGATAATGTGATGGAGTACTTAATTACATTTTTAGGGATAATGTTATTGCCCAAATAAAGTATCTCCAAGACTCCAACCACTCTAAAGTCTTGGGAATCTCAGTTTTTTTTTATTTGTTTCTAAATTATATTAGAATGATTATAAATTATTAATCACTACTAATTAATGGATAAATGGATAAGTATTGATAAATAAATATACGTGTAATCAATCAATCAATTAATATATATAATTAAAGGAAGCTTTTTTTTAAGCACGTGGTAGTCTCCACCTTTTACAAAACACTTATTTATAAATAATGATTTATTTACCAAAGAGGAAGCAGAAACATGCTTCTGATTATGTGCACAGCGTAGCTTTAGACTGTTCTCTCTTGTGATGCCAACAATAGTCAAGAGTGTGACCGGATTTCTCACATCGAGCACCAATATATAGGTTTCTTTGGCTTTTTTCGACCAGTGCAGAATTGTACGGTGTATTTTTAAAAAAATTGCCGTAAATAATTAGCTTTATAAAATATTAAACCTAATACGTGAATATTTTATACTCAATTTCTTTTTATTGATAATATATTGGTAATATATTGTAATATATTGATAATATATTGGTAATATATTGTAATATATATTATTAGTAAATCGTAATTTAATAATAACGTACATATCATCATTATGTTTTAATATACACATTGAAATTATAAACGTAATCATTTACGTAGAAATCATCGTTTTTGAACAAATCTATAGTGTAATCATTTAGATCCAAAAAATAATCATACGCGATTATTCGTTAATTAATAATTCAACTTTTTGTAGGTCCCATTTTAAATGATTAAAACAACTTGTATACATGACGTGAATTCAATGTTCGTCACTCAAACACGCGCTATATTAATATATAGACATGTTTTATGTAATGAATTATTTCGTCTCAATATTTTGTTTAAGGTTACCGCCGTAATTCAACTTGGGTTCAAGAACAAGAAGGAACTTCGCAATGCACTAAAAACATTAGCTAACTTCTACGGTATATATACAATAATCTACTCTGTATTATTATTATTATTACTATGTATATAACTTGTCTAATTGTTTCGTTTGTTGGACTGTATAGAAAATCTCCGTTCCATAAAAATGGACATGAATCAGAAGATACTTACTGTAATTGGTGACAACCTCAACTTTTATGAAATCCAAAAGGAGCTCAAGAAAATGTTGGACGAAAATTACAAAACTCAAAAAACTTTAATTCGACAAAACAAGAAAAATTGCAGTAAGAAAATAAAGGACCAGAAATACCGAAATTGGAAAGTAGTGACGTGGTGCGGAACCACTGCCTTGAAAACTATTTCTCCGGTATGACCATGGTGGCGATCATCAGTGACCGGTAGTACAGTTCCCCAAGGTTAACCGGCTAGACATGTCGCGAGTCTCCAAATTCACAATTTATAATCCACTACAAACTCTAACAATAGTAAGGGTAAGTAGGGGTCGATCCCACAAGGAAGGTCTATGTTTAGTGTGTGATTGTGTAAATAATTCTAATGTAACCAATTGGGGGGGTGTTTGCAGTTTTAAATCTAAGTCTAACAAAGAAAAATATTAAAATATTAGAGTGATTGAGTGAATGAAATTATAAGAAAGGTCTTGGGTCTTACAATTTCCACAACTGATAAAGGTTTGATTATTGATACTTTTAGACTCTATTTACTTTTGAATACTTTGTTGTGAAAACATCATTTTCTACTTCTCCTTATTTTTAGTTGTTCACTGCGAAAAGCGCACATAAACAACCCTTATGGTGATGATAATCTAGTCCAAGCGTATCTAAATTCAATCATGTCATAGATTATAACTAGAGAAGTCAACAAAGAAGAACAAATGCATACACAAGCGTATCTAAATTCAATCATGCCATAGATTATAACTAGAGAAGTCAAGAGTTATGAACTCCGATTCCATACATGGTAGAGCGTGCTATACAAGTCTGTTTTGAAGACTTCCACGATATAGCGCCTCCACCCATTGTGAAGACATAACCACTAGTAGAACAGATCTCATCGTTACCAGAAACCCAATTTGCATCACAATATCCTTCTAACACAGCAGAAAATTTACTATAATGCAAACAAAGATCAACCGTTCTCTTTAGGTATTTTAGTAAACGACGAAGAGCATTCCAATGTTCATTACTAGGGTTATGTGTATAACGACTCAGTCTACTAACCGCATATGCAATATTTGGTCGGGTAAAATTCATAAGAAACATCACACTACCTATGATCTTAGCATACTCTTCTTGGGATACACTCTTACCCAAGTTTTTACACAAATGTATTCTAACATCATAAGGTGTCCTAGCAGGCACTACATCAAAGTAGTTAAACTTTTTCAACACTTTTTCAACATAATGAGATTGACTTAAACAAATACCATTGGAATTTCGAATAACCTTAACCCCTAGAATTACATCAGTTTCTCCTAAGTCCTTCATCTCAAAATGTGATGACAGAAATTCTTTGGTTTTAATTATCACACCTGAATTATTACCAAAAATAAGCATGTCATCCACATATAGGCATATGATAAAACAATTAGATTCTATCACTTTGGAATAAATACATGAATCAGAGTTGTTAATCATAAAGTCATTACTCATCAAAGTGTTGTTGAATTTCTCATACCACTGTTTAGGTGCTTGTTTCAGACCATAAAGTGACTTGTTCAGTTTACACACTTTATTCTCTTGACCCTTAACCACAAATCCTTCAGGTTGCGACATATAGATTTCTTCCTTTAGCTCACCATTCAAAAAAGCAGTTTTGACATTCATCTGATGTATAGTAAGATTATGAATAGCAACTAAAGCGACAAGAGTTTTTATGGTTGAAATTTTGGTCACGGGAGAATAGGTTTCAAAATAATCAATGTCCTTCTTTTGTGTAAAGCCTCTAACTACAAGTCTAGCTTTGAACCTTTCTATTGTACCGTCAGGTCTCATCTTCTTTTTAAAGATCCATTTACTCGCATCGTAATGGGCCTACTATCTTTAGATAAATCTGTCAACTCCCAAGTTTGATTAGAAACAATAGAATAAAGTTCACTTTTAATAGCATCTTTCCAAAAGTTAGCATCAATGGATTTCATTGCCTCACTATAAGTTTTTGGATCATCTTCTATTAAAAATGCTGAAACAAGCTCATCACTAGCACAAACAGTGTAGGATTAATTAATAAGAATACTCTTAACTATGGGTGTCCTGCTCAAATATTTCAAACTCTATTTTAACTACCAATATAACCAACTAATGCTCTCATTCACTTTTATTATAATATATGACCTGCTACCTGCTAATTAAGTTAAAAAATTTCTAACCCTTATTTAACCTGTCGTTCTCTTTTTACTTATCTGTTAATTTATTCACCTAATCACACCATTAAAACATGCTACAATAAGTTAACAAAACAACAAATTCTATTCAAAGCAAATGAAGGCATTAGTTGGTTATATTGGTAGTTAAAATAAAGTTTAGAGTATCTTGAGCAGTTCACTCATAGTTCGGAGTATTTCTATCAATTAATCCAAAATTTTTTTGTAATAGTCACGTAGAATTGTATATGGAATATTCCATATTTTATTCACATTTCAATATGAGATGATTATTACATTGCTTATTTACTTCCTTTAAATTAACAATTAACTTTTTTTTTTACTTTTTTTTTATGTTGTTACTATATTCTCATCAAATAAGAATTGAATATGGAATAATCTATATTTCATTCCTTACTTCTGTTAATTAGAAATCAACTTCTTACCTTTTATTTTTAAGAATTTACTAATGAGTCTTAGTGCTTGCTTGAGGACAAGCAAGGTTTGGTTTGGGGAGTTTGATACGTGCCTTTAATATGCATTTTAATTATACTTTCGGCACGTATTTCTATGCATTTTAGTAACTTTTAGTTACTATTGCTCCCTAAACGGTTTACTTTGGTATTTCTATGTTTTAAATGTAGGAATAAGCGGAAGTGAGTATAACCGAACTTTAACCGTCCTTCGGAAGCTATTTTGAGTGAATATACGAAGCAAGGATCTGAACTCCTAAGCCTAGAGATGCGTGCGATCCAATTTAAGGCTGGAATACACAGGAATCGGTCGACCGACCTACCTAGCAGGTCGACCGACCAGCGCGCAGATTTTAGAAGGCCCGATTACAGCACTCGAGGTCGACCGACCTACTTAAGAGGTCGACCGACCTGGCGACGGGTTTCGTGATTTTATTTCGGTTTTTATTCTTTTAATCATGTAATTAGAAACCTATTAAAGGACGCCAAAGCTTTGTAATTAGGTCAAGCAGCCAGAATTAAGAAAACTCCTTAGTTTAGAGAGAATAATTCCAAGTTTTAAGATTCATCCTTAGTTTTTTAATTGGTTTTGTAAGTTTTATGCAATTTAATCTTTCCTTGTTATTCAATTCCATTGTTTTTCTTATTATTGTTATTCAATTCATGCTTTGCCCTTTTGAATCTTCATCTTTAATTATGTTATCCTTCTTGTTGTTCTTCAATATTGTTAGTTCTAGTTTTATGATTATGAATATGCATAGCTAATTCTTGTGATTAGGAATTAGGGGAACCATGACCAAGATTTGATTTTAATGGTTTTATGATTAATTTACCGATCCCCATTGTTGTTGGTGAACTAATTCTCTAAGATTGAAAGATTGTTAGGATTAGTTTAACAACAACTTTGGGATTGCCCTATGAACGAAATTTTAGTGCTTTACTAGGAACCCTAAGACCGTAAGGATTGGGTAGAATATTGACCTAAAGGTTTATTCTTTGTTCCTTGGGATTGTGTTATTTGGTTATTTTACCCTTTGTTGACTTGACCTAGCCATGGGGAACCGAAGTTCCTAATCTTCCTTTTTCCTTATTTTAGTATTCTTGTTTGTTTGTTATCTTAGTGTTATTCTCAATCATCAATCAAAACCCCCCTTTTTGTTACTTTCAATAGACTTTAAATTCACAAACATTATTAACCTTGTCTCTCTGTGGTTCGACCCTTGACTTATCCTATCTAGTTTAAGCTGAGGTTTTATAAATCTTATCTTTGGCACCCCTCAACGACGGCTGTTAAATTTTGGCGCAGTTGCCGGGGAGACGGTATAATTTTGTTTGTAGATTTCTATTTTTTTTTCTTGTCTTAAGGAACTTAGGTTCCTTAAGACCGTTACTTACCTTTTCTTCTAGTGTTGTTTTTGCATATTAGAAGACAGGTTTTTGAGAGGAAGACTTGAGTACTCTCATTCTTAGACATGGCTACTATTTATGACCACATACAACCAAAGGTGCAAGATTTACCGAAGGGGTTCACTTTGCCTACTCCTACCACTGGTTCATTTGAGCTCCACCCGAACTACATCATTCTGGTGGAGCGGAATCAATTTTCTGGTCTACCCGACGAGGATCCGTTGAGGCATGTTGAGACATTCACGGATTACTGCTGTTCCATTCATATACCTGCCGGGGTGACTCAGGATGAGGTGAAGACAATGATGTTCCTTTATTCATTGAAGGATGCTGCGAGAGATTATTGGTACCGTTACCTTGATAGGGTAGTTGAGAAGGTTACAGATTGGGCTTCCTTGGCATTGGCTTTCTATAAAAAGTACTTCCCTCTTCGAAGGCCAATGACTTGAGAAGTCAAATCACCAACTTTCAACAAGGTCCGGATGAAGAATTTTGTGAGGCATGGGGTCGGTTCAAGAAATTGGTCCGTTCTATCCCTCATCATGGTTTTCCTCAATGGTACTTGTGCAACCAATTTTACAACGCTCTCTATGATGACTACAAGGTGATTCTTGATGCGGCCGCCAATGGAAGATTTCAAAATAATACCAACCATATGAAGGGTTGGAACACTATTGAAGACATGGCGGTGCATAGGGCCGAATTTGGGAGTTCACGTGGGAATTCGCGAAGGTTGAATGTAGAGATGGATAGAGTATTAGCTCTTGAGACAACCGTTGAAGCCCGTTTTGAAAAGCTTGAGGCAGCCCAGCTGAAGCAAGAAAGTGTGAACCTAGTTGAGAGAGCTTGTTCATGCTCTAATGAAACAAATGATGGAAATGGAAAAGGCTCAAGTGGCTTCTTTGAAGACTTTTGAGGACCAATTAGCAATCTTAGCTGCTAATCAAATTGCTAGCTCTCCGGTCGGTTGTGAGAGTTCCATAGAGACATTAAATGCTATAAATCTCAGAAGTGGTCGTGCTTATGATGGACCAACTTACAAGGAGGATTCTGCTGAAGTTCAGGACGAAAATACAGATCCCGTACACAGGTCGGGAGGTCGACCGACCACTATATCAGGTCGACCGACCGAGGTACCTGACGTGAGATCAGTTTCTGGAAATCAGAAGAAATCTGATAACAGCGCGTCTGGTCGACCGACCGACACACCAGGTCGACCGACCAGAGTACCTGAACAGAATGCAAATTTAAATGCTGAATTGTTGGACCCTACCCTCATTCAAGACCTCACTAAGATTTTACAGCTGAAGAAGCCGAAGGTAGCTGATCCTACGGCTAGTGCTACTGTTCCATATCCCGAACGATTGAAGAATTCAAAAGAGGATCGGAAATTTGGTAAGTTCTTAGAGATGGTGAAGAACCTTGAGGTAACCATCCCTTTCACTGACCTAATTACTCAGGTACCTTCTTATGCTAAATTTATGAAAGATATTTTAAGTCGTAAGAGGAAATTTCAGGACGAAGGTGCTATTGCTTTTGTGGAGGAATGTTATGTTCTTTCACAAAATAATATAGCACCCAAGTTGAAAGACCCAGGTAGTTTTTCTATCCCTTGTACTATAGGTAATCATGTTATTGGGAAGGCCCTTTGTGATCTAGGGGCTAGTGTCAGTGTTATGCCTTATTCTGTTTGTGAAAGACTTAACATAGGTAGACTTAAGGTCACCAATATTACCTTACAGATGGCTGATAGATCAACCCAAAGACCATTAGGGGTCTTGGAGGATGTCCCAGTTAGAGTGGGAAAGTTCTTTATTCCTGTTGATTTCGTTGTTTTAGACATTGCTGAGGATAGTCAGATACCTATTATTTTAGGTAGACCCTTTTTACACACAGCTGGTGTTGTGATAGATGTCAAACGCGGGATCATTACTTTAGAGGTTGGAGATGACACTATCGAGTTTAGTCTTGCCCATAAGGCAGCTACTCTTACTGATGATACTTGTTGCTCCATCGATATTATTGATAGGAATGTTATCCGCAACTGGAGGGAATCCTTGACCAAGGATCCCTTAGATGATTTAGCAGTTTTGGATAAGTGTGCAGGTAATCCAGCTGAGAATGCTGAAGAGTTGGATGTTGTGGAAGCAGAGATAGAGGAATATGAGCTGACTGAGGAAGAGGATGAGAGGCTCATAAGCTTGGCTAATGTTAATCTGGTAAACATGTGTTATTCTATTAGCACTGATTCTGTTCAAGCCGTAGAGGTAAAGGTACCAAAGCGTAAGCCACTTCCTCCTAATCTTAAGTATGTTTTTCTAGATGATACTGAGCAGTATCCTGCAATTGTTAGTTCTAAACTTGATCCTAACCAACTTTCTGCCTTAATGACTGTTCTAAAAAAGAATAGAAAAGCTTTAGGTTATTCTTTGGATGACATTAAGGGCATCAGTTGTGACACCCCGCGATATTACATAAAAATAAACAAGCAACTTGCAGCGGAAAAAATGGTATTTTAAAACTTTCGACATATATAAATAAACTTAATCGCGAAATATCAAAAACAACATGCGGAAGATTTAAAACTAAAGAAAAAGTATAACTTATACAAGATAAATGAAAGTTTACAAGGGATAAGGTATCCCTCGATAGCAACAGAATTAAATCTAAGCTAAACGTAAATAGGTAATTTGTCGACTAATCAACAATGCTCGCTAGCCACATGTCTTCCCCAAACAGCACCAACCTGCATACATGAAACATGTACGCCACAGTCAGTGGGGAGTAACTCGAGGTTCTCCCAGCCACTTTTTGTCAGAAAACACGTAAACGGTAATACAACACAACATATACATATGAACATGCATATACCAAGATAAATACTCAAATATGACATATTCAAATATGACAAGCATGATCAAGCATGAACCAACATGTGAACTACAAACACGGTCATCATGTGAACTATATCAAACGGATAATTAACTCAAGTGAATGACTCAGCGGCCAACACTTGATGGCATGTTCATTCACACAAACAACAAGCAAGTAATTGACTCAGAGGCCAACACTAGATGGCATGGCCAATCACAGAAGATACAAGAATAGAATGAACGCCGTCAGGGAACATAACCGTTACCACTGACCGCTAGGTCGCATAACCACGACGCTAGCTATCGGGACGCATAACCACGACACCGACTCTATGTATAGTGCATAACCGACAACTATATGCCTAAGACCTGGCCAGACCTCTCGATGTAATAACCTACACCGAACGACACACGGGGACCGGGCCGCATAACCACGGACACGACCAATCCCGAACATAGATAAAACCCATAACCGGGGTGGCATTAGTTCATTACAATGATACACCAATCGTACCACCGCTATCCATTCACAAACAAGGTGACATAACCGTCACTCACATACACAGGATGACATAACCGTCACCCAACACAAGCTAGGTAACATAACCGTTACCCGACTCAACTTAAGATAACATAACCGTTTTCAAAACATAAGTCAAGCAACATAACCGTTACTCGACTCAACACAAGACAACATAACCGTTGTCAATTTAACTCGAGCTAGCATAACCGTTAACTAACTCATTTAAAACATGTGAGCTTCAAATCAATCAAGACAACACTTAAGCTAGTTTTGAGAAGCTAACTTGAAGCGGGAGCCGGTTTCCCTTCCGGTTGCCCGGCCGGGGGGTCTTCCTCCTCAACTTAGCTACTAAAACGGCTTAAGCATTCAACTGTACAATTACAACGGAATCACCCAAACATTTAACTCACATGAGCAATAAAACAATAAGAATTCATTTGACAAGTCTCATTCTACAAGCTTACTTTTCATTCGGAAGTAAACCAAATTTAGAATAGAAAGACAAGTTAATGATCGTAAACATATGAATTAAACAATAGACGACGGACGACTTTCAATTCCCGAATCATACATGATATATATGCTTCCTAACATAAGTTTTATAAAGATTTAACATGCTTAAGCAAGGTCCGAACAAGCGACGAATCGATGAGTAGCTTTTTATTACTAAGCATATCGTCGATTAACATGAGGCTAACGGAAGTATAATTTACGAAACTCATATAATATACTCATATATCAAGGAGGAGAAGGAGAGGCAAAGCTTAACCAAGGGAATAAGTGTAAAGTAAAGAGAAGCAAGCAAAAAGGAAGAATTGAAGCCTTGGCATACACAAACAAGAGCCAAAATGAAGAATTGAAAACTCGGTTTCACAAGGGTCAACTTCAAACGACTATATCTCGAGTTCTAGAGCTCCTATTGATGCAAGGCCAAGTGGAGGTGAAAGCTTGTGATCTTAGCTTTCCAACGATAGGTCACACGCCTCATTTGGATAAGAAACGAGAGAGATATGGCCTTTCGAAGATGCTGCTGTCAGACTAAACCGCAGCCTGCGCTAAATACCGCAGCCTGCGCATGTCCAGGCCGCAGGCCTGCGTGGGTGGCCGCATCCTGCGGTTCCCACGGGCTGCTGCCCAGCCGTGCTTAGTCCGTGTGCTCGCTCCTTGGTTCCTTACTCGACAATGCAAGATAGTTACTACGCAATATACCCAACACGTAACGCTATTCATTCTCGTATATATGACAACATGTACTCGTAACTAAACGATAACAAGCAACATTTATCAACCCAAACACGGATTAAATCAATTAGAAATCATTATATTGATGAGACGAACTAAGCATGTGACGGATACTAACTTACCCATGAACTATAAGCGGCATTTATCATTCACACTACTACAAAATGAGCCTATTGCAACATTTCGATTGCAACACTTGGTGTTTATGTTGCATTTTTAAGTTAATTATGCAACACTTATTAAAAATGTTGCTTTTGTTGCATAAGTGCAACATTTTTAGACAAATGTTGCATCTTGTGGCAACACTTTTTCACTCATCCTAGTTTTAAAAAAAATCTATTTTTATTTAAGCGCCTATTGTAAATCTAATGAAAATTTAAGCGCTTTTTAATTTTTGGGAATACCCATTATTCTATCAAACGAGTTAAAAAAAAGAAAAAAAACCTTAATTTTGCTTTTGTCACCGTGGTTTCTTCGACTTCAACAATTCACAGTTCATCTTGCTTCTTCAATACACAGTTCATTAGTTCTCTCAATCTCAATCTTGTCCCTTGATTTTGGTACACAAATTTCCCCTTGTTATTTAACCTAATTTCTCCTGTTTGAACTACGTATTCTATGTTTTTCCAAGCAATTATGACCTAATCTTTGGTAGGTCTATCTTACAATTTCATGTGTTTGTGCAATTTTGATTTGTCGTTGTTGCCCGTTATCTATTCACCGAAATGCCCCACTATTATTACAACTACTTTTAGTGTGTTTTCACTGCTCTCAATTCCTTCTGCATACTAATTTCAACTTTTAACCTATAATATGATTTAGGTTAAGCTTTGATGATAAATTGTGTAATTTTTGCGGGATTTGATTGGGTTTCTTTTTGGATAGATATTAGGTTTGTTAATTAGGGTCAGGTATTAGTTCAGAATGAAGAATGTGTCATTACAGACACGATTCATACATTGTTGTTACTGAATCTGATTAAAGGCGAAAATGCTCAATTCATAGATTGGGTTTCTTTTTGTGACCTGGGAGAGAACTATATCCATAGGGGCTTTTGCAGGTCTCGGATTCCTGTCGTTTTATTTGGCAGCGAAATTCCAAGTATTTGGTCAAAGAGGCCATGTATGCAAATTATGCATTGTGTTATTACCTCTTCTTTTCGCAGCTCTTGTGGGTTTTTCTCATGTTGACGAATACTGGCATCACCAGACTAATGTCTTCACTGGAGCTTTGACAGGTTTGTTTTCATTTTACATTAGCAATGATCATTTTGATCGAGGTCTTGTCTTTCGAGGCTGTATTTGATCTCAGTAGTTTCTGTTAATTGATAGTTCTAATCTTCATGCTATCCAGGTCTTACTATAGCAGTCCTTCGTTACCTTCAGTTCTTTCCTACATCACATTGTACCAAAGGTAATTCTTTTACCATCCAAACTCGAATCCATAATTTTATAAAATCCAACGTATCAAACGACATTACCTTAGCGTCTCAAAGGCAGATTCATAGTTACAATACGTCAGGGGTCGGTTTTACTCAACCTTTCATTGGTGTCAAATTAATATTGTCATTTGTGCTATAGATGCATCATTTGGGGATGCTATGAATAACCAATTTGGTAATTGTTGCTCCTCTAAGCTCTTTCTATGGTTGGAACTGTAACAAATTTTTTTTCTTTGGTGTTTTGAGGTTTGTTGGTTCTTATGTGGCTTGTTCTGGAAATATGATATTCTTGTTTGTGATTCTATGCACGATACTCTGATATAGAATGCATTAAATATCAGTTATTACCCGGCATTGTGACCCGATTATCAAAGTGTTGAAGGTTACCGCGGCCACATTTTGATGTGGTCAGATTCACTTTTAGCGTAATGAAGAGATCAGGCCACTGACACCAATTCTGAGATCAAAGCTCAAACTTATTCATAACCATGACATTAGTAGATAGCACGTGTGAAGACTTCTTATGTTAATGTCGTTTTTGTTTTTGGTAAAATGTAAATAAAACTAAGAGGGAACCAATAATACATAATAATTCTTGGATTAGTACAAACTACTCACCACAGAACCAAAAAAGAAATTCTTAAGCTAGCTTTTGAAGCCACTGTCTATCCTTCTCATTAAACTTGCCTCTGGATTGCTGTTGAATTCTGCTTCTGACGTCTTGTTGAATTATCTTGGTGGAGGCTTTTGGATACTAAAGTGTCTGTCCTAATCTGCTACTGTTCCTCTAAGTCCATATGTAATACATAGCAGCACTAATAATGCTATTAGTACTCCAGTTTTTAATCTAGAATATTTTATAGTAAGTATCCAACGTTGCACATCCTCTATAGGGAGACTGATACCAATCCAAGTCTACAGGCCCTCCATAATCTTCCTGCTAAAAGTATATTTGAAAAAAACATGCTAAAGAGTTTCATCTTCCTGGTCACAAATACAGCAGCGTGCATCTGCAGTAATGCAAAGTCTGAACAATTTGGCTTTGATATTGAGACCCTGGTGTTGGTACATCCAAGCTAACATTCCATGATTGCGAACATTCCACTTTGTCCACACTAGATGATGCCAATCCACCTCATGTAGCTCTGGCTTTGACCAATTATAGCCTTTTTGAACAGTAGTTATGCAAAGTTTTGTATACAGCTTTTGTTAACACAAGCCTCCCTGCATAAGATAGTTTTTTGGCTCCTAACATCCTGATTCTTTCAAGTACCTTATCGGTGTTAATGTCGCTTATGTTATCTCTTCTAACGTCACGTTGTTAGGTTATTAGGCAAATTCAGAAGTTGTCAGTTACTGCACTGCTAATGTTGCAGGTCTGTTACTGCACGTCTAGTATTTATTTTTTGTCAGTCTGATTCTTCACATTACCCAAGTTAGAACTAATTCTTTGCTGAACAATCTCTTTGATAATAGAAGCTAATGTTGCAGGTCAGACCAGACAATCATTTAGCCTTACATTATTTCTCTGCTCCCAAATATAGTATTTAACTGGTACATTGTCTAACCTTGTATTTCCTTTTCTTTGTGATGTCATGTGATGTGGTGAAATTCAATCAGCTATCAGCACACAAAGTACCACAAGCGTAAGTCGTTTGTCTAACCTTGTATTTCCCTTAGGCATAATCGGCCTACTCTGAAGCACCATACCCTCCAACTTCTCCTGCAAACCATGGTTCATGTGCATTTAGTAGTCATCGGCCATTATTACCCACTGTTTTGTTGCATCGGGCTCGCGTGAATGATGCTGCTATTGTCACTAATGTGCCGTTGTCCAATGTGTTACTGCTACTATTGTTTGTTGTTGTCACTACTGCTATTTTTTTTGTTGCTAAGTATTGCGGTTGTCTTCTGTATTTCTATGTCGCCATTGCTACTATAGGTTGTTGCATTAATGCCGCTGGTTGTTGTTGTTACGGGGGTATGTAGTTGCACTTCTATTGTTGATGTTGTCGCTGCTCTACTACGCTGTTACACATTATTGTTGTTGATATTGTTGAACATTGCAGTTGTTACTCTAATGTTGTTGTACTACTACTGAAATGTTGCTAAACTGCTGCTGCTATGCTATTCTGGATGTTGTATGTGTCGCACTATTGATGTAGTTATTGACGTGTTGTTGCTGATACTTACGTTGCTGAACTGATGTTGTTGCGCTGCTGACCTACTGTTGTTCGTTATTACTTATTGCTGTTGTTCGTTAATTGCTGCTACCTGCCGCTATCACTGCTGCTGCCCCACGCTGCTGGCCGCTGTTCTACACGTTGTGGGAGTGTTTGAAATTAGATTTTCGATCTGCCTCATAAACTGTAACTGTTATGCTTTATACTAGCATTAGTTCAAGCACTTATTGTTTATAAGTTTTTGATGTTATGTTGTCCCTTGAGAGAGAGTATCTGGTAAGGCCCCCTTTTTTATTGAATATTTTGATATTTGCTTATCAAGTTATCAGAATTACTCAAACTCGGGCATGAGTGCCAATCATAAGTACATATCCAAGTGCCGAACTTTGCCGTCACTCAACTTTAAGACATAAGTAGTGCAGACTCTGTCCTAAAGTGAGGTTTTAGTTGTGAGGGCACGTCTATGGCACTCATGTGTCTCACAAATGTTTCTGTACCTGTAGTGTGAACGAGTGTTATCTCAGGTATACACAGTTCAGAGCGCTTCAACACTTTACAAATGCCACACTATCTGTCCTTTAAACTCAGGTCATCTCTTATTTCTTGCTGGCTAATTTTTAAAATCAGACTTCATTTTTATGATTAGTGCCTTGATTACTACTTAATTGTCATAGATATATGACGAGATCCTTCACTTTGTAAACTGTTTTACATTCATGCAATTTTTGTTTTTGCCGAGGGTATGTGATTTCATCATGTGTACATAACTACATAAGTTAAAGCTTTCAAGTGTCTCTGGCGATAAGTTTCTGTTAAGGGGGTTTTACAATAATACGAAGTATATTACAAACCCACTAATTAAGGGTAAAATTAGTAGTTAATCGAAACCGTTCAAACAAGGGGACTAGGATGGTGACAACTATGAAACTTACGAGGAATTGATAAAAATCCGGAAAGAACGTGGATATTCTGAGTTATGCTTTCTACCTCTTCTGAGTTATGCCTGTGAGTAGTAAATTTACAGGATGCTTTACCTCTTCTGAGTTATGCCTTATGTGTATTGTGCCTATCTTTGTTGCTGCAGGTCTAACATAAAAGACCAGATTTGAAGTGGAAACATGGATGATGATGTATGGTATCTGACTTTGTGTACATGCAGCAGAATCATTCTCAGGGAGTAGGGCGTAAGATGTTGTGAGACAAGTTCTGATTCGGCGTAGGAAGAGATCATCAAAGACAATTTTGTTTGAATAAGTAGTTTAATAAGAAGTACTGTCTATGGCACCTTGTAGAATCATAATTTTCTTGTCTTTTTTTTCTATTGTTAGTTGTTGATGTATGTACTGGTTGTTTGGATGGTGTAAATGACTAATTTTCTTATATTTTTTAATTTAATACTTACATTATTTCACCCAAAAAAAGTTTGATCTTTTAATTAATTTACATGTAATATCGTTTACGTCGTACCTCAATGAATGAAACAGCGACAAATTGTTTAGTATATAATTCATTGCAACATAAAAAAAATGTTGCAATAAATTATAAACCTGATGCATTTACGAGTCACATAAATTTAAAAAGTGTTGCCAGGCAAAAGAGTAAATGTTGCTATAATTAAGAAATAGTGTTGCATTCGTATATTTTAAGTGTTGCATTTGAAAAGTGTTGCATTTTCAAAACGAATGCAACACAAGTGAAAAGTGATGCGTTTTATCCAAAAATGTTGCATTAAATGTTGCTCTAAGCTAATGCAACATGACTTTAAGCAACATATTTAAAAGTGTTGCTTAAACCTTATAGCAACATTTTTATGGGTATATGCAACATTTTGAAGCCGTTGCAATAGGCTCACTTTGTAGTAGTGTCAATACCACCAAATCAACCATGAACCTCATTTCAATCGATTAGAAGATAACTAAACAACTCAATATATACTTCCCAATTTAAGAAATCAATCAACACAATGCTCATAATTTCAGAAATTAAACAACCACAACCATACACAATCCATTTTTGACTTAGGCTATGTTTGGATAGGGGGATTTGGAGGGAAAGGGAGGGATGGAGTTTCTCTTGTTTGGATACAATATTTAAAGGGAGGGAAATGAGGGGGGAAAGAAATGAGAGGATCTATTTTCTCTCCTTTAGTTCAAATTGTTTTCTTTCCTAGGGAGGTGAGATTTGGAAGGAAAACACAAGTTCAAAGCTTGATAGTGGTATGGGAAGGGTATTATTATCATTATTCATCATATTCCATAACATCCTCCATACAATACATCATGTCCCTCTTTTATCCCCTCCCATTTCCCTCTCAAAATTTTTATTATCCAAACAACCACAATTTCCCTCACCTCACCTCCCCTCCCCTCACCTCACCTCCCTTTCCCTCCCCTCCCTTTCCCTCCTAAAATTGTATCCAAACACACCCTTAAAGTCGAGTAACCTCTCAAAGTTACCTTTAAAGCTCTTCAAATCTTCAAAGAATCCTTCATTGAAGTCCATACATCCATTCTCGCTCAAGAACGATAAGAAAAACGAATCACAATCAAACCCTAGAAAAAATAGGTTCTTCCAAAAACCCAACAATACTAGCTTTTAAAGACATGAAAAGAAGGAGAAGGAGAAGAGGAGAACTTACATGTAAAGAGCTTGGGATTTGAGCAAGAAACGAAGGCGGTAGAGTCGGATTTGTGTTCTTGAGAAATACCAACAATGGGGGTTTTTGGGGGTTTTCTGATTTTGAAGATGAAGAAGTAGTGAATGGGTTGTGTGAAATGAACACAACATAAAGGTTATAAGGGGTTTTGAGTCGGGAATGACTCGGAATTCATTTAATGAGTCGGGATGGACTCGGATTTGACTAATTAAGACGGAAACAACCTCTCAAGTCTATTATTACTCAAGATGGGACAAAAATATGCAAGTAAACCACATTTCATGAAATTATCCGCCATACATGTCATTTCTCGAAAATAAAAACCGAAACTTAGATTTATAAAACTCGAAACATACATTGAAACTAAAAAGCTTTAAAACGAAATATTCTTATTACAAAAAGATATTTACAAAATTTAATAAAATATAAATTATTCTTGAAATTCAATTAAATCTTTAAATTTACAATACGGAAAATATCGGGGTGTTACATCAGTCCTGATGTTTGTATGCATAGGATAGAGTTAGAGGAAGGGCATAAGCCCTATTGACATGGTCAACGTAAGTTGAATCCTAAGATGTTGGAGGTAGTTATGGCTGAGGTGATGAAACTTCTTGATGCAGGTATTATTTATTCAGTTGGCAACTCCAAGTGGGTTAGCCCAGTTCAGGTGGTTCCTAAGAAAGGAGGAACTACTGTGGTTAAAAATGAGAAAAATGAATTAATACCTACTAGAGTGGTGACAGGGTGGCGGATGTGCATTGATTATAGACAGTTAAATGCCGCCACCAAGAAAGACCATTTCCCCCTCCCTTTTGTTGACCAAATGACTGAGAGACTTGCTTCTAATAAATTCTTCTGTTTTCTAGATGGTTATTCGGGTTTTTTCCAGATTTCCATCCATCCTGATGATCAGAGTAAGACTACTTTTACATGCCCACAAGGTGTTTTTGCATACCGCAGGATGCCTTTTGGGTTGTGTAATGCTCCTGCCACCTTTCAAATATGTATGATGGGTATCTTTTCTGATTTTATAGAAAACATCATGGAGGTATTTATGGATGATTTTTCTGTTTATGGTAATGCGTTTGATCAATGCTTAACTAACCTTGATAAAGTCTTGCAGCGTTGTATTGATGTAAACCTTGTCTTAAACTGGGAAAAGTGTCAGTTTATGGTCATTGAGGGGGTAGTGTTAGGGCATCGTATATCTGATAAGGGTATACATGTAGATAAAGCAAAGGTGCAAGTGATTGAGCAATTACCCCCTCCTGTTCATGTTAAGGGGGTGAGAAGTTTCTTAGGACATGCAGGGTTTTACCGGCGTTTCATTAAAGACTTCTCTAAGATTGCTAAACCACTTACACAGTTGCTCCTTAAGGATGTTGTCTTTGATTTTACTGATGAGTGCCTTTCAGCTTTTAACAAGTTGAAGGAGGCTTTGGTCTCAGCACCGATCATCCAGCCACCAGATTGGGATCTCCCATTTGAGATCATGTGCGATGTCAGTGACTATGCTTTGGGTGTTGTGCTTGGCCAAAGGAAGAACAAGGCTCTTAATGCTATATACTATGCGAGCCGTACCCTAGATGAGACTACTTCACTACTGAGAAGGAGATGCTAGCTGTGATCTTTGCCTTAGAGAAATTCAGATCCTATTTGGTAGGTAATAAGGTAATTGTTTATACTGACCATGCAGCTTTGAAAGGCCTCTTCCTGAAGAAAGATTCAAAGCCAAGGCTGTTGAGGTGGATACTCCTTCTACAAGAGTTTGACATTGAGATTAGGGACAAGAAAGGCGCGGAGAATGTGGTAGCTGACCACCTATCTCGCCTTCAGCTGATTGATGGGGAAGATTCTTTACCTATTGATGATTCATTTCCTGATGAGAGTTTATTTATCATTAATAGTTCAGGTTCTTACCCCCCCTCCTTGGTATGCTGATTTTGCTAATTTTGCTGTCACAGGTAAAATTCCTCTTGAGCTTTCATGGCAGCAGAAGAAGAGGTTCATGTTTGATGCAAAACAGTATTTTTGGGATGACCCCTATGTTTTCAAAGAATGCGGAGATGGACTCATCCGGAGATGCGTTCCCCAGTGGGAGGTGAAGGACATCCTGGAAGCATGCCACTCTTCTTCTTATGGTGGTCACCACGGTCCATCTAGGACCGTGGCCAAGGTATTACAGTCTGGTTTTTATTGGCCTACTTTGCATGCTGACTGTAGGAATTTTGTAGGTAGCTGTGATGCTTGTCAAAGATCTGGGAATGTCTCAAAAAGACATGAGATGCCACAGGTTGGTATTTTAGAGGTAGAGATTTTTGATGTTTGGGGCATTGATTATCAAGGACCTTTCCCCAGTAGTCAAGGAAACAGGTATATTCTTGTAGCTGTTGATTATGTATCTAAGTGAATAGAAGCTATTGCTAGTCCCCATTGTGTCCCTAGGGTTGTCATTAGTGATAGGGGTATGCATTTTAAAGAGAAACAATTAGGTGTCTTGCTAAATAAATTCGGTGTCCAACATCGTAGGGGTCTAGCATATCACCCCCAGACTAGTGGTCAAGTTGAGATCTCTAATAGCGAACTCAAGGAGACCCTAGCCAAAGTTGTTTCTAAATCTAGGAAAGATTGGAGTCTAAAACTTGATGATGTTTTATGGGCCTATAGAACTGCGTTCAAAACTCCAATCGGAATGTCACCATTCCGGTTGATTTATGGTAAGACTTGTCACTTACCAGTTGAGTTAGAACGCAAGTCCTGGTGGGCTATTTGTGATCTTAATTTAGACCCTAACCTTTCCCGTGAGAAACGTTTATCGCAGCTAAACGAGCTAGAGGAATTCAGGTTGCTAGCCTATGACAATAATGCCAGAATTTACAAAGAGAAAACCAAACGCTGGCATGACAAGCGAATCATTAGGCGTGATTTTCAGGTAGGTGATAGGGTCTTGCTTTTTAATGCTCGTATTCGTCTTTTTCCTGGTAAGCTGAAATCCAGGTGGAGCGGACCTTACACCATCACAGCTGTCTCAAAGTTTGGGTCAATTGAGCTAGAAACCTCATCCGGTGAGAGGTTTAAAGTTAATGGCCAATATGTGAAGCACTTCTGTGGAGAGAATGAATTCATTGGGAAGGTTGAAGCTTCCTACTTTGACCCATTTTCGGATGCTTCATGATAGGTAAAAAGGTCGTGCGGGACCTCTTAAACCAGCGCTAAACGGGAGGCAACCCGTGTTGTAGCTTAATTTTGTTTTTTTGTAGTTTCCCTTTTAGAGGTACACGTTCTCTGTCATGTTTTTACACTTTTTGATGGAATTTTGAGCTTTTGCAGAAAAAAAAATAGGCCGAACTGTCAGGTACTTAGGTCGACCGACCTACTATTGAGGTCGACCGACTTTCTGACAGCAATAAATGATTTATGGAAAACAGGTACGCAGGAACCAGGTCGGTCGACCTGACCCTGAGGTCGACCGACCTCGAGGCAGACTACCGGGTTTTCAAAGAGGGGTTTTAAGTTTTTTGTTTGAAAACAACTCATTATTTCTTCACACTTTTGAACACCCTCCTCTCTCTAAAAACCCTAACTGCCTCCCTCCTTCATTCTACCTCATTTTTTGCTCTCTTTCATTTTCCCATCAAAGGTATGTGTTCTTTAGTTTTTTTTCCTTTCCTTTTTCGTTTTATAAACTCTTAATTCCGTTTCTAGGTAGATTCTTGTTTATATTTTCAGTTTGATTTTGTTTTTTTTTAGAGTTTGTTTTTCTTATGTTTTTGCTTTTACTTCCTCTTTAGCTTTCCTAGTTTCATATCTATGTTCTTGTGTGGTTTTTGTGCTGTTAGGGTTAGTTTAAATTTCCCCCTAAATTTTCTATGCTTAAATTCAGTCGGAAATTTGAGCCGCGTTTGGTTCTGCTGTAACCGTCAGTCGACCGACTAGGTATGGAGGTCGGCCGACCAAACTGCGTTTTTCAGAAACTCATTTTGCGTTTGGTAGGTCGACCGACCTGGGTAGTGAGTCGGTCGACCAAGGGACTGTTACAGAAAATCATCTGTTACTGGCAGATGGTCGGTCGACCTCGAGGTGAGGTCGGTCGACCTCGACATTGTTACAGGAACTTTTATTTCGCGATTTAGCTCTTTTATTTTGATAGATAAATGTTTCTAATATTGCAAGGAGTCTAAGTATTGAGAGCAATTGTTATAATTTTGCAGATTCATCATGTCTAGCAGAGGACAAGGAGGAAAGAGATCTTGCACTTCACAAGCAAGCACTTCTAGAGGCCGAGCTAGCGGGTCCGGAGGACTCACAGCACTTGACACGGGTAGTCTCCCGGACTATCCGCAAGTCATCTTTCACACTCCGGCTCAAAAGGCCCGGTTCCTCCACCTTTCGACCTATTGCCTTGTGGTGGTCACCCGGTTCTTATGCGAGCCGGCATTGAGGGCTCTGGGTTGCTATGATGATGTAGTGGCCTTGCTCAACGGGACGGGTTTTTCGGGACTCGTCACGATGGATGAGTTCACTTATCCTATTCTTACTCTTGAGTTCTTTTCCTCTTTTCAATTTGATGTTCATGCTTACAACCCAAGCTATAATAATAAGTGCATATCTTTTAGGCTGTTTAATGTTACCTATTCTTTAACAGTAAGTGAATTTGCTGAGTACTTAGGTTTATCATTTACGGGTCGTACGGGTGACTCTTCTGAGTCATACTCTGTCATGTGGTCTTGCCTTTCTGATTCCCTCGATGGGAAGAAGAAGAGCATTACCATTCACTTACCCGCTCCCCGCTATTATTTGCGTCTTTTGGCCAACACTGTTTTCGGCCGTAAGGAGTCTCAAAATGTTAAAAACATTGAGCTCTCTACTTTGTCTGGCTATCTTAATGTCAGACGTTTGGGTCAAAGGTTTTTTAACACTGCTTATCTGGTCGCCTCTCACTTTGTGGCGGTTGGTGAGGGAACCTCTTTGACCACTATTGTTTGTGGTGGGCTAGTCACTCGTTTGGCTCGCTCACTTATTTATCAGTTCCCCCGCTTTGAGGATGCGCTTCACCCTCTCTCCCGATACATGGACATGGCTTATGTCAAGTCCGTGCATTCACTACTACAAAATGAGCCTATTGCAACACTTTGGTATTGTTGCATTATGTCCTATAAATGTTGCTATATGGTTTATGCAACACTTATCAAAGTGTTGCATAAAGTCTTGTTGCATTAGCCTATTGCAACACTTAATGCAACACTTTCTAATCTAAAGCAACATTTTTTTAAAGTGTTGCACTGACTATGTTTATGCAACATTTTTCTCAACGTCAAAGGCAACATTATTTATAAGTTAATGCAACACTTCTATCAACCAAATGCAACACTTCCTGAACTAATGCAATACTTTTCATGTTTATAAGCAACACTTCTATCAAATAAATGCAACATTTTTATTTTGATAATGCAACGCTAGTTATTTATTAAAACAATACTTGACAAATGCAACACTTGTTTATCAAGAACAACACTTATTAATAAACTGCTTCGTCATTCCATTAAATTGATCAAGAATACATTATTCCAAAATTGCAGGACATACATTATTCAATCTCAAAAATATATATTAACTACATTATGGAAAATTAAAGGATCAAAAGTACTACAAACTAGAAATGTTTAACTAGATAGAACAAATAATTATTCTAACTAAAAATCACTATTCTATGCCTCCATCGACTAGCTTCACACAATTACTATATTATCGATAGTCTTCATTCTTGTATTGTGATCGACTATATGTTGCCATCTGAACAAAAGAAATCCAAAGCAATATCAATACCTCAAAAGTAACCTGTAACATAATAAATAATCACACTAAATAAGTATTGATGAAAGTAACTTGTAAGATATGTGCACTAGTAAACTAAAGCCATGTTCTAATTCATGGATCATTTCCAATATAAGTTATAACTCTCGTTCTCCTACTTAAATACAACTTAGTAACCATAAAATTTAAATCCAACCAAGTCGACAATTTGATATAATACGTGAACAAGAATGAATGACCAAATCTGCCGCTGTAGATTCAAATAGGCCTTACAAACACTTGCATTTTATTTCAAGTAACACATTTACATAGTATCCTCCCTGTACTAAAAGAATACTAGTAAGACCAAAACACTTGCTTTACATCAACAGCTTTAGTATAGATTAGATTCTAGAACACAAACCTGTACATATCAGTGTACACATATCAGAACAGATGTTCTTTCCTGTATTCACGCACATCACTACGACGCTCATGGGTGGGACCTACATGTAGCATTAGTCGAAATATTAGATAGAGTGATCACTTTCCATAAACTGGTAAAGGCCGACAAACAGCATGTAACAAATCCACAAACTAGCAACAAAAATGCAATTGTTTGTGCTAAATATTCCCCAGCAACAACGTGCATTTGAACCATAAATTAGTTAAAGATAACGAGAAGTGTATGAGTGACTGACAATTAAAACCATCCACAGCCCAGAACCAAGTTCAGAGATGGTGCTTGATCAAAATTTCAGAAGGCAGTAGTCTATTATTTTTTGCTCAATCAGAAAACAGTTCCAGGCAACCAAAGAGAATGAAATCAAACTCAACTTAGCTCCAAAACATGTGTCACATAATCAACTTAGCTCGGATGGAGGAAGATATGTAAAACAAAAGAATACTTTCACAGTGGGTATGTTGCCAATTAATGGAATGCTGACAATGCCTAGGTATTCAAGTTCATATTCCTTCAGTTTGAGCTAGTTGTTCAGTTCAGCGAACTTCTTTTGAAAGGGAAGCAACTGATTAATCTTCATAGGTATTCAAGACTAAAGTCAAAATGACATTGATAAATGCTGTAGACGAAGAGCATATGTAATGACTTCCAAGGTAAACATAGAAAGCAAGATACAAAGTATAAACAACAAATCACGTCCCTGGCAACTTAGAATCAGAGCCTTTTGTCACTAAGATACGAAAACTGTAATCAAACAAAACAAAAGGAAAAAAACAGATTACAATGTTAACAAACTTCAAACAAGCCTTGATATACCAATAATTACTTAAAAACTGAAAAAAGGCTATTCTTATAAATACAAATAGTTTTTCTGAACCACTTGTTGATGAACCAGCTCTAGTAGGGCTGACACACAAATAGTTCCTGGGTTAGATAACTACTACTCCATATTTATTCTACATACTCTACAAACAATTTGTATTTGGCACTGCCAACATTAATTTTCTAAATCAACAATAAAAATGAGACACTACTAACATAGACTTGCTTCCTATTTTGACCAAGTTACAATACTTAGGTAAGAAATTCGCATAGAATCGAAACAACTAACAATACTCATAATTTCAGCAGAAAGTTAGAGTAATTAATCAGCATCCAAAACCAAAATCTAGACTAACCCAAATTACACACCGACAATCAATGAAACGAATACACAAATTGGGATGATGAAATGGAAAATTGGGGACTCAAACAAGCAAAATTGGAATATATGTAAGAGTTGATTATCATCAAGTTAATAACCAAAAAAGCGAAAAAAACAAATGAGAATAACTTACTGCAAACCCATCAAAATCCAAACAAAAGAACCTAAATTTCGTGTAAACTAACCAAAATCAAATGAAGATGAAATTATCATTTGCTATATGAAAGAATTAAAAGTACCTAGGGTTTAGAGTGAGCAGTATTTGTAGTGATGATGGCGACGAATTGACGTGGTGCTGGAGAACCCTTGGGCGTCGTTGACGGTGGGGAGTGAGCGATGGTGATTGTAGGAGCGAGCGATGGTGATGGTTAGGACTAGCGAGTGAGTAGTATATGGGATGAAGGGTTTTAAACTTTTAATTTCAGAAACTAAGGGGAATGAAAAGTAGAAGCCCCAAATTATTGGAAAACCGTAAATAATTCATTTTTGTATACATTTGTTCTTTTAATTCCTCCAATGCATCTTAAAATTCCATATAATTATTTTTTAAATAGTAAGTCTTGCTTGTGACGGGTCACCATTTGTAACGGATATTTTGTGAGATAAAATGGATATTTTAGTGGAGAAAGGGGACCACATGAATAGTGTCGGAGAGAGAGAAAAAAAAATGGCTATTTTGTGAGAAGAAACGGTATCCGTCACAGGCTTGTGACGGATACCGCCGTCACGAGAATTTGTGTTTTTTAAATAGCTATTGGTTTTAGCAAAAGCGATGTCTATATAATTAGATAAGCATCAATATTTGAAAATATCCAATCTATAAATTTAGACACCAGATTTTTAATAAATCTGATGTCTATTATGTTTTGTCTATTAGTTATTTGGTAGTAGTGATATCAATAACATTATAAACACTACAACACTAGAAAGACAATACAATTTAAGAATAAATACACATAACACTAATCTTGAAAAACATTTCACAAATATAATCAATAGAATTAGAGGGTACAGTTTAATAAATTGGGGAAAACCATTTATATTAGCCCTCAAATTAGTGCAACCATTTGTACTCAATTACCCCTAATTTTTTCGAAACCCTAATTCATAAATTAAAGCAACATTACATTAAAATGTTGCATTTGTGATTGTAGCATGCAACACTTATAAAAAAATGTTGCACAAATAACTATAGAATGCAACACTTAAATAAAAATGTTGCATTTTATTTGTATTTGCAACATTTCTAGGCAAAGTGTTGCATCCTCCAAACATTTCTCCAAATTGCAACACAATTACAAAGTGTTGCACACAAAATGTTGCAATAGGCCAATTTTGTAGTAGTGATTGGGTGGATAGGAAGGATTATTGGAAGGTTGATACTTACCTCAGTGATCGCATCCCCATCACTACGGCTCCTCCCATGCTACCCTTTGACGATTTTCAGGGGGAGCCTAAACCCCTCCTTCCATCCTACAGCCTTCCACTTAGGGGAGGCACCTTTAGAGGCCATAGGGTCCCCGCCCCTAGTGCCCACTTCGCTGCACCTGGGACGGGGTATCCCACTGATTTTACTACTCCTCCTAACGTTGGTATTCCTCCTGTCGTTGATAACAGATCTCTCCCGCATATGATGGCGGACCTTTGCAGGCAGTTCAACCGGAAACAGTTGAACGATTGTCTCTACCAGTACCCGGGCTACTCGGAGTATGTTACTCAGGGTAGGCTCCCCACCGGCCCATGGACTCACCCCTCCTGGTACACACCTCAGGCGGGCGGTCAAGGCTACGGGGAAGCTTCGGGATCCGCCTCAGGAACAGGCATAGGGTCCGATGACGAAGAGGAGGAGGGAGAGGAGCAAAGTGGCTCAGATTATGAGCCAGAGGATTAGTGACGAGCCCAAACCTCCCCTCTTCGACGTTCGGTTTGGGGAGGTACATGCATTTGTAAGTCACTAATCTTCATTTGTTTATTTCCCCTTTAGCCTCTTTTTGCTCCCCTTTAGCCTCTTTCTGCAGGCTTTAGTCTTTTTCCTTTTCCTTCTTTTGTTTATCTTTGCTTATCCCCATCCCTATGCTGTGGATTTATGCTGATAAGCACAATGGGGGCAGCGTTTTGGTTTGGGGAGGGTATATGCATCCTTCTGTTGAGTCTGCATTTGTTTAGGTGTCTTTTGTCTTTTTCCTTTTGTTGTGTTTGCATCTGCATTTCATCTTTTTCTGTCGCACTTTTTCTCCTTTCAGTTTGCCAGTTACTTTTTCTCCTTTCAGTTGCATACATATCAAAAATTCAAAAAAATGCACGTTTCCTTTAGCATATAGGTCGAGTCGGAACGGACGGATATTATGATAATTATGCCTCACATGTCGCCTATTGCCTTGCCTTGCATTTTCAAAAATTTTCAAGCTAGTCTTTTGCATTATCTACGAGTTTTTGTCGATTTTATGCTAAATTATTAGACTTGACTCTCTTCTTGGCAAGCTACTACATATTCTAAGGTCTAGAGCTTAATAAATCGGTGACATTCATGACCGATTTCATGTAGGTTTGTGAGTAGTTTCTCCTCCTAAGGCATGTCACATCAATTTGCATAAGCATGAATTTTGTCTACTTGATACCTATATGCATTCGGGTTTGTGGTTTGTTGACACATGTGGTAGAGGTTTCCCTTTCTTGTTTTACCCATAACCCTCACATAGCCAAATTGCCTTTTATCCCATATACTACATCCTTAAAATTGCTTACCCTAGCCGAGTTAGTAACATAGTATATTGGGACTGTTTTGACCATCTTTTGGTTTTGTGCTCCATTGAAGAATCTTTATTTTGTGAGAATGGTGAAAAGGGGAAAAAAAAAAGTGAAAAAAAAAATTATGAGTTCAAAAAAAGGAAAAAGAAAAGAAAGAAAGAAAAGAAGGAACTCAATGAAAAAAATATATGAAAAAAAAAGAGAGAAAAATAAAATCGAAGCTGCCTGTTTTCAAGGGTGGTCGGCCGACTGACATACGAGGTCGGTCGACCACGACCACTGAACAGGGGTAATTTTTTGAAAAAAAAAAGAAGAGAAAGAAAGCAGAGGAAGAGGAGTTGTGATAGTTTGCTCACAATTTTTGAGCATTGGCCTGTTTTGTAAAGAAGAATGGAAATATTTATATAGTGTGGTTTGATGGTTGTTAGCTCGGTTTAACCCCTCTTTCCATAATTCATTTTAGCCTTTCTTACCTTAGCCTCACAATACCAAATCACCTCGGCATGTGTCATGGTCATTTAAGTGTTGGAATGCATATGTACGGTTGTAGAGACTTTGTTCATGTTAGATTGCAGGCATGTTCTTATGGGTCGTAGATAGGTGAGAGTCTATATTCTTATTCATCTTCTTATCTTGCACATATATATGACCCTTTTGCTTCATGAGTGTCTCGAGCGTACCGCGAGAGTCCATTTAGAATGAGTCTTGCAAGGTTGAAAGTTTAGCATTTTATTCCAATATGTTTAATTCGTTTGCATTTGGCAATAAGCTTGATTTTCTTTGAAAACTGCATTAAAATGGTTAGGCATGGCGTTGTGTTTGGTTTTGAGCTAGAAATCCGTTCCAAGTAGAAGTTTTCCTTTTTTTTTGAGTCTTAGTGCTTGCTTGAGGACAAGCAAGGTTTGGTTTGGGGAGTTTGATACGTGCCTTTACTATGCATTTTATTTATACTTTCGGCACGTATTTCTATGCATTCTAGTAACTTTTAGTTAATATTGCTCCCGAAACGGTTTACTTTGGTATTTTTATGTTTTAAATGTAGGAATAAGCGGAAGTGAGCAAAACCGAACTTTAACCGTCCTCCGGAAGCTATTTTGAGTGAATATACGAAGCAAGGATCCGAACTCCTAAGCCTAGAGATGCGTGCGAGCCAATTTAAGGCTGGAATACACAGGAATCGGTCGACCGACCTACCTAGCAGGTCGACCGACCAGCGCACAGATTTTAGAAGGCCTGATTACAGCACTCGAGGTCGACCGACCTACTTAAGAGGTCGACCGACCTGGCGACGGGTTTCGTGATTTTATTTCGGTTTTTATTCTTTTAATCATGTAATTAGAGACCTATTAAAGGACGTCAAAGCTTTGTAATTAGGTCAAGCAGCCAGAATTAAGAAAACTCCTTAGTTTAGAGAGAAGAATTCCAAGTTTTAAGATTCATCCTTAGTTTTCCAATTGGTTTTGTAAGTTTTATGCAATTTAATCTTTCCTTGTTATTCAATTCCATTGTTTTTCTTATTATTGTTATTCAATTCATGCTTTGCCCTTTTGAATCTTCATCTTTAATTATGTTATCCTTCTTGTTGTTCTTCAATATTGTTAGTTCTAGTTTTATGATTATGAATATGCATAGCTAATTTTTGTGATTAGGAATTAGGGGAACCATGGCCAAGATTTGATTTTAATGGTTTTATGATTAATTTACCGATCCCCATTGTTGTTGGTGAACTAATTCTCTAAGATTGAAAGATTGTTAGGATTAGTTTAACAACAACTTTGGGATTGCCCTATGAACGAAAGTTTAGTGCTTTACTAGGAACCCTAAGACCGTAAGGATTGGGTAGAATATTGACCTAAAGGTTTATTCTTTGTTCCTTGGGATTGTGTTATTTGGTTATTTTACCCTTTGTTGACTTGACCTAGCCATGGGAAACCAAAGTTCTTAATCTTCCTTTTTCCTTATTTTAGTATTCTTGTTTGTTTGTTATCTTAGTGTTATTCTCAATCATCAATCAAAACCCCTTTTTTGTTACTTTCAATAGCTCACAAACATTATTAACCTTGTCTCTCTGTGGTTCGACCCTTGACTTATCCTATCTAGTTTAAGCTGAGGTTTTTATAAATTTTATCTTTGGCACCCCTCAACGACGGGTGTCAACCTCCACTTAGAATTAATTCAATTTCATACCTAGAACTTAAGCTATGACCGTTTAAACTTGACCATTACTTAATATCAACTCACTTAACGTTGATTTCGTTTTAAGTCGATTAGTTAAATTGACACGATCACTAATTTGATGTTTGATTTTTTAAAAATCAACTCGTTTTACTTTATTAGTTTAACGTTGCTTTACTTAATAACTCATTATTTTGATTTTAGGCCGTTATTTTGATTTTAGGCCGTTTTGGTTGATTATTTTAACGTTTTCCCTTTGGTGGATCAAATCTAAGTTTCTTCGATTGTTTGTTATTCGATAGGGAGTATTAGTTGTTAGTTCGGATTTGTCTATTAAATGGTTTATCGACAGTTTAACTAAAATGCTTGGGTTAAAAGGGATAAATAAGATCATATCTAGCCAAATGAAGTAGTATTTAACCCGTTTTGTTCAAAGATTAACAGTATTAAGAGAGACCAGTTGATATTACAGAGGCCACTTTTCAAAAAGAAGTGATACGGGTATTTGACACCATAAACATGAATTATCTTGGTCTTTTAAAAGATTGTTTATAATATGTAACAATGTGGTTGAAGTATTAACTACGTACCCACTTTAACAAAAAAAAATTTCATAAAATAACTACCTAATTATATAAGTCGATCTCACATAATTTATAGTAAAACCCGAAAACCGTCCTATGGTAATATTTGTGTAGTGCATGATTTAAACCACATTGATAATATTAGTACTAAGTCATAATTAATCAACAAACAACTAATCAAAACATAATAATTATTTGTAATACAATTTTAAAATCTTAAATTTGATTATTATTTATTACATTTTTTTGATTAATGAAATTTAAAAAAGCAACCCGTGCAAAGTTAGTATATTTTTATTCGAGTACCAGCTATTATAATATTGCTTGTTCGAGCTTATTTCATCATTCTATATTTTTGTATATTTCTTGTTCTATGGTTATAGTGGGTTATTGTAATACTGGAGATCCGTCAGAGGGCGGAGAAATATATCATAATCATCCATATCCACTCCTTCCATTGTTATTATATCACGCTCTGCTACTAAAGAACGTAGTCCTGCAAGAAATTAATATTGTGTAAAACGGATTTATAATAAATGCCTCTGATAATGGAATAAGTAACATTAAAAAAATTGTAGTTTAACGATTAACCAATATTTCATATTTAATCTCACACCCTATAATAAGTGTTAATGAGTTATTTGTTGAAAATTGAGCGAATTTAAATCTCATGTTAATTATAAAGACAAAGAAGACGAATTTTATTTGATACATAAAATAGTTAATGTGTGTTAATATAAGAGATAGATGTATGTTAAGATTGGTTAGAAACATACAGGTAAATTAATAATGCCTTAGATGTGTGCTTCAACCCAACCTATTTTCAAGATTAAAATGAATATATATCATTTATAAATAATGCCCAAATGACTCTGTGACAAAGGAAGCAACCCTATATAACTAACATCTTTCACATAAGTGCAACCTCAATTATACGTTTTGATGGTTTCATATAACTAATCATCGCGGACATGAGTCTAGCCCACCCCACTTCTAAATCTTGGATCTGCCCCTGCTAGTGGGTGAGTTTTTTTTATATAAGAAATATCTGATATATGTTGTTAATGCGTGAAGATCACAAATTCTCGTTTATGACGGGTAGTATCTGTCACAAGTAGGGCTGTTAATGAGACGAGACAGCTTGTGAGCAACTCGAGATCGGCTCGTGTGAGCGCGACTCGAGCTCGGGCTCGGCTCGAGATCTTAATGAGTCAAGCCGAGCAAAGGCTGACTCGACTCGAAAAGTTCGCGAGCGGCTCGAACATTTGAGATTACATAAGTTATTAATCATATTTTATAAAAATATTTTATCATTATTATATCTTTGTAGCATATAAATCAAATATCTTGTTGATTTGCTAAATATTTTTTCATAAAATCTTCAAACTTTGTTATTGAAAATATCGGAAGAAAAAAATTAAAAAAAATACACAATTTTATATAGGCTTGATTTGACTCGAGTTTGGCTCGAGCTCGTGTTAAAGCTCGCAAGTTTTGTAACGAGCGCATTTTTTTCAAGCTCGGGTAAGATCGGCTCGAGCTCGAGCTCGAGTTATTGTAATCGAGCACAAGCCGAGCAAAGCCAGGCTCGGGCCCGGCTCGACTCGTTAATACCCCTAGTCACAAGCTTTTGACGGTCAAAACAATTTATTTGGTAAGATGAGACAAACATTTATGATTATCTATGCACCTTTACTTTTATTTTATCTACCCATATGGGTGATAGATCCGTCACAATTCACAAGCTTGTGACAGATAACCCGTCACAAAGGGAGACTAATTGGCCGTGGTGAGAGATATAGCATCAACAATGATATAGTGTGAACCTATGAGGAAACCGCCTCCTCGAAAGTAGCAGTCAAGGGGCTGGAAGTGGGAGAGAATATCTCACCCACTAACAGTCAGTTGACTGACTGCTTCAACACAAAAACCCTAGACGGTATTGGACTATCTCACACAAAAACGAATCCTTGGCCCAAAAAGATAGGCACAACCCGCCATTCCCAATTCTCGAATCTGAATCCGGGCCGGGCCGGGCACGGCACGTGCGCATGCGTGTCCGAGCTGAATTAAGCACCCCGCAAAGTCTCTACAAAAGGCTCCATTGACCAACTAGTGATAGGTGTAGTAATAGAAGGATATATAAATACATACAAACTTCCACAACTCTCTTATGTGGGACAATTGTTAGAAAATGACTCTCCTTAACAAGCCCCTATTTCCAACAAGGACTCTATACGGAAGAGAGAAGTAATAATCAGGACAAAAAGGGTTGTACAGGGAGTTCATATTGATCTCCCATCCCGATCCTTTGTTTTTTCATAATTGGGATAAGAGAGTTTTTACCACCTGAATTAAATCTTGATCTCCCATCCCGATCCTTTGTGAATTGTGATGTGTGATCGGGGGCTTTAGTTGATTTATTGTACGAAGGTTTGTCAAGTTGTCTTTAAACTCGTGCTCATGAGATAATAATATATGATGGATGAGATACTTAGTAGAGTAGATATTTGCCGAACCACTTAAAAAATCGTGTTGTATTTTTCCCTTTTTATGTGTGAATGCTAATTTTCCCCTGACTTTTTGAGCACGTAAAAAATTAACTATAAAATAAATTTCTCTAGTGAAGTTTGCACCCTCTGCTAGGGGTGTTAACGAGCCGAGCCGAGCCCGAGCTTGGCCTTGCTCGGCTTGTACTCGATTACCAAAACTCGAGTTTGAGCTCGAGTCGATCTTACCCGAGTTTGAAAAAAATGCGCTCGTTACAAAGCTTGCGAGCTTTAACACGAGCTCAAGCCTATATAAAATTGTTAATTTTTTTATTTTTTTCTTTCGAAATTTTAAATAACAAGGTTCGAAGATTTTAGGTAAAAATATTTAGCAAATCAACAAGATATTTAATATATATGATATAAAGATATAATATTGATAAAATATTTTTATAAAATATGATTAATATCTTATGTAATCTCAAATGTTTGAGCCGCTCGCGAGCTTTTCGAGTCGAGCCAGCCTTTGCTCGGCTTGACTCGTTAAGCTCTCGAGTCGAGCTCACACGAGCCGAGCTTTGACCGAGTCGATCTCGAGTTGCTCGCGAGTTGCCTCGTCTCATTAACAGCCCTACATACCCTCTGATTCCAACTTTAAATGAGAATTTGTGAAAGTGCAAAATGCCTTGAATTAGGAGGTAAGTTTAAAATGATATGAGGATAATGATACGACGTCGTGGTCGAGGTGACGCCTAATTTTGGCGTCACCCTTTCAAATGCGCCGCTTTTTATTGGGGTGCCCATTAATTGCATAAGATGCATCCATTAGTATTGGAGTCCCCAATTATTACATGTGAGAAGGTGACACTAGAGCTGATCAAAAGGCACGGGCCCCAAAAGCCCAGCCTGACCTGATCCTCTTTTTCCGGATTTTGGCTAAACCCTTGGCCCCAAAAAAGCCCAAAGCCCGATCCAGGCGGCTCATGCGGAAAATTGGGTCGTTTTGGGCTAAACTCTTGGTCCCGAAAAAGCCCAAAACGCGGCCCCAATTTTAATAGTTCGTGTAATGTGTAGTTGTTTACACTGTATAAATAAATAAAAAGTCAAAAACTGTTGATTATTGATATGTTACTGCCTACGGCCAAATTCTATATTCATGTTATAAATATCAAGTTTGGGTTAATTTGACTTAAAATTGTGAATTAAAACTTGCTAAAACATTGTATCAAGCCATTTTTTAGTTGTATTTTTTTCAATGTGCATTTTTGCCTCTTTCACATTTGAAGGTGTCAGAGTCGTAAGTGCCAAAAAGACCGATCTAGCTCGAGGGCTTGCTTGAGCCCACGAGGTTTGGATTTGGGCTAAATAAAAGGCACATTAACTTGACCCGACCCAGCCCGACCCCCTGGATGGGTTGTTTTTAACATGTTAGCCTGACCCAAACCTCATCAAGCCCGACCATGATACACCAAAATTGATCGTCACCCGGTGATACAAAATTATTTTCCTTAATGGTATGCGGTGAATTTAAAAGTAAAATTTTGTGGTAGCAAAATTTTTTTTGCATATTGTTTTATACTTATTTTAAGTTTAAGAAAAATGGAAAATTATAGTCATTTTTTAAAAATTTGGGGTAAGAGTGCTATCATCTACTATTAGTTAGGTTTTTCATAAGTAATGTGAGACAAATTTATATGGATAAAACCAATAAGTACTCCTTAATGCATATCATTTCCGTTTTGATCATTTACTTATTTTAAACTTGGTAAAAAAATGGGTAAAATATTAGAGGAACAGTAGACCAAATTGAGAGCGAAGAATTAAATTGTTAGAGACATTGTAAAAATAAAATGTAACTAATTACTGAACACAAAAACTTGAGACCGACAGTTTCTCAATACTCAATAGCGTTATTGAGAGAGCTCTCATATGATTAGGTGAGGTATCCACTAAAGTTTTTGTTTCTCTATTATGTCTCTCACTATATTATCAAAAGACGGTCTCTCACAAATCCTACTGCTGACTGAAACACTTCAAAATGAAATAGATCGATCAACAAATGATAGTAACGAAGACAATACATAACTATTAAAAATATACCAATAACATTGGTTGAAAACCTCCCTTTTTACTAGTCTAGCTAATAAGATAAAGTTGTTTTAAGTTTTTAAATTGTTTTAATCTTATATGAGAAGCTGAATTAAAAATATACCAGGAAGTGCACAAGCAACTTTTAAAATGTCTTCCATCTTTGAAGGGTCTTTAGCTTTGCAGATTAGCAGCTGCATCCAACACCGCAAATATTAATAATATAAGTGAAGTAATTCCATTTATATGATATAAGTAATGCAATGGTAAGAATGATGATATAAACAATATTACCTTATAAAAAAATAATCATTTAATAATTAAATGGGTACGTGTACGTTCGAATTAAAAACAGGCACTAATGAAAAAGTTATAGTATTTTAGATCTTGTAAAGTAATGAAAAAGATTATGAACGAAAGGAATATGAAAAAAATAATCCGATTTGTTAATAATTTAGTAAGAGACTGTCTATAATTTAGTCATACATATTTATACAATCGTATCGATATAATTACAAGATTATTTAAAAGATTTTGGTTGAGCCAAGTTATCAACCTAATTTTATTTTTGTTTTTTTTTTAATTCTTGACCCGCAAAGTTGTATAATGATTTTAGTTCGAAATAACTGCCTTAAATAATAGTTTTACAATTATTATGTAACACATTTGATATAAGTTCGTAAACATGAATTTCTACGAAGATTATCAATATGTATAACATGAATTTAAATATTATATATGAAAATATAATAATTTCGAACGTCGTCTGTCTAGAACAATTACATAACAATTTATAGGCAATACATAATTATAATAAATAATAATAATTAACAATTTACCGCAATCGAAAAAAAACTGTGGTGACAACTGACAATACTAAATTAAAAAACAATAAAAATTACTTAATATTAATATAACAACTAGGAATAGTGTAAAAATTAATATCATCAATTGAAATTTTTTTCGAAAATGAAGTCATAAACAAATGTGTATAGACGTTAGATATGAAACAAAATCGAATTTCGATAAAAAAGTGTATAGACTTAGAAATAAAACAAAATTTACGAACATTTATAATTTAGTTTCGATATACATACTTAGAATAATACGGTTTGAAAACAACCCGTGTAATTTTTTGGACGGGCCAAAAACTCGTAATATTTAAAAGGGTAAATTGAATCTCTATACTATAAAAAGAATACTGTAGAATTTAAAGAGATTTGATTGCTTCTTAATTTATTAAAAAGAAAAAAATAATTTTCTTTTTCTTTTGTGGTAGGGACCTCCACCTTCCTCTATTGATTTAATTATCTTCTCTCACATTAATTAGGTAGGTCTAGATTTAATAAAAACTATACAACAAAATGTAATTAATTCATTATTATTACATTTTAATTTAATTCAAAGTCGGTGCAATTATCTAATTTAATTTTATCTCATATATCTATTATCTATTTAATTTAATGCCGATAAAATGAAAATTATGTTATAAGCTCAGTATATCATAGTTGTAAAATCGACGCGTGCAATTTTTTACACGAGAGTAAAACTAGTATAGCTTAAACAAACATATACATTGATCAAATTATTTTACTAAGGTTATTTAGAAAACAAAAATACTAACGTAATACTGAAAACAAAAATACTAACGTAATACTTATACTTATGTAAAACGGCTTTATGAAAATTCACGAATGAAATAAACAAGTTTACAAACTTTTATTCTCTCTGGAATTTCGTTGGATGATGTTGTCGAGCAATCACCCACTTTGTTTTCCTCCATTATTCTCTTTCTCTTTATTGGGGGGCTCATATGATCTTACGTAAATATTACTTTATTTGAATTGTATTTCTCAAAAATTAGTGAATATTACTTTATTTGAATTGTATTTCTCAAAAATTAGTGAAATACAAATATATGATATTTAGTGTGCTAGTATACGATTTTATACACAAACGACATTGCTAAATATTAAGGAGTATATTCATTTTATCTTTGAGATTTGATCATGCGTAGAGAATAATAAATGTTGAGCATGTGATTGTAACTCTACTATGAATCATGAGTGCATGCATGAGTCGCATGACCATTATTAGTGTTGATAAATAAGCTAGGTAGTAGTGCAGTACTAAACTGATACGGATATGGACATTGATACGATACGGGCATCTGACACAGCTTTTGATAAAATATAAGGTATGTAATGAGCTATTTAAATTTTATAATCCCACCTATTCTAAATAATCGTTCCAATTGGACAATAACACAATATTTAAGGAATTGAATTAAATAATTTAAAGTATTGTAGGGTCTAAGGAGATTGGAGAGAGGAAAAGATATTATTGATTATTATTATGAGTAAAGTAATTAAAATAAGTAGTGTTGTGGGGTAAGATGGAGTATTACTGTGAGGTAGGGTGATTAAAATAAGTATAAAAGTTTATCAAAAATGGATAATGTGACATTATTGTGACTAGACGGAAATAGAAATTGAAACATTTATTTACAATAGGAGGGAGTAAGATATTAGCTCCTATTCATTGTTTTCTTCTCATTTGATATGAGCACAATACTCAGGGGCGGATCTGGGGGAGGAAAAGGGTGGGCACGTGCCTCTCCAAAGTTTCAAAAAATAATCATATATAACCTTCAATAAATATCAAATTATTTTTGTAGCCCAAGTGGTAGTAATGTTGTCTTCTTACCCAGAGACCCGGGCCCAAGTCCCACTGGTAACTTTTTTATTTAGAAAATTATACATCAATTTTTTGGGCCAATCTCGTTTAGTTATCAATATTATCCTTATTTTGGGTTTAAAAACTGCATGTGGCGAGAATCGTTCCTTGAACTTCAAGGTAGTAAACTAATTAGTTAATCATTACACCATTACTAAGGATTGATCATTTGATTATTAAATTTTTTTTATATCATTATTAAACATACTTGTTATATTATAAAATAATTTAAGTTCTTATTTAAAATTTGTTACAAAAATAAACACAATATTAGCGAAAATCAAGTTGCTCATAACTTGAAGAAATTGAAACCGTATATTATCGGTGATGGAATGTGAATGAGAGAGGCACCCATTGAGATTGAAACGTTGTATCAATGGATATTGCTACTCTTGATAATATGGAAACTCTTTATTGATTACGAAAAAAAAAACATCCATTGAAAAATAATTTTTTTCCGTTTCATTTTTACATTACACCATAATATTCTAGAAAAAATTCAAAACAAAAAATTGGGTTATAAATTAAAGAAGAATTTATCGAGAAAAAAATTGTGTCCACCCTATGTTAAAATCTTGCATTCGCCCCTAACAATACGTAAGTAAAATAGTAAAATAATGAAGAAAGAGTTGGGTGGATTTTGGAGTAAGAGATCGAGAGGGATGAGTATTAGGAGTTAAATAATGAATTGTGAGATACAAACGTTAATGAAATGAATAAAATAAGAGTAAAAAAACTGGGTGCGGTTGACGGATAGAAGAGAGATGAATAAAATATTATTAAAAGTTTCTAAAGTAGAAAAGAAGAAGAAAATCTAAATAATTCGTTTAAGGAATAGAGAGAAAAACAGTGAATAGTAGAGAGTATATTTTATAATTATAAACTATTAGGAAGTCGTAAACCACATAATTTTAGAATTAGTGTGAATTAAAAAATATTGTTTTGTTGACATATAGGAAGTGCAATTCATGTAGGCATTATCACCTAGGTTTGGAACTTAGGTAAGTCATTTTTCCATTATGGAGAAATTGAAGTTCGTGAAAACTTCCAATTCATGTGAAGATTTGAAGTTCGTGAAAACTTACAATTCATGTGAATTGAGATAACCAAACAAAATGTCACTTTTGCAATTCATATGAATTTAAATTTCAATATGGTTTAATGGGTAACCAAACAACAACTAACTAAACCCCAACTAAAACATTAAGATGATGATTGTGGCTCAATTATTATATTTGTTTCTATTGTAAACCTTTAGTTTTATTTTTGTAAAAGTATATGTGATATTAAATTAAGTAAAAGTATATGTGATATTAAATTAAGTAATTGAAGGTAAAACTTGGCCTTGACCATATAACTCATTTTCATTTGTCATCCAAACTCGCTTCTAATCAATCTCTTTCGACATCTAATTTCTCGTTTAAAGAACATCATCTACCTCAAAGGATGTCCAACTACCATGAACATTCGTCGAACATGTGCACAAATATTATGAACACACGTTGGACACATGCCCAAACAAATATAAAAAATTAAACACGACTTTATAGATATTTAAATTTTATATTCCCACCTATTCTAAATAATCGTCCCCCAATTGGACAATAACACAATATTTAAGGAATTGAATTAAATAATGTAAAGTATTGTATGGTCTAAGAAGATTGGAGAAAAGAAGATATTATTGATTATTATTATTATGGAGTAAAGTGATTAAAATAAGTAGTACTTTATAGGTATCCAATGTGTGTACGAGGAGTGTCGATATCCAACATTGTATCAGACACACGACTGTTAGTTAAGAGGAGGGTTTGCACAACCCAACTTTTCACCCAAAGTTGAGCCAACAAAAATTAACTCGTTAGTTAAATTGTCATGATTAGTAATTCAGTGTTTGTTTTTTTAAAAAGTCAACTCGTTTTATATTGATTAGTTTCACGATTCATTTTCCGTCGATTAATGTAACCTTTTCAATTGGTGGATCAGATTTAAATTTCTTCTATTGTTAGTTATTCAATATAGAGTATTAGTTGTTTGTTTTGATTTGTTTAATAAATTATTTATCGATAAATTAATTAAAATATTTGCGTTGTAAAGGATAAATTAGAAAATTCATTGCATATTATCAACGTTGCTTAGTAAATTATCGACACCGAACAACAAATAGTCTCCCGCTTTCACGCTTGCAATCTTCTTTATAAAAGCAACAACCACAGTGCTGACGTGTCAGCCTGTGGTTAATTGCATATTTTTTTTATTTTCTTTTATTTTTTAAAGTAAAGGTCCCACCATTTTTGACAAATTAATTTATATATTTAAAAGCAACTCTAACAATTGTGCAATATAATTTAGAACAATAAATAAAATCACGAATATATAATCCCACAATTTGATATTTATGATTACAGTATTAAATAGCGAGATTAGCTAATATAAATTAAGAAATTTTTGGAATTAGAGAACCGGATGGTCCGGATCATATATAATTACTCCAAATAGAATTACATAAAAAAAAGATATTCCGTGCTAAATAAAATATATAACTTCTAGATTTTTGGATAAGTGAATAAATTTTCATATTAAAAAATTAATCAAAGAGGACGAAAAAAAGAAAAGCACAACGAAAATTTACATATTTACTCCTAAATTTATAATTAATGAAATAAAATAAAATATTAGTTGAATAATTAAAATCAACGAAATGAGGCTCGGAAACAACAAAAAATGATCTTGAGTGACGGAAAATACATAAACAAATTAAAAGAGGAATATAAAATATGTAAAAGTAAATGAAAAAAATGCAAAAACAAAAGAACAAAATGCAATAATTGGACAAAATTTTTGGTTGTGTTTACAAATGTTAAAAAACACACTTGAGGAATGTGTAGCTTTTTTAATGTGTTAAAACCATAAAACAATATTTTACATGAAAATCACACCATATATTATAACTCAAAAAACGTTTACCTCTTTAAAATGTAATACAAATAGAATAAACTCGATTAAGATCAATTCTAGATTATACATCCAAATTTAATAAACCATCAATTAAAATATACAAACTCGAAGTTCCTTAACTTGGGTATGTAGATATTGGTACATTGTTGAATTGGCTGGTGTAAAAATTTGGAAGTTAATAGTTTAGAAGAGAGAAATCGAACTATGGAATATTATAATTGAAAGGAAGCGGCGGAAGTGAGGATTAAAGAATGAGAAAATTTATGAAAAGGGTGATTACATAATGAGAACATGTGTTGAATAAACATAAATTTATGAAGTTATAATATTACACAAACTTTCATTGAAGACGATCAATTTCGTCTCTTAAAAAAGACGGGCCAAATATCACTATTTTAAGGATAAATGTGACTATGTGAAAAAAACATGTTAGCTTAGAAATTTATACGGGTTACATTTGGCGTTAATGGTAACATTTGACCTGTCTTTTTGAAGAGACAGATTGTGACCGTCTTCAACAAGACTTGCTGATAATATTAAAGTTTACTTTTTATTTACTATATATTTAAATGATTATATCAATATTTAACATTTAATTAAATAATTCTAAATGTGTATAAGTCACAATTTTCAATTTTGTTCCGTTTTCCTAATTGACAAATTATAATACTCTTTTTCCATTCATTATAGATTGCTTAGATTGCTTCAAAGCTAATTTTTAGGACCTTACATGCATGTAACTTTGAAGGGTCCTTATGTTGTGCTAATATACATATAGCCCAAAAATGAAATGTTAACTTCGGTTGAATATATCAAACAAGAAAAGTGAAAAAATATGACAAATGAAAGAGAACATGTTATATGTACTAAATGAAAACGAGGATAAAATTATAATTAAAGCCTACACGATTAAAAAAATTCATTTTCTTCGAGTATAAGTTAGATTAAATGGAAAATAGTTTTTAACATTTGCACGGGCTTGCAACTCTATTAAAACCTATCTAATTTTAAAAATTATTTTTTATCCAAATAATTTTGTCTCACATATAAGTCGAGTTTGTATGAAGTCACCTAAGTAATAAAACAAAGTAAAAACTCAATTTAATTAAGCAAGACGACGTATCACACTATATAACAACTATTAACAACCGACCTTAATGTATCACTTACCTAATTGAAAATGTCATTTTTTATTCAAATCTAAAACTTAAATATGACTTTAGTTTTTTATTTAATAAAGGTAGATAGATTAAAAAAAAAATTCTAAAGACAATTATTTTTAGAAGGAGATAATTAATTAATATACAAAAATCTAAAATTTTATTGATATTTGTATAATAACATCCGAAACAGCATATACTTTAAAAGTCGCAAAAAAAAAAAAGTCGCACTGAACAAATATTTAGTATAATAACACATTTGAGATGTATGTGATACTATTCTGATTTGCGATAATGATAAACGTGAGTCCAGAAGAACAAATAACATAGTGCATAAAGAAATTTTTGAAAATTTATAGTACAATTTTACTACTTATTTTTCATTCAAATTTGAGTACCATTGTTTCGTTTGATATATGATATATAAATTGATGTTTTATTATTATCATATTTTAGATACCCTCGATAGGTACAAATTTGGTAATTGTAAATAAATTATGACACACATAGAGAACATGAAATATGATTTCAATTAAAAAGCAACTACCCTTATTAACACGTTTTACAAGAATACCCTAAATAACAAACCCGTGCAATTTGCACGGGTTTAAGACTAGTTAGTGCCCTTAAAACAGTACGCCCAATTAAAGACAACTCTTGCGGGCCTTGTGAGTCGTTACCTTGCCTTTAGTGGGCCTTTTGTAATTTCATTAGGGGCATGCTAAAAATAGTCGACAAATTACTAATTATCGTCGACACTTTTATATGAAATACCCATTTTGCCCCCGTCAACTCTTTATATTTATCGCTTGACATTCGGACTGAAAAAAATTGTCAGGTTCTTACAAAATTGAAAAACTCGGTTTTCTTAAAAAATACAAAAACTTGTCGGTTTAGTGCGATTTCAATAACGGTTTTCAATGTTAATTCAACGACTAAAAGAACGGTTTTCAACGATGAGCGACAATAATGAGGTTAGTTTACGATTTAAATTTGTTTCAAATTTACGATTTATAATTTGTAATATAGTAGAACGGATTAGCGTTAGATTCACGAAGCCGATTTGAATTTTTGAAAAAAAAAAAATAGATATTGCATGGGACGAAAATTATTTTCGTCTGGGACGAAAAAAAAAATTCGTCCAGACAAGGATTGGGACGAAATTTTTTTTGTCCCACTCTTGTTTGGGACGAAAATTTTTTTTGTCCCACTCTGGTCTGGGACGAAATTTTTTTTTGTCCCAACAAGGTCCCAGACGAAATTTTTTTTGGTCCCAACAAGGTCCCAGACGAAAAAATATTTTCGTCCCATTTTTTTTTTCGTGCGTTTTTTGGCAAGATCAAGTCACAAATCCGGGTAAAAAATAACTAAAAATCCGACATTCAAACTACGATTCAATCCTAATTCCGTAAAAAATTAAGGCATCTATCCTAATTCCGTTTCTAATCTATCAAAATAACAAGAAAACAAAAAAAACAAAACTAAGAAGTAAAGGGAAAAGGAAGGGGATGGGAAGGGTAGTTTAGGTAATTCATTAAAATGTATCGACGATAATTAGTAATTTGTCGACGACGTATAGTAGGTTGGTTTCATTAGCTCCGATCATTATTTTATAAAAGACCAACATATTGAGTTGTTCTTTATCCAAGCCCGATAACACTACTCGTCTTAAATGTACGGCAGATCAAATATTAACTAATATAAGTATTTTACGTAAACCTAACAAACACTCGTGCCGTAATCTTATCATTATTCGCTCAAGTCAAACCTGACCCAATTACATAAATGAAGTAACGACCCATTTTCAAAAACTCGGTTTTGAAAATGGTGTGGAGTATGCCCATTAGGAAGCACGGGATGAGGGAGCCAAGGAGTGCCAAAACGGAAGCAGTGTTGGAAGGTCTAAAGGAAGCGTTGTTGAGAAGCCCATTTAAATTAATTAAAGCTAACTAAGGGTAAGATTATTGGTGAGTCTTGAGACGAGATTCACATGAGTCTTGAGATAAGACTCCCTCAAGACCCCCAATAATCTAATCAAGTCTTGACAAAGTCTTAAGTAGAGTCTTGGAAATCTAAGACTCAACTTAAGACTGTACAAAAATCTTAACCCCATCGTTTTATAAATGTCAACCAATAAATGGCTATCATGGGTTAAACTATTATTATTTTCTTTTTTTATCTAAAATCTTATGAGAAACATGTCGTGGAAAAGTACAGTATGAGGTGGGTCTGAGGGATAATGTATAAAGCCTGAGGCGAATCTAAGGTGTGTCCGAACAATAAAATAATAATAAAAGTTAGTGGAAAGCTAATGTGGCAGAGTTTTAAGACTTTGATGAGTAGAGTCTGAGACGATAATGTTACCCTAATCTAAATGGGCGTCTCAACAGGCACAACGTAGGCAACATACCCATATCATAGTAAGAATCTTAGTTGAACATCACGACGCTTAATGATTGTTGGGTCTGATAAACTCTAAATTCCTAATTTTGCTATTGTCGTATTATATGAACATGAGTCATTTGATTTTTATGGATTAGTTTGAATTATGGCTTTATTGTAGTTAATTTTAATTCAAAATAATATAATTGCAGTTATCTATAATGAAAAAATGAAATAATTTGAAATCCATTCCAAATGTGAACCAACCTATAACTATAAGAATGTCATTTATTAAAATTCATTACAAGATCAAACCAAACAAGTATTAATAAATATGAGATTCTAACTCCATAACTCTTTGGTATCATCATATATTATACTAATGCAGAATTGTGTTATGGCTTTGAACTGCACTTATTTTTCACTAACAAATACCTTAAGCAACCAGAATTGTAAATAATTAATTTGCTTATCTCCAATATTATTAACTATATTTAACTAAGATTTAAAAAACAGACCCGTGAATTTCACGGGTTGGAACCTAGTTAGAATTCATTCCATTCTAATTGTTCAAACCAAATAACCTCTTGGTCTGTTATGGAGGGAGTATAACAAATTGCTTGTATTTTTGCACTTCTATTTCATATAGTTGAAATTATTGTCAAATTCCATACACTTTGAGTAACACAAATTCTCACGGAAGTATCCGTCTTAAGCTTAAAACGAGTTAAATAATAACCATTTGCATAGATTGGACAAACCCTTTGCTCTTCCCTATAATTTTTTATTTGTCTTATTAATACAAGTTGATACTTGATAATACTTGACCTGTCTTAATTTAAGACGATATACCGGTTTTAAGGAAGACTTATTGCTTGAGTAATTACTTCTTTTGTTCAATTGAGTCCATAATTGAAATTACATACAGTCGAGTAATTTACGTTAGATATATTTTACTAAAGCTAAAAAAATATTAACTTACTTCTATGAAGTCAGAAATACAAGGGACGATTTAAGAGACCAAGGGTGAGATAGGGGTGTTCACTCAGTGGTCCAGACTAAATACTAGATTGAATTGGACCATTTAGTCCGGATCGGACCGAGTTTTATTTGGTCTGGTCCACGATCCACTTATTTACTTTACTTTGGTTTTTGGTCCGCTTTTGAACTAAACTAAGTGAACCCTAAACATATATGAGATCGTGGACTTGTCGTGTATGATCAATTTTATCATTCCAATAAATTTCCAACAGAAATTTTATGCATATACTAAAATTTTAATCAATTTATCATAATATTGCAACAGTTGAAATAAATCGCAAATTACATTAAGTATGATAATGAATGAAAAATCAAATGGCGACATTATTTTTCTTGAATATAGTTAAAAATAACAATTTATGAATGTTAGAGGTGATATAGAAAGAGGTGGGGTATCAAGATAAAAATAAATAAAGAAAAGGGTAATTTCGTAATTTAATCAGGGAAAATTAGTACTGTAATCAGGGAGCCTTAAGCTCCGTTTGGCAGCGCACTTTAGGTACCTGATTTGACTGAAGTAGCTTTTTTGCCAAAAGAATCAGTAACTTATTTTTTGGGACTGTTTGACAAGTAGCTTATTTGATCAAATAAGCTACCTGAAATGAAATGCTACATGAGGTAGCATTTTAGATTTCAGGTACCTGATTCTAGGTTATTTTACATTTTTACCCTTCAATCTATAATATAGTAAATAATTATTATATCCTTTTCTGTCATTTCACTAAAATAACCTACCTTTTCAGTTAGTTTGCCAAGCAGTTTTTTATAGAATCAGTCAGCTTATCAGCTCCTAATTTTCAGCTACTTTATCAGCTACCTTTTCAGGTTTCAGCTACCTTTTCAGTTTTCAGGTACCTTTTCAGGTTTCAGGTAGCTTTTCAGCTCGTTTTGCCAAACAGAGCCTAATTCTTATTTTTAGAACCAAAATTATTATTTGCCACCGACAATCCGACATATCCGTCAAATACTAGTATACTACCATGTGGGTACATAAAACAAGAGGAGAGTATCTAGGGAATACAAATTTATTTTATTTTATCTATTCAAATGGGTAATACTTGACTTATGACGAATATACAGGCTTATTTTTCAAAGAAAATAAAAATTGTCGTTAACTATTTTCAGATGCATGTGATTATGATACAGTACAGTCTTCTTTTTATAAGTTCAATTATTTAGAATGATTCTATTCGCTGTTGATTCAAAGGATTATAAAAGCAAAGATTTACTTTTTTTAACGATGGTCCCCGACTACTATTAAATGGATAAGTTTCTCTCTTTCCTTCAAGACCGGCATTATTCTTAATAACTTAATTAGGTTATATTCTCTCGGTCTTAATTTTAGCTCATTTGAGTTTAGCTTATCTCTTTTCAGTTGAGCTTAGTTCAGTTAAGTTCAGTTCAGCTCAATTCAACTCCATTCAATTTAGTTTGATTTAGTTCAGTTTCATTCAATTCACAGTTTAGCTCAGTTCAGTCCAACTCGCCTTTACTAAGTTAAACACACGTCATTATTATTATTATTTACTATTTTTGTTATTTATTATTATTATTATTATTTAATATTTTTGTTATTATTATTATTATTATTATTATTATTTTTTGTGACGGGTCAAATAAAACTCATTTGGGGAAATAAAGCTAAAATGTCACCATTTTAAGGACAAATGTGACGATCTGAAGAAAAATTTGTTAACTAAAAAATTTATACTAATTATATTTAACGTTAAATGGTACAGTTTACAACCCCACAACCCCAACTCTTCAATATTCTCTCTTCCTAAAAATCCAACTTTTCATAAAATTTCAGTTTCCATAACTTTAAAAAATAAAATAAAAACCTTCTCAATCATCACTTGGTCCTCCTCAGTTAATCAGTTCATCACCATCTCAAATTTTCCGTCTCCACAATTCCGAAAGGTATGCTTCATAATCTATACCAATGATTTATTCGGGAATTTTACGTCTTACTATATAGTTAGAGTTAGATTGATTCATTTAATAAAAAATAGAATTTTTGAAATGAGCTGAAATTATGACGAAAAAGACCGTAAAAATTCCATTATCTTATTTTATAATGCTAATAATCACGATGGTTACATTAAAATAATGGTTATGTATTTGTTTGTGCAATTGTGCTATAATGTAGTGAATACTTTGAGAAAGATACGTTTCATTTTGTTGAAAATGATGATGTACTAGAAAGTTTTCGACGCGAGTGAGCGTAAAATGTATTATGAATTATTAGGGTAATTATATTTTGATTATTTTATGCTAGAAATTTTATTAAAACCCCTCCTTTGTACTCTAAATTATAATTTATATAATAGCTCTTCTCAAAATAATATATACTTTGAATTAACTCGAAATACTATCAACTAAGACTCTAAGAGTAATAGCAATAGAAAACTTTATATAAATTCTTATTATGCCATGTCATTTTTTACTAATTTCAATATTTATGAACTTTTGTCTATAATAGATAATGTTTATAAAAAGATCTTAAATAAATGAATTATCATGCATAGTTAATTAATTATTATTATTTAGTTGAAAATAGGAATTATTTAAATTTAATTGGTTATGAACATTTTTCAATGTACTCTTCATGTTTCAATACGTACAAACTCGGTTCTTATTTTAGAACTCGGTTCTTATTTAAATTTAATTGGATTTTGGCTGTAATTTTGGTATTAAATTTTCAACTATTTGTTAAATTAATTATGTTTTAAGGTTTCTACCCTAAATTATACATGGGTTTGATGAATCTGAAAAATTTAATTTTTTATTACCCTTGATCTCAAATTTCCTTTTTGCTGGAAAATCAATCAAATAACACTCAAACCCTAAGAAAACTCAAGTTCATATGATGAAAATCGATCAAAAACATGATTAGAGGAAGGAGGATAAGATCTTGAAAGATGAATTTGATTTTGTGGAAATGGGTAAAGGAGAAAAAATGGGAAGCGGGCTTGTGAATTTTGATGCAATATTATATTTATATACTCCGTAATATTCTCATCAAATAACCCTATATTTTTTTTTTTTTGTTATCTCAAGCGTGGTGGAAATATTAAAATATTTTATTTAATCTAGAATCTCTCATTTTGTCAAAAGCGTCCGTCCTTACTGCTTTTCACTATAATTTGTTCGCTTGCTTCTACTGTTGTAAGTTGTGACATACGACTCGATCGTTTTTTCATTCTATTGGATTTGGAAGCGGGCTTGTACATTTTCACCTAAACTTGCAAACTTACCATTCTTGGTCACATCCCAAAACTTGCAATATACGAAACTTGTACGCTCAGTTTTACTCTTGTAATGTGAATGGTCCACCGTCCATGTCCAAACATAGGCCCGGATGTGAACCATCCACGACCAATTTTAGGTCTGGACGTGATTATGTGAATGGTTCACGTTCGGTTTTCCTACAATGTAAAATTTTCATAAAAGGACTATAACTATATACAGTATATCCCTTGTTTTGTTTGAGGTGTGACTATCCTTAAAAAGGTAGGGAATAAACTATCACCCATTATTATTTAATATCATGTCTAGAACTTAATTTTCATTTAAAATACATTTATTGAGTTTTTACTCTCTGTCCTCTCTTACTCATTTTCTCTAGGTATATTATAATCATTTCTTCCATCTTGAAGATAAAAAGCAAGATCAGAATGGTAAGTTATTATTATAATTAATACTTCTACTTTATTAATTATTTTTTAAGTTTCACTTCTAAATACTTTCTTCTTAATATTTTGTTGAAGGTGAGTTTTGTAATCCAGATTGATTTCAAAAACCAAAAGGAGTTTGGCAAAGCAATAATGACACTGTCCGACCTCTACGGTATATATATATACTCTACTCTTTATTATATAGTTATTTAATTTAATATTTATATATTACATTATTATGTATATAACTTTGTTTTATTATTTTGCGTGTTCGAACGTATAGGAAAACTACACTCGATGCAGCTGGACATGCAGCAAAAGAGGCTGACGCTGACGGGCGACAATCTGGATGATTTTGAAATCCGGAGGAAAATTATGAAGGTTTGCCCAGTGAAAATCATAAGTTATGACCCGGCTAATGTTTCAGCACCACGTACCACCCGATTTGGGTACTAATTAAAATATTATTCTAATTATTATACGGATATATGATGCACTGATAGATATGGATTAATTACTCATATTCGATTATACATACGGATAGTAACTATAGAAGCACGAATTATATATACGGATAGTCGGTTTAAGACGAATATTCCATCATTTTCCCTGTATAGGATGGTTTATTTGTAATTATAGATTAATTCATATTCTGTACGTATATTAACATCTAATGTAAACTTGATTATAATGCTAAACAAGATATTATGAGTAATAAATTTGAAGCAAATTTAAACTGGGTTGGGCGAGGTAAGGAATTAATAGGCCAGCCCAACTCCTTTATGTTATGTGCCAGCCCAACTCCTTTTATGTTATGGGCTTAGCCAACTGGACCTTCCTTCGGACTATGGTATAATCGACTTGGGCATGCTTCGGAGAAGGCCGTTAATTTACTTCCTTTTTTTCGTAATACCACACACTTATTGGTTAAACTGTGTGAGGTTTGTCACCGTGCCAAGCATCTTCGTAGTTCTTTTCCCTTAAGCACTAATAAAAGTCCGTGTGTGTTTGAACTTGTTCATTGCGATTTATGGGGGCCTTATGATTCTTCTGTGTCGTCGGCGGCTCGTTATTTCTTGACCATTGTCGATGACTTCTCACGCGGGGTTTGGATTTATCTTATTTCAAATAAAACTGAGGTGTATGCCAAGTTTAAGCCTTTTATTGCCCTAACTAAACGTCAATTTAATGTCGACATTAAAATTGTCCGTAGTGACAACGGGACTGAATTTAATTCTTTAAAAGACTATTTTTTGACCGAGGGCATCATTTTTCAATTCTCTTGTGTCGGTACCCCACAACAAAATGAGAGAGTCGAGCGTAAACATCAACATATCTTAAATGTGGCTCGTGCCTTACGCTTTCAATCCGGTCTTCCTATTCAATTTTGGGGGGAGTGTGCTTTAGCCGCAGCCCATATTATTAATCGCACTCCATCTCGGTTATTGAATGGCCTTACTCCATACGAACTTATTTTTGGTCGTCCCCCTCCTTTTGAATCCTTAAAAGTATTTGGCTCGTTGTGTTTTGCCCATAATCAACGGGCCAGAGGAAATAAGTTTGCCAGTAGAGGTCGAAAATGCGTGTTTATGGGCTATCCGTCGGGCAAGAAGGGGTGGTACGTTTATAACCTTGATCGAAATGAATTCTTTACATCTAGGGATGTTGTGTTTTATGAGGACAAGTTCCCTTTTTTGGAAGGTCAAACCCCTATGAACCTGGCAATTCGTATGTTATCGATTGGGATTTACCTGTTGGAACGGACTGTCCAAACAGCCCAAATCCCAACCCCCTGATTCACCCCCTCACGTTGCAAACAGCCCACGCCCAAATAGGCCTCACAGCCCTCCTGACCAAAATCCCCAACATTCTACTCCTGGCCCAGAACAAAACCCTCCTTCTAGTCCAACCCCCACTACCGGCCCAACTGCCACAGCAGGCCCAGATCAATACCCTCCCCTACCAGACCAGCCCCCCACCTCTCCCAGACCAGGCCCAAATGCCCACACCCACCATCCTAATAGTGCACCCGGCCCAAATGCCCACACCCACCATCCTAATAGTGCACCCGGCCCCCCGGTCACGGCCATTGCTCCTCTAGGCTGTGGTCATCGACTCAAAATCCGGTCTACTGCCCTTAACGATTATGTGGTTTAAAAGACGACACGAGGTAGTAACGGCTCTTCCTCTGCTTCCGCCCTCTCTTCGTTTCCCTCAGGTACCCTATCCTTTGGCTCATTACTTTACTTGCACTAAATTTTTTGCCCCTTATCAGTCCTACTTAGCTGCCCTTACCTCTCACACTGAGCCATGAAATTTCAAAGAAGCTGTGAATGATAAGGGTTGACGCCAAGCTATGGAGTCAGAAATGCAAGCTCTTGTTGATAATGGTACTTGGACCATGGAACCTCTTCCACCTGGAAAGAAAGCTCTCGGGAGCAAATGGCTCTATAAAATTAAATACAGGTCTGATTCAACCATTGAACGCCTTAAAGACCGATTGGTTGTGTTTGACAATCATCAGACAGAGGGGGTTGATTATGATGAGACCTTTGCCCCGGTTGCTAAAATGACGACAGTCCGCTCTTTTCTCGCTGTTGTCGCTTCGAAAAAATGGCATCTCCATCAGATGGATGTCCACAATGCTTTTCTTCATGGTGACCTTGATGAGGAGGTCTATATGCGCTTGCCCCCGGGTTTCCAGTCCTCGGTTCCCGGTCTTGTCTGCCGTCTTCGAAAGTCCCTATATGGTCTCAAACAGGCACCTCGCTGCTGGTTCGCTAAATTAGGCGTGGCACTCAAAGATTATGGGTTTTCCCAAAGCTATTATGACTACTCATTGTTCACGTTGGTTCGGGATTCCGTGCATCTCCATGTCCTTATTTATGTGGATGATCTGATTATTTCGGGTAATGACTTGCCTGCTCTCTCCACCTTTAAAGACTATCTCTGGTCATGTTTTCATATGAAGGACCTGGGTGAATTAAAATATTTCGTGGGCATCGAGGTGGCTGGCAATTCCACAGGCCCGTTCCTTTGCCAACGTAAGTATACTCTTGACATTATTTCCGAACTCGGCCTTCTTGGGTGCAAACCAGCTCCTACACCGATAGAGCAACACCATCGTCTTAGCAGCTCATCAAGTGGCCCTCTTCCGAATCCCGAGTCTTATCGTCGCCTTGTTGGAAGATTGATTTATCTTGCGGTCACTCTCCCGGATATTGCTTATACCGTCCATATCCTCTCCCAGTTTATGAGCTCCCCGAGGCAAGACCATTGGCAAGCGGCAATGCGCACCGTTCGATATTTAAAAGGCACTCCAGGTCAAGGCATTCTCCTTCGAGCTCAAAATGATTTAATACTGAAGGTTTGGTGTGACGCTGATTGGGGGTCCTGCGCTCGTACTCTTCGCTCTATCATTGGCTGGATTGTTTTTCTTGGCTCATCTCCCATTTCATGGAAGACCAAGAAGCAACCCACTGTGTCCCTCTCATCCGCTGAGTCGGAATATCGTTCCTTGGCGGCTCTCACTTGCGAACTCAAATGGCTAAAAGGTCTCCTTGGGGAATTAGGAGTTTCCTTCACGGCTCCCATTTCGGTCTCCTGTGACAACAAATCGGCCATCAATATTGCTCAGAACCCCGTGTTCCATGAGCGTACTAAACACATTGAGATCGACTGTCATTTCGTCCGGGACGCACTCAAAACTGGTCTTATCTCTTTGGCCCATGTATCCACAACTGAGCAACTTGCGGATGTGTTTACTAAAGCGTTAGGGGTTACAAATTTCATTTCTGTACTTGACAAGTTGGGCATTGTTAATCCATATGCTCCAACTTAAGGGGGGTAATAGACCAGCCCAACTCCTTTTATGTTATGTGCCAGCCCAACTCCTTTTATGTTATGGGCTTAGCTTATGCTAAGCTAACCCTTTGTAATGATTCTATAAGTATCGTATGAATGTATGGAAGAGGCAGAAGATTGAGAGCTATCAATTACTATCATTTAACAGGAATGTTTCCGACGAACTAGGTTATTCGTGCACTGTTCAAGACGGAACCACAGCCATGACGTGCGTGATACACGAAGTCGCCCAGGCATGGTTGTGCACGACACGAACTGGTGTAGGACTTGTCGTGCACACCACTTGAGCTCACCAATGCAGCTTCGTAGATAAGAATTTAATTTTATTCAAGTTTTTATTAGGGGCTGATAAAAAATCGGGTGTAGATAAGGAAAAAAGTCCTCTCGAAAGAGAGAAAAAAAGGTTATACTCGTATATATAATATTACATTTTAAACTTAATCAGCCGTACTCCATCTATTTAAACAAATGATTTGGATGAAGAGAGTATACACTACACTCCGTAAATTTCACGGTATCAAATATTGTACACAGTAAAATCATACATACTGTCATGACTTTGTTCATACAGGTTCTTCAGAACTCTTGAAGTCTGTAAATGAAGAATCTATTCTAGCTCTTTATGATTTGAGAATTGAATTAATCAGTAAGATGACCTGCAATACCGCCTTTAATTTACATGAAATAACGTGAAAGGCGACAATAAATTTGGAAGCTTTCATCATGACCAGAAGGAGATGTTTAATTTGCCATTGTTCAAAGAACGGAACAAGTTGGAGACGGAGACGACTCCCACCACAGTTTTCGCATACATGGCACTCTGTTGCCATCTCTGGGCGGAATCCGACAGCTTTACTTGAGCTAGCATAGGCTGAACTGCTGAAGTAAAATGAGATGGACGATTGAAAACTCAAAATGTGAAGTATGGGCCTTCTGAGACGCTCTTGGCCGGAGAATAGCCAAGAACAAAACGTTTATGATAATGAAAATTTACCTGCCGCATCCATCAGTAACAAGTTGATGATTCAAACAGAAAGATGTAAATGATAATCCATATGAATTCAGCTTTCCCTTCGTCGGGCTTGTTCTAGTTTCTGTACTTTCTGAATGTTTCTTGGGAACAATACGTCATTTAGATGTCTCTCAGCACTGTATTCGGAAGTAGCCTGAAAAAGTACCCAACTGATTTTTACGGAGTACATGAAAGTTTGAACTGCAATGCAAAGTCCGTGCAACCAAATATATAGATCGACTCGACAGTGTAGCAGTGTACGGGATACTAGGGTATGTACCAGTGTTTTGAAAGGGAAAAAAAGCGATAGGGAAAGATACCTGGGAATTAAACGTGAATCGCAATGTCTGTACTTGGGTTCCTGAGCAAACTCGCAAGTCAAACCCAAGGGCATCTATACCGATAAGAGATGCCTCCTGTAACACAAGCAAGGGCAGTTAAACACCTGACTTATTTATCATACGTATTAGAACTGTCATACGTGCATTACTGAGCAACGGCATTCAGGAAACTTTCGCAACAAAATCTTAGACGGCAAAGTTCAGTCTAACAAGCATGAATCTATAAAAATAGAAGTGTTTCACCTCGACTTGAAGATCATTACATCTCCAACAGAGGGATTTGAGGGCATTAGTGGTCTTCTCTCCAGCAGCATTTACACGAGATATTATTTTGGCAGCTGAATGAGCAATTGCATCAGGGCATGCCTTCTTGTAATCTTCAACGTCCACGGCAATCTGCCAGGAAAGATTGATTCAGGTTAATAGTTCAACAAACCCTTATATCAAGACGAGAAAAACTTGTTGAATAATTTGAAAACCAGTTTGCAAATCGTCGATAACATTGGTACTTTAGATGGCGGTTTCAGTAGCATAAACAGTACCCCAATACCTTATTTCCATCAGCTGAAATTAGTTGAATCTTAACCATCTCCAGCTTATAGAATGCAGTCCCTATTGCTAAGCCATTATCACGTTCCGAATCATCATCCTTCACAGCGCTATCTTCAGAGGAAGCTGACATATGTGCATGCCCATTAATACCAACATCTACCTTCTCTTTCCGAGCGTTTAGATTCTTGCTGTCAGCAATCTTCGATGTATGACTCGACATATGCTTTTGAATAACAAACTGTTCGTCAATAAAGGCGGGTCTTAGGAGACCCTGAACAGCTATCCCAGCTGGTTGCTGCTCCATAAAATCTATAGGGACATCAGATACAACCTGTGAAGAGAACGGGATTTTTTAACTAAAAGTTTGAATTATCGATGAAATAATTTAGAATTTAGAAACCCTTTTGGCATTAACTGAAAATCAAACAAAATTTAATCAAAAGTTGAATTTTTTTTATTAAATATGCACATCAATCTACATTTTCAAATTAGAACATGGAAAGACGTAAAAATTATTAGACTTGAATTAACTAGGAACCTCACTACCTCAGCGATTTTTTTGGCGAAATACATAGGATGAGATGAGCGCATCGTTTCCAGATTAGCCCAGTCCCCCAAAGACCCATCAGAATCACCCTGATCCTTTTCGTCTTCAAGGTTATCAATCCAACCCTACGATACAAAGTTGCCGAGGAAAGGAAACAGCTAATTATCAGTAAAATATTGTTTAGAAGCGATAATAAAAATAATATGTATAAAGCCAAGAGTCCCACCCCCTCAAACTCGTCATCTCCATCATCATCATCACTGTCATCATCATCATCACTGTCATCATCGTCGTCAAAATCAATTTCTTCCTCGTCTATTCCCTCAATGCCAAAATCAATTGAAGCTGGACCGGAAAGCTCCATCTCACTCGACATGTGCTTTGTATCTAGACCAATGATGACTTGCTGCATGTAGGAAAACCCGTGTTCCATGGTGTAAATGCATAAGAAAGACGCAGAATGATATGTTTGCGCACTCTATCATACACATTACTCACCTGTTAGTCGGCCAATCTTTTTACGAAAAATTAGCTGGCTTTGAATCGTTAATTTAAAGACGTAGCGCAAGGGTGATAACTGATAAGGAATTAGCCGGCTTTACATGGTCAATCCGAATATACAATGAGGCTAAACCTGAACAGTGGATCTTGCTTCAGACCACAATTTTGGTTTGAAATAAGAAGACGGGATTTTGCAACCATTTTACAGCCAAATGTAACCATTATTTACAAACAGCTTATCATAAGCTGTAACATTGACCATACTATTGTGGTTACATTTGGCTGTAAAATGGTTACAAAATCCCGTCTTATTATTTCAGACCAAAAGTGTTGGTCTGAAACAAGAATTTGCCAAACCTGAAAGGCTGAACTCTATCCATATACCATACTGATATTTTGACACACTATAAACCGTATATTCTGTAATCCTTCAATTTACAGTTATTAAGATACTTACCACATAGTTATTATCAGAAGTCAGGGTCTGCATAATGTCTTCATCATTATTCACCTGGAAGTAAACATCTACAAAAAGCCACATATGCGACCTTCAGTGAAACCAGTAGGGAGAACAAATAATCGTAAATCAATTACTCGTAATTATTAAAGAACAACACTAAGACGAACTCACTTCCATGTTCATCAGTCAAGTAAGGCAGCTCTGGCCAGAAAATATTCTCATAAACTTCATCGTTGATCAATCCAGAGAACATAAGAGTAGCTTTGCTGTTCACCTGACAACACATGACAGGCAATTTCAGCTAAAGATTAAATGTGACTGTGATGATCGCCACCATCAAGACCGCCACTACCACGACAACAACAACTCACTTCCGGGTTCATCATATATTACCAGATGACCCAACACGGATATTGCATTAAATGACAGCAAATATACAGTACAGAATCAGCCACTGGTTTAATGAGTCATGATTGGAGGTTATATAGGGGTAAAGCTTCGTACATCCAACCTCTCCTTGCAGTTAGTGTGAGCCATTAAGATACTACGATAATGTTGTGACCGTTGTTATGATCCCATGATTGTTTGTTAAACTTTTGCATACAAAGAATGATCCTTTACGATATCTAGACACAGCAGATACGTTTCCGGTTTCTCCAAAGACGACAATCACAAAGGAGGAACAAATGCACACGCAGTTGCAAACAGGCTACACCACTCTACGACAAGTCGACAACCCTCGTAGTCATAACTCATAACTCATAAGCAAGCAAATTCAGATACTAGTCCACAGAAAAATTGCAAAGAAAGAAAACACTAGCAACACCTCAATAATGGTTCTGCTGGTTTCAGCAGGCGAAAGTCGACCATCACCAGCTCCAGCTGCTTCCGAGTCCGAAATATCTTCAAATGGATGATAACCAGACTTGCCATTCCTCCCAACCTGATCAAAACCTGACCCTAGATACTTCCCACATGCTTGAATCCTATTATTAGCTAACCCTCTTCTTTTATTCACAGAACTGTCAAACCTTCTCCTCAATTTCTTCAATTTATTCCTGTTAAACCACATAAAAATCACAACTTTTTTCTACCCAACATAGCAAAATACAAATCCCAATTACTTTCTCACAAAACATCAACATAACAAAAGAAATATCGACTCCGTCCCAATCATTTGTTTACTATTGATTAAAATACCTCTCACACAGAATAAAAAATGTAAACAAATGACTCAGACGGAAAGAGTAACTCAATTCAAATTGTAAAAAGAACTAAACTTTATCTGAATTTGATTATTTAAAATAATGGGTTTCAAGTTAAATTACCAAGGGACTGCAAAATTAACTCCAATAACATCATCAGAACACCATATTGGACGGCAATCTGAACACAATTAGCAAAAAAAATGCAACCATATTAAATCAAATAATAAATAATTACATACTCCCTCCGTCCCCGTCATTTGTTAACCTATTTTATTTGCATTATCGTCCACTTGTCATTTAATTAATAATAAAAACAATTGGTACTCTCATTTCTACTTGTTCGTTGTGCCAAAAGCAAACGTAAACAAATGACCAGTACGGAAGAGAGATACAAAAAGTAAAACAAGTGGAAACTTACAAGTTATAGAAGAGGAAGACAGCAAATGAGCAGCCATGGATGAATCAATAAACATAGAAAATAGTGTTACTTGGATTTAAACGAAAAAAAAAAAGTTTTGGAAGATTAGAATAAAAGTGGAAGATGCCTTTATGTTCTTGTTTTTCTAATCCTCTTGTGTTTCATGCGTCTTTTTGGTTCCCAGATTCTCCAAGTTGACTTGTACAGTAGTACATTTCAATCTAGCAGTTGTTTTAATCTCGACTCGGTTTCAAATCCCGTCAACATTAAAAATCCTCGGAAACTTCCTTTAAATGGTTAACGACTTAATGTTATCCCATTATCGTGTCTCATCTTATGTCTCGAACACTCTCTTCTATTGACACGAGATAAAACACGGAAATTAAACCGATTCTTGACTACACAGTGGTAGCTGGGTCCGGGTCCTAGTTCTTTGTGAGCAATGTAAGTACAGTAAATGGCAGATATTTTGGTGCATACATTAGATTTTGTAGATTTTTTTGGAACTTACTAAATCCGCGAGTTATTTTACTCAATGCCACACATTTTTCCCATTTATTCCGAATATATCCTTTTTATTTTTATCATCCCACCAAAACAAATAAGAGAAATAAAAACCCCTAAAATCAACTCACTTCAAGTTTTGATTTTACAGCAATTGAATTTCCCGATTTCAACAATTGTTCTAAAATCTGATTTTACTGCAATTAATATATAAATATTCTAAAATACATCCCAATTGGATTTCCCGATTTCAGTTCAATTTCAGAAATGGATTGAATTTCAGATCAGTTTAAACCCTAATTGTTAAAAAACCCTTTTTAAAATAAAAACATCAACTAAATTGAATAAAAGACGGAACTTAATAAAATATTACGATAAAACGACGAACTTACGTTTGATATGTGCGAGTTACGATCATCATAGTCGAACGAATAAGAGATTGATTAGGTTTAAAAAGAAAGAAGTCTTTTAATTCTTTAAAAGTCTTTTTAATTTTTTTTTACTAAGGACAATTATGGGAATTTAGGGTGAAAAAGTGTTGGATTAAGCACATTAGCGTGCGGGATTTAACAAGTACGATTTTTTTTGTCTCCAGACCGGAGTTAAAATCCCCGGTTATTATTAATTTGTAATATCGCAAACCAGACCATTTTAGTTCTTGAGTGATCAGTGATTAGGCTTCTACAGTAATACACAGCTCAAGAGGTGGAATATAACCGCCAGTCCACCACCACGCGAAATTGATAACAGCATTCGAAGAGTTCAAAGTCTCGAAGATGTATATAGGCCTTGGTGAAACCAGGGTAAATCCAGTCTACAACAAAGTCACAACGCTCATTGAGAACATCATGTAGTACAACAGAGACTGCCCGTGTTGATCGCCAGCTCTATCAAAAATGTGTGAATTCAGTCGATAACCTGGAAAATTGACGTTCTAGTATCACTATGACCTAAATTTATTCAGTTGACAATTGGTTGGGAACTGTGTAAATACTAACTACTCATCATCTGAATCCGAGCCCTCTGAGCTTGAGGGTTCATCTTTCTTACGCGCATTGCCATTGGCGACAGCCCTCTTCTTTGCATCTTTCCTGTCTTCTTCGTCCTCACTATACTCGCTCTCATAATCCTCATCGTATTCCTCCTCTTCAATATCTTCTTCTTCCTCGGCACCATCCTCTATTGCAGGACCCTCTTCGGCAAAGGCCCCTCCCCTAGTTCCAGCCCTAGTCCGTTTCATCACCTTAACCTTCAAACTCGTTTTTGTGTCGCAACCAATCCAAGAATCACACAAGCAATAACACGTCATAGCGTAATTCCCCTCAGCCGGGGCCTGGAACTTACCCATCACCAGGCGAGACCCGCTCTTGACTTTGTCAACCGCTTCTCGAACCGCTACACTGGTTTCTCTCGAGCTAGCGCCAGAGACCTCCATCATGTCCTCAATCGCCTTTGAGGCGGTAGTCAGGGCTGTGGCTTCATCCATGAAACTAATCTTTTGTGAGAACCAAACATTATTAGAGTTCGAGTCTGCTAGTAAAAACCAGATATTTTCATCCTTGTGATTTGGGTAGAAAGGAGCATGGGGAAGAGCTCCGATTAAGCCATTCGGCCGGGCCAATTTGACCCAAGCCTGCACTGTTACAATGTCGCCTTCTTGAATACCCTCTTCACCTTCAGTTTCACACTTGACTTCCATGGATAGTGATGGCATCATCTCAAGCACTCTCTCTACATCCTCTACTTCAATGGCAGAAAACCCAGCTGCTTGAGAAAGCAGTTCTGCACGCTCTTCTGGTGTCATGTCTTGGAGCTCCTCAAAAGTCCGCACCTTCTGCAAATGCACAATTTTGGTCATGTCCGGATGCAAAATAAAAACAGAAAATAAATAAACAAGTCCCCCCCTACTAAATGCAATCTTCTGGTTAATTATACACATTACATGGAAAGACTGTGGACCTAGAAAACAGGCCGGAGGTCCAATCGTTTTTCCGTCAGGTCTACAACTCTACAGAATGTTCTTAAACAACGTTAATTCTGTTTTTCCTCGTCCATCCACCGGTCCACCCATGCCAATGTGACACCTATTTCTCTCAAACGCTACAACAACAACAACATCAGAGCCTTAGTCCCAAAATGTTTTGGGGTCGGCTGACATGAATCGTCATTTGGAACCGTCATGAGTGAAAAAAAAAAAAAAAAAAAAAAAAAAAAAAAAAGTGGAATGAAACAAAAATTGAAAGGCAAAGGGATTTTATAGATTTTAAATCGAAATATGGGTTCTTAAGTCTTAACTAATCTTGAATAAAAAATTTAGGTAGTAACAGAAAAAATGTCGTTTATACGCAACCATGCCAGCCAGGCTCAGGCTAATCAATCACAATCTATAATTGGCAAGGAAAATCCTCCATTGTGCACATATGAATGCCAACAAACCTTGCGACCAATTTTTTTGGTAACAGCCTCACTAAAATGTGGGAGCTGCAGAAACGGTGCAATGCCTTCTGTCGATCCACCACCGGTTTTCTTAGCGCTGAGAGGAACAGCCTGCACATGAATTGATCATGCAGAAAAATAAAAAAGTATGATTGGTTTTCTCTACTACAAAGAAAGTAGAAAAAAAGAGCTATTAAGAGATCACAAATAAACAAGATTTTGATAATGACAAGATACAAGACAATCAAGATTGCATGGGCAGCGACATAAACAGAACTCGGTAGTTAAATCAGAAGAAACAATAACATTAACCATCTTGTATAAGACTGCCTGACAAAAATTTTAAGGTCAGACAGGCCACCTCTAACGCTAAAAGGGTCACTTAAATAGAAAAAAAAAAACGTCACTTTTGACGTAAATAGTTCCATTGTAACTGTCCCCTGCGTTTTAAGATGATGTGGTCAAGTCACAAGTCAAAGTGTCAAACTATACTCAAGAAAATCCGTATCCATCAAATATGCCAATACAAATTAAAGGGTGGGCTTCAAAGCCATATAATAAATAAAAACTTGTTCTTAACATATATAATGAAGATATGTACCACAACACACAACACAAAATGCTTTAACCTCAGAGTAATTATCTCGTTTTCTAATAAGTAAATAGAAATAAGGGTGACATTTAACCTCAGAGTAATTATCTCGTTTTTCTCCAAGTAAGACTACTGAGCTAATGAACTTTGAGGCCTAGTATTGATGTGGCATATCAGTATCACAGCACATATTTAGGCCACTTTTAATGAATAAATGAAAAGAATTTATGAAGAGTTATTCTATCAAAGTAACTCGGAATGTGTGAAGACAAACGTAGGAGAAGATATGAAACTTTAAGCACAATGATCAATTACTTCAAATAAAATGCCAAAAAAGAACATATGTGCATTTAATTTTATTTGTCTTTGAAGCCACAAGCAGCTTCTAGACTCCAGTCACCTATGTGGCGATATCCATGAATACCAACTTCAGTCAGGTGAGCAAAGACTCAGCCTTTTGAATTCAGGCCAAGTTTATGTACAAAAAATAAAACAAAATCAGGCTGCTAAGCTCAATCACATGTACCACAAGTCGATTACTTAAATTTCAGCAAAATGTTTAGTTCACAATATTATTATGATACCTGAATGATGCATTGAGAAAGCTCAATCACCCCAATTGCAGGTCTAAGCCATCCGTGCCCTTGAGCAGAGCGCGGTATAAGAGCCATCTGAACCATAGTATCAAACTTTAGTATCAGCATATCCACTATTTAAGTCAAATTGTAATCGAATCTACATAGAGTATACAAAGAGGAATGTTCCGAAAGCATACAGATAGTTTACTAATTAACATTTGCAAAATTAAGTTAAAAACAAGAATGATGGATAAGCCAAAATGCAAAACAGATTAATAAGAAAATATGAAAACTATTTTCGGAAGTCGCTTTATGCTGATAAAAATTGACCAAAAGTAGATACCCAAACCGCTAAAACTAAATGAGAATACATGTACATATCGAAGAATTCGACTCGCCATGACTGAACCCGGGAAATGGGTCCAAGGAAACTCTTTAGAAAAATATCGATAGTCTGCAATATTCAGTCTTTAGGTGAAATAGAAAGACACAATCATTTTCTTTACTTAGTAACGTCACCCACCCTTTTTGTGAAAAAATAGGGGGGGTGAGAATTGTCGTTAAAGGCGGAGCTAGGGTGGTTGCTGGAGGCCGTCACTTGGTAGGTGGTTATAGGGGTATGGTAAGAGTAGAAAGGAACAAAGTACAAAGAGCAACCATAGGATAAGAATTGAGTTCATACATGTTCTTAAAGCGTGTACACAAATGTCAATATGGTGATAAATCAATCGTTAAAACAGCATTCAACATACATCACAATTAGTTGTATACAGTATCAAATTTAAGTTAAAAATCTTAGCTAACCTTCATTAATTCTTCAAGTAAGCGAGGTGCAAGTTCCAGGACGCGCTTCAGATCACCATCCAATGTTGGGGGTAGCCCAGACGTTTCTCGAGTTAAGTGTGCTTGGATCAGCAATTGTGTCTGAATTCAACAACATTTAAATCATGTATAGTAAAACTTTTTAGTGCAGAAGTCATCGGGGATGAAAATAAATACCTTAACAAGTTGAGGATGCTGCTTCAAAAATTTGGCCTGCTCTTGTTTAATATTTTTGCTGTCCAGATTCAACTCACTCCTGACTAGCAGCAGCAGTTTATGAAGTGGTTCATCATCAACCCTCCGAACTGGGATTTCCATGTACTCAGCTGCCTTGATAAAAACTTCCAATACTTTGCTAAAACCCAAATGCAATGTATAAGCACGTATACTAAATGCGACATTGTAAATTTCAAAATTGTAAAGCTCGACATGCACTTAAGAGCAGACCCCTTCACAAAATCAAGTTAAGATACCGTAGGTCCTCGCAGAATACTAATAATTCAACTATAGCATATATGCGAAGACCATAACATGATTCAGAATTAGCTAAACCACCATAAACTAGAAAGATAGATTATCACTACGCCGTAAGAACAACCCTGCCTGCAAACCGGTAACACAAGGAAATTCAATGACAATCATATCAGGATTCTTCAATGCAAAGTGGTAAATACGCAACAGATGAAGAGGCTTATGCATGAAATTACCTTGGTGCCAAAGATGGTTTCATCAAGTGGTAGTAAGCTAATAGTGTCTGATGCATAACATAGTTTCCTGTATACTTTGACGACCTTGAGAGATATACAACTGCTACCACCAATGGCAACAATATACAGATACCAACAATCCAAAGCAACAATATCCCTCCAGACGCCCCATCACCAATGTTTAATAGGAACTGCGGGAGAGCTATTCCCATTTGAAACCCCTGAAAATATTCAAGGTAGCAATTGATTATGGTAGTCAAGATCCCCTAAGATCCTAATAGAAAAAGATACGGAAATGGCTATGAAAAAAAAGTACCTGTCGCCCATCAGGATGGCCATATTTTTCATAATTTTCGCGGGAGATAGGATCGGTCAAGGCCTGGTACGCCTTTGAAATAAACTCCACAAAATATAGGTTGGCCTCTGCGCACCAAATAAGATATCACAATAAATATGAATATACAAAGGAGAAAATTTTGGGCAGCACAGGTGATGAAATAAACCGCTTCTACCTGGATCGGGATTCTTATCAGGATGGTACTGGACAGATAGCTTTCTATATGCCTTCTTTATTTCAGAGTCGGAAGCTCCAGGTTGCAAGCCAAGAATACTGAATGGCTCAAAAACTTGAAGCTGAACATCCAGCAAGGGGAAATAAATTAAAAGGGGAAATCTTTGGTCAATGTAATGTTGCGAAAGAAAAGAAAAAATACTTTAGAGCCTAGGATGTATTATGAAGCGCCAATACAGCAATCAATTTCTCAAAACAGTACGCCTAACTCAGGGATCAAATTAAAAGGGGGAAGAAAAGATTCATAAAAGCTAATATGTATTACTCCGTATTAAGCATCAATATATCAATTGATTACAGTAGAAAAAAAATCGCCTACCTCACGGCTCATGTTTTTGATGTAATAAACCAGAAAGCCCATAATGACCCAAAGCAACACAAGCGTCAAGTTACTGCAAGTAGAGAAGTTTGAGATCTGCAAATAACAATTGAAAAATAAACACACAAAAGATACAAAAAGCAGCGTGATTGTCATGAAGAAGAGACATGAGAGTCATGGTGGATGGCCAAAATGACTACACACCCTTTGGAATAACGACTTATGGTACTTTCCAGAGCGGGAACATACAGCACACTGACAATGTATGCTTTTCGACTTCTTTTTAGCAGCACGACATAGTTTCATTATGGTGTAAGGCACTAAAGGCAGTGCCATCATGGTCAAAATGAATATAGGGAACAACGAACTATTCTCTTCTGAAGCTGCCATTTTCTGAGATTATAATGCTTATCCGGAATACTTGTCCCTGCATCATCATAGCGGACAATTAATTTGTTAGAACCATAAAGTGTATCTACATGTCAGGAAACAATGTAAGTGAGCCCGACTCAGTGAGTCTATTGTACCAAAAAGCAAGTCACATTTCATACATCAGGAGCAAAAATTGGTTTCTCGTCCCCCTTTTTTGTCATAACAAGAAACATACAACTAAAAAAGACGGTTTCAAACTACTTTCTGACGGCTCTAAGACCTTGTTCTGTCAGCAACAGTCAATATCTAGAGACCCTTCAATGCCTAAAAATGAGTGGTGTATGCACATGTGGGTTCCTGGGGTCTTGATACCCCACAGGTTTTTCGACAAATGATAACTGTTACTAATCGAGAATTATTTTATTTTAAAGACCTCATATTACAAAAGGCCGGGTGATAACGAGTCTAAAAATGACTTCATGCACAAATTTATGGCTCACCACTACCTAAAATGGTCAGACATGAATCCCCCTACCCAAAAGCATTAAGCAAATTGAGCTAAAAGATGCATGAGCAGGTGCTTATTGAGCCATGTGTAGCTAAAAAAATGCAAAGACATCATGGACTAACAAACCTAAACATACAACAAATGTTCCAATTTTAGACCATTAAAAGACGAACAAAACAAAATTAAACTGCCCGTTTCTCCGTTTCAGTTGATTTCTATTTACAGCATACTCCCTCCGTCTCATTCATTTGTCTACCTTTCTTATTCTTTGTGAGGCCTATTTTAATCGGCGGTAAACAAATGATTAGGACAAAGGGAGCAATTCTCGAGCCATCAAATTTCTGATTCAAATAAACTAATCAAAAATCCAAAAACAAAATATGAACTCTTGAAATATGATAACAACATAATCAAGCTACATTTCAACAAACAAGCACACCAACATTAACATTAGCATCTAAAAACTCGATTTCAACCCGAAATCATAAGACATTGTGATACCCTTTAAAACCCACATTAATCCCTAATCCAAATACAATAAATCATACAATTCAACCAATCAAAGACAACAACTTTACAAACAATTTGACCAAACACTTCAATAATCACTTCAAATTGATACATAATTAACCTTAATTACCCAAGATCTTGATCTGGGCACCAATATAAATGCAAACTTTACTCAATTCACATACCCACCAACCCAAATTCTAAAACTATCATTAATTACACCAAAACAAAATTAACAAAAATGGTAAAAATGTAGCAGAAAGTGATCTAATTGAAAATGTATAATTGAAATTATTAAAAATGAGCTATAATTACAAAATTTGATAATGAAATTGAAGGATTATGAAATGAAAATTTACCTTGGATGAAGCAGGGGATGCAATTTGATGGGGGGTTTTGTTTGTGTAATAAAATGGGTTTTATTGAGATTTTATTTCATTTTTGGGGTTTTTCCATTTTTGGGAGAGAGTTATGGTTTTAGGGATGATTTTATTTCACAATTCGTGTCACCTGACTTTAACTCAACGTATTTATGTTTTATCCAATCTGTTTTAGCTCTATTTATCTTAATAAACTGCAATTCAGCTAAATTTAACTTACTTTAGCTCAATTTAATTCAATTCACAGGGTTAGTGTATTCCGCAACTCATCTAGAATTGCAAACATTTGGATTGGTTGAGGGTTGGTACTTATGAGGTGACTTGAATAGAGTAGTTTTATCATCAAGTTTTGTAGAGACAATGATCCGTATATCCTAAATATGGTTAGGATTGCATATTAGCCCCCTCTAGCTCAACTTTTAGGACAGAAAATATGAACCGCCACACCCAACTGGCTCATTGAAAAAGCTTTTGAAATGGTTTTCTACCTACTTGGGACAAGCCAAACTCGATGGATCGCGCCCAGTAGCCTGCCTCGCAAGGATTGGTCTTAAGTCATGATGGCCAAGTTCAACTCCTACTTGTTTAATTCTCAACTTTTAGTGCGCGATAAAAAGCGTTATGGGTCAAGTTATATTGTTTATCTATTCGATTGTAGAGCGTATAATCTTGATCAGTTTTGATAGCTCTGATCTGGTCAAATCATATAGATAATTTTGGACTAACTTATAGCATATCACGGAATAATGAGGTTAAATTATGTTAATTATTATCCATTTATCGGTTAAATCACACCATTTTTTTCCAGTTTATTATCATTTGGAGAGATTTGATGCAATCAATTCAAGTTAGTGTCATTTATACCTTTTTAATCCTAATAATGAAGTAGGGTTTCGGATCGGATACCCGATCCATACTCTGCCCTAGTTTCTATAGATACTCAAGAAGCCTTTTTAACACGCACGCAAAACCGTATCTACATTGTAAAATTTGCAGGCCATGAATCTCCTACTCGAATTTTGATGTATTCATGATGTTTTCTCAGCTACTGGAATGCCACAATTGCATCTACCCGCTTTGTTGAGTTTGAGGATGAGCTTGAATAAAACATTGGGTTGAAAGGATGGTGAGGGAAAGGAGAAAAGTGGACAAAATAAGCCCAATTTGGGGTTTTAATTTGAAAATTGAGAAATTAAATAACTAAGGAGCATGTTACATTAGGATTTAATTGGAGGGAAATTAAGTTTAATTGAAGCAAATTACCGGGAAATTTGGGTTAGAAAAGGATGATGAGGAGGCTAATGAAATGCATTAGGAGAAAAGAAAGAAGCATCAAATCAATTTTACCGTTAGTCAAGACGGAATATTGATTTTTTTTACGGAAAACTGATTTTGGCGTTATTAGACAAAAAAAAAACAGAAAAAGTTAGGTGTTGTTGGGCAAAAAAATAACTTTAGGTATTATTATTTCTACAAACAAAAAATTCTTAGATGTCATCACGAACGAAACACCTCCAGTATTAACCGAAAATAGCGGCAAACTAATAAATCCGTCGACAATCAATATCACGATCGAGTTCGGTCGGGAAAAATATACTCCCTCCTATTCCATATTTTCTTCCCCTATTTCCTAAAACGGATTATTCAGGTTTTCTTCCCCTTTCCTATTTTGGAAACTTTTATTCTTATTTTATTCATTTCTCTCTCTTATTACCAAACCCCACCAACTCTTTTTACTTCTATTTTATTACTTTTTTAATGTTTGTGGCCCACAAATTCTTATTTAATTCCTAATTATTCATCCCTCTCTTCTATCACCAAACCCCACCCAATTTTTTACACTTATTTTCCTTAATCCCCGTGCCCAACCCAAAGGGACAAAATATGGAATAGGAGGAGTACTATATAGTCAGTAATTATTACCGACCGCAGTCCGCAGCCCTTTATCGAACAATACGGGTTGACCCGACTCACACTGACCTGCCTTGCCCAACCGAGTCAACAATTTATGACCCCGCCAACCCACCCCTACACCCAGGACAATCCCGTACTACTTAGAGAAAAAAAGAAAAACGCAAGAGGCAAAAGAAACTCAACGTCACCACGCAGCCACATCATCACCTCCGCTCAGTCACCGTGCTCCAGCCGCCCTTCCGTCGTCACCACCAGCCTACACGCAAAGCGAGCTATTACTCCTCTCTTTTCGACTCTTCTAATTGCTTATTTGTTCTAGGTATAAATTTCTTCTTCAATTTCTTTTTTTTTGGTTTGTTGATTTAATTGAGTTTATTATTGTTATTTACCTATAATATTGAGTAGCCATTGCTTATTTGTTATCGATTAAAGGGAGAGTTGGAATTGGTTAAGTATACGTCATTTAACTAGGACTTTATTAAGTTTCCCCAAAAAAAATTAATATGTTGGTATAGAATGTAGGATCGTCTTATATAAATTCATTAATACACACGTGGTTTGTAGTTATCCCATTTTTAAGTATAAAACGAATTGTATCGTCGTAAAGAATAATTAATGAAATAATTATTATATTTAGTTTAAGAGAAAGTGTCGATTTTACAACTGTAGCAATTTTCTTTTATTTATTTTTTAGATAAGGTAAGAAACTTAAATTGATCATCTAGAATAACATGTGATGCATGACATTTCTATGTATACTCATTACTCAATAAGCCTTTCTATTTAATATTATATAAATTAGGTGGCATTAATGTGTGATGTGACATCAAGATAACATGTAACACATGACGTTTCTATAGATACTCAAGAAGCCTTTTTAACACGCACGCAAAACCGTATCTATATTGTAAAATTTGCAGGCCATGAATCTCCTACTCGAATTTTGATGTATTCATGATGTTTTCTCAGCTACTGGAATGCCACAATTGCATCTACCCGCTTTGTTGAGTTTGAGGATGAGCTTGAATAAAACATTGGGTTGAAAGGATGGTGAGGGAAAGGAGAAAAGTGGACAAAATAAGCCCAATTTGGGGTTTTAATTTGAAAATTGAGAAATTAAATAACTAAGGAGCATGTTACATTAGGATTTAATTGGAGGGAAATTAAGTTTAATTGAAGCAAATTACCACAAAGGGGAAATTTGGGTTAGAAAAGGATGATGAGGAGGCTAATGAAATGCATTAGGAGAAAAGAAAGAAGCATCAAATCAATTTTACCGTTAGTCAAGACGGAATATTGATTTTTTTTTACGGAAAACTGATTTTGGCGTTATTAGACAAAAAAAAAACAGAAAAAGTTAGGTGTTGTTGGGCAAAAAAATAACTTTAGGTATTATTTCTACAAACAAAAAATTCTTAGATGTCATCACGAACGAAACACCTCCAGTATTAACCGAAAATAACGGCAAACTAATAAATCCGTCGACAATCAATATCACGATCGAGTTCGGTCGGGAAAAATATACTCCCTCCTATTCCATATTTTCTTCCCCTATTTCCTAAAACGGATTATTCAGGTTTTCTTCCCCTTTCCTATTTTGGAAACTTTTATTCTTATTTTATTCATTTCTCTCTCTTATTACCAAACCCCACCAACTCTTTTTACTTCTATTTTATTACTTTTTTAATGTTTGTGGCCCACAAATTCTTATTTAATTCCTAATTATTCATCCCTCTCTTCTATCACCAAACCCCACCCAATTTTTTACACTTATTTTCCTTAATCCCCGTGCCCAACCCAAAGGGACAAAATATGGAATAGGAGGAGTACTATATAGTCAGTAATTATTACCGACCGCAGTCCGCAGCCCTTTATCGAACAATACGGGTTGACCCGACTCACACTGACCTGCCTTGCCCAACCGAGTCAACAATTTATGACCCCGCCAACCCACCCCTACACCCAGGACAATCCCGTACTACTTAGAGAAAAAAAGAAAAACGCAAGAGGCAAAAGAAACTCAACGTCACCACGCAGCCACATCATCACCGCCGCTCAGTCACCGTACTCCAGCCGCCCTTCCGTCGTCACCACCAGCCTACACGCAAAGCGAGCTATTACTCCTCTCTTTTCGACTCTTCTAATTGCTTATTTGTTCTAGGTATAAATTTCCTCTTCAATTTTTTTTTTGGTTTCGACTCTTCTAATCCGCTTGCCATTCCGTTTCATAAAAGAAGGATCGACAAAGTAGAATAAGATGATTAATCCTATTAGTTAAACTAAAGTGATGTATTTAGATCTGAATATGGAATTATGCCACCGTAAAACTTGAATAATGTATTTAATGCTCATGATTCAAACCCGGCACACTAGGTTGGAAAGCAATGCTATTATCATTCCACCACAGGATATTTATTGTACCTTCAATTGGATATTAGTGATTTATCTACAATTCAACATTATTTGGATCCGTCTTCTAAGTCAATTTTTTAAAATTTTATCACGATCGAGTTCAGTGGAATAAAGTATATATAGTCAATAATTATACCGACCGCATTCCGCAGCCCTTTATCAAACAATGCGGGTTGACCCGACTCACACTGACCTGCCTTGCCCAATCGAGTCAACAATTTATCACCCGCCAACCCACCTCTATACCCCAAGGCGAGGACAGTCCCGTACTCCCTCTATTATCTATCTATAAATATAATTAAAAGACAAACTAAAGCATCACATCTCACCATTCAACTATTTAAGAGTAATTATCAAGCCACATCATCCTTTCTTATTTTGAAAAGAAAAAGGAAAAGAAAAATGATATTTTAAACATTAAATGCAAATTAAAGCATAATGTTAAAAAAATTAAACTTAAAAATTAAACTAATATATCTAATAATATTGAACACAAATTATAATTCTCATTATAATTTTTCGAAACAATGTCAATCATTCAATCTATTTTGAAAAATAATTCACAAATAAAAGTTTAGAAATTTTTATTTTGACAAATTTCTTTTAGGTTAAATTAATTACATAACAAAAAAAAAACAATAATTGTGACAAAATAGTAATAAACATATCAATAATCGTGGCAAAATAATAATAATCCGTGGGAAAAACTTGGTAAATTGTGGAAAATATATTTTGATTATATATTACTTGTAGTTTTTTTTTGTTATGAGTCCTTTTGTCATCAAAGCTTATTGAGGCTTTAAATCTGAGTTTGTATAATACCAACAGCGTGACAATATATCTAATCCCGTGAATTTCACGGGTATTACAACTAGTTGCATACTTATAAAAAAGAAAAAGAAACTCAACATCACCACCGCAGCCACATCATCACCGCCGCGCAGCCACCGTCCTACAGTCTCCAGCCGCCCTTCCGTCGTCACCACAAGACCCCACATAAATATGTTTTCTCTTACGTATTAGGAGAAAATTGAGATTAAATGTCCACTTGTGAATAGTGTACAAAAAGCAAACCTGTCATGTGGAATCGAACGGAGGGAGTATATAAATAATATTAAGTAAAACGCGTATATAAATAAGCAATATATTTAATTATATTTGTGTCAAACGGCAAACCCTTCTCAGTTCCCACACCACCCGACCAACTTCCCAAATCCCCAATTTCCCAGCACTCGTGTAGTCGTGTTCATCAATCTCAAATCGCCATCGTTAACATAACCTTAATTGTCAACTTCTTCCCTCAATCAAATCAAATCCCCTCCCTGTTCTAATTGTCAACTTCTTCCGCTCAGCTACCGTGCTCCACCGCCCTTCCGCCGTCACTACCAACCTACACGCAAAGTGAGCTATTACTCCTCTCTTTTCTACACTTCTAATTGCTTATTTGTTATAGGTATACATTTCTTCTTCAAATTTTTTTGGTTTGTTGATTTAATTGAGTTTATTATTGTTATTTACCTATAATATTGAGTAGCCATTGCTTATTTGTTATCGATTAAAGGTAGAGTTGGAATTAGTTAAGTTAGGATTTGATTGAATTAGGGAATTTGGGGATTTTTTTTTGCTTTAAGTTCATATAATTGAGTTTATTATTGTTAGTTACCCCCAATATTGATTATCAATTGATTAGTGTTTTTTTCTAGTGTTCCTTTTAATGGTGAAATGTTGTCTAGTGTCTTGTTTACTTAGTAGTAGCATGTAAGCATGTATTATGGGAGTATCTAGCATAAATCAGCCACTTCACTTGACAAAGTAGTTGTATCCGAGTTCCGAACCAAGGAGTTGTTCTTCTTCTTGTTCAGATACGTGGGTTATGTGTGGGTAGTTGTGGGCTATGTTGCTCAGACTCATTTAGAAGGATCGGACATGGTCCGTGTTGGACTGACTAAATATTTATGAAAAATATGCTTATTTTGAATTAAATTGAAATGTCGAAGTGTCATACCCTTGTCGGAGTGTCGAATGTCGTACATGGGTACGTGAGGGGATTAGAAGAGTCGGGGTAACATAGCTTGTGGGATAAGCAGTGAAAGACTTGACAAAGAAGATAAGTGATGTTTGGAATTGGGACGTCACAGTGGGAGTGATACAACAGTAAATTAAGCACATTTTTTTCGTAAAAGAAGTGTAAACTGAATGGGTTAAAGGAAGAGGAAGTATATGTTTTACTGTAAAAAACTACTATGTAATATACTATACGTTGGAACACCATACACCTTACTTGATACCGATGTGTTGGTGCTCATATAACTGACCTCACATTGGTTGTCTGACTTGAAATGAATAGGTGAATGAACTCTTACTTATTAGGGTGTACGATATTGTACATCGGGTTCAACTCATTTTATACTCACTTCAATTTAATTCGGTTTAGATAAGTTCGGTAAAAACGTGCGTTAAGTCCGCTAATAGCCCCAGCCCTTCATTAATCAACATCTCCAATTCTCCATCGCTCAACAAACGCCAACAATACTCTTCCTTATCGCCACTTGTTGTTGCTGGTAATCTCGTCATCACCATTTATTCACTTCGAATTCATATCAACACTCGTTTACTAATTTGATTCGTAGTAATTGTATTTCTAATTAATATCCCTCAAATGTTATTGTTGATTTTAAGTCGGGGAAATTAGGGTTTATGTAAACTTGGGGATAATTGATGCTATGGTAATAATAAACTTCACATCGTTGTCGCTAGTGGTTTGCGGCTTTGAATTTACGGAAAATTGGGGAATTTGTTAACTAGGGTTTTTTTGTTGATTTAGGGCTTTTGACGGTATCTGAATGTATGTTTAACAGTCGGTGTAATTGTATTAGATTGATATTGTGGTGTATGTTTAGGAATTGTGAACCAGTTCAATTATTTAGGGTTTTTGATAGGATAATTTTGGTAATTGCCGGTGTAATTGTGTTTAATTGATATTATGGTGCATGTTCAGATGATTAATTGGTGGACATATGTTGTGTACAATTTTCCCAGACTCGTTTAGAAGTATCCAGCATGGGTCCGTGTCCAAGTGTCAATGTGTCATACCCTTGTCGGAGTGTTGAGTGTTTGGACAGTGGTACATTGGGGAATCAGAAGAGTCGGAGTAATTAAGTTATCTATTGTTATTTCATTGTTGTTAAACTCCCGATCCGGATCGTAGGATCTTACGATTCTACGATTCAAAAAGTGGTGACCGATCCCGATCCTATGTAGGATCTTAATTTTTTAGGATCTTACGATTCAACTTGCGTCAAATTTTTCCGGAGTAGAATCTTAACCCGGTCCTACGATCTTACGATTATACCACCCGATCCTCATTATTAACATTTAATTTTTTTTTCAGTTCCTAAAATTTTAGATATGATTTTGAAGATAGAAATCTAATATAAACGAGAATAATTAATAGGCACATGTTAGGATAAAAGTGTTTTGCTATTTAAGCACAAGATTTTAATATATTTTGATAGCACAATTATGTATTTTACTTAATTTGTAGGATCTTACGATTCTACGATCCAATCCTACCAATTCGATCCTAAGATGTTCATCGATCCAAAGCAGGATCCCGATCCTAAAAACCTTGGTTATTTGTACTCAAGGGAGAGGAATAAGAGTGATGCGGTGAGATTTTGGAGGTTTATTTAAATCAGTTGGTATTTGTGAATTGTGATGTTAAATTGTTAGTGGTGATAAACTGATAATGTAGTACAGGAGTGAATTAAGGAAGTAAAACTGTGAAAGTGAGGGTGGTGGAGCTGTCCAGATACGAGAAAAAGGAGAATGACGTTAACTTGAGTCTAGTCATGGCGGTCTTAGACTCTTATTGTTTTGATGTGATAGTAATATACTAATATGATAACCAAAGTATTTGAATGACGCCTGTTAGCTTGTATATCCATCAATTTATTTCAATATGGTCACTAACAACAGTAAAAGTCTGTAACACGGTTGTTCAAAAATGAGAAAATATTTTAGTAGTTATTTATCTTGATTCATGGATCACGTAGATTGTTTGGGTTGGTGAGTGTCTTTTGTATAACCTTTATGCCCATGTATGAGATTGGTGTAGCCGGGATTCCCTGTTAGGAGGGGCGAAAAATTTCTGCGGGGGCAAACGATTACTTTCATAACATAAATTTGAAAAAACTTCGGAAATTTAACTTAAAGAAGTAGCAAAAGTGTTGTTCCTTTTTTTTTTTAAGTAGCAACCGAATTAGATTGCTTGTTTATTAATCTTGACTAATTTGTGCATGTTCTTAGTGGTTTTCTCTTTAAGTTAGTGCTGCAACGTTTTGGTGCTCATGTATCATTTTCGTTGTGCTTTTTGGTATCCATGTCAAGTTTATAATAGTTGATGTATTCTAGGTCACATTTTCTGATCAACTAACCTGATCGGACTCGGCTTGGTCTAAGACTTCCGGAAGAATATTAACACCATTATATTCGTTGAACAAATATGTTTTAAAAATTTCCGAGAAAGGGATGACGTTTCCTGACATTTTTGGGAAGAAAAAAAAATGGGGAAGTTTGAGGGTTTGAATGGAGAAGATCGGCAATTTACGTAATAAGCAAAATGTGGGTGGGTGAACAGTACCACGAAATGAAAATCGTCTATATTTATGAATATCAGTTTTTTGTTTTTATTTATATTTTTATAGTAATAATAATATACTTCCTCCTATTCAACATAACCTTCCATATTTCTTTTTTCGTCTATTCATAATACCTTCCCTATTTCCTTATTTAGTAATGTTTTTATACATATTTTAATCACCTCACCCCACCACAATACTCCACCATACTCATACGGAGTACTTTATACTTATTTTAATCACCTTACTTACAACAATTACCCCACAATACATACCCTCTCTCCAATTACCCAACCCCACACCAATACTTTCCCATATAATAATCCCCTCCTTATTCTACGTGCCTTCCCCAAATAGGGAAGGTTATGTTGAATAGGAGGGAGTATAATAATAACACAAATTCTTATTTGCAACGGCACTATCCGTCGCAAGCTTGTGACGGATACCGCTTCCTCTCACAAAATATCCACTTTTTCTCTCTCTTTAATACTAGGGATATTCTACGGTGTACCCTCGTATTTTTCGGTTTTCTATGCTATACCCCTACATTTTATAATTTACATGGTATACCCTTAAACTTCTTACTTATTCTCCATAATGACCTCCTTCAAATCTCCATTAACACTATTACTGTAAAAAGTCATAATTTGACATTTATTTTGACTTATTAATGTGGTATCACCATTCTATATAGAATGTATCGCAAATATCTTTAAGTAAACATAAACTTCTATCAAAAAACATATGCTATAAAGCATGAAATAATAATAGCAATTTGATAAAATTGAGTTAGATTTGTATACTATTTGGTTGTTTAATGGTAATTCGGCGAACTAATAAGTAAATGAGAAGGTTGTCGAGTAATTGAAATGTTAAATAGACGATTTAATAGATAAATTAAGAAATTAAGCTAGCAAAACCAATAAATAAGGTCATTGTATAGACTCATGTATAGAGTTTAAGGGCACACCATAGAATTTAAAAAATGTAGGGATACAACGTAGAAAATCGAAAAACACAAGGGTACACCGTAGAATATCCCTTAATACTATTTATGTGGTCCACTTTCTCCACTAAATCATTTTGTATCCATTTTATCACACAAAATATCCGTCGTAAATGGTGACCCGTCGCAAGCAAGACCTATTGTAATAATAATACTACGAGCGTAACACATGAAAATTCACGGGTTGTTCAATTTTAATTTTGACGGGAAATGATCAATTAAAGTTGTTAGATATTCTAATAATATATGTGGTGTATATGTAAATACTTTAAAGAAAAATAAAAAAGTATATCTATAACATAAGATATAAAAGAACATGTTGACATTAAAAGTTTGATGTATAACTTGAAAAGCGTATAAAATGAGGTTTTAGTAATAGAATAGAAAAAGATATAAGGGGTGAAAAAGATTAAGTGAGATAAAATAAGATTTATGAAAGAGAAAGAATAAAAGATAAATAAGGTAAAAAAAGAGAAATTTAAGTAATTATATGGTTGAAATATTAATTAATAAGTTGATATTTAATGGAAGCTGACATGACTGTTATTATTCACGTTATTGGCCGAAAAAAACTGAAATTATGAGGTTGAATGAGAGAGCTCCGTTAGCCTAATTCTGAAACCTGGTTGCGCCTTATAAGCAGTTTTAGATTTTGCTTTTATATATATAATGAATAATGATGATAATGATGATTATACCCCTTATATTCAAAATAACATTTTCAATTTCTTTTTTCGTCTATTTACAATACATTTTCTATTTTCCTTTTTGGTAAAATTTTAGTTTTATTTTAATCACTTTACACCACAACAATAGTCCACCAAAATCATATTTTATCCTTATTTTAATCACTTCATCTCACACTGATAACCCAGAATTAGTGTATCTTCCATCTTTCCAATCACTTAAACCACTATAATATTTCCCCCTTATTTAATTCATTTTCTTATCCCTATCTATAAAAGGAAGGACATTTCAAGCGTTGTGATTGGCTGAAATATAAATGATCAATCCCACGTTTCCTTTTTCTTTTACTCAAAAAGCAACCCCACGTTTTCCCCTCTTGAATTAATTTCTCTCTCATCCAAACAATTAATTACTCTCTCTCCACATTCTCTCTCACTTATTTTAATTTTAGTTGTGTAATTTAGTTATTTAATGTCTAATTATAATGTCGAATGTATAATTATTATACAATATTGTATTATATAAATAAAAATTATAAATTATAAATTACAAATAATTACATGTCAAACAATTTAATTACAACTAAACAAACACATTTCAATTTCAATTGATAAAATGTAATCTCTAAGATCGATGCTATATCCCTTAATCGTTGAGATAATATTAAAAATTTCGATGTCTTTGTACCTGCATCAAATACACACAAAACAATTAATATATATTAATATAGAGATTTCGTAAATTTTAATTGAGGATATATATCTTATTATAAAAAGCGTGTAAAATGAAAATAATTGGTTCACATAAATTTCATAATTTTTTATACAAATTATCAACAAAGCATATAAAATATTAGGGTAACTAAGAAAAATAAAAGACGTTGTCTAAATTAATTAAATTTTATTTGAAAATAATGGGTTCGCATAATTTTCGTAATTTTTTAATTTATACAAATTATTATGAAACTATATATAATATAAGGGTAAATAACAAAAATAAAAGATGACGTCTAAGCTAATGAAATTTTATTTTGCGATCATATAAAATAATACGGTTTTATCTGATATTTTAGATTCATATCATATTTTTAATCTGTTTTTAAATATGATATAAAATAATACGGTTTTATGTGATTGACCAGGCTAGGTCACACACCTACCAAAAATAAAAGTCCCTAGACTTGACTAACATACAAATTAATGTAGATAGGGAAGAAGGGGTCGAACCACAGGGAGACGGTGATGTAAATGTGAATAGCTATGGAAAGAAATCTATCGAGGTCGGTCACAAATTTTGGGGTTTGTTTGAGTTGTGTGAAAAACTAGATAAAGCAAAGCTAAAAATAAGGATGTAAACAATGGTATATAAACACTAGGGAGATAGGGTCACACATATATATATAAGAAGTTTAGTCATGTCAAAGTTCGTAAGCAATACATCGTCACTTGTTGATTAGGTTTATGACAATTACCTCGCGGCCTAGAGTCTAACCATACATTGACTTCCAACTAGCTCTCGCGTACATTGGGACAATATAAAATAACATGCCTTCTCTAATTCAATTCCAGGCTTTCGATCTTAGGAATAAGAATAACAAGCTAATTGCAACCCATAATCACCAATCAACCAACTTCAATTCCAGGCTTTCGATCTTAGGATAAGAATAATGATTCACCAATGATTATGACCAACAATTATAACCACAACTACGACTATCAATGAATCATGCCTTATTCAGGCTTTCGATCTTAGAATGAGAGTGATGATTAATCAATAGTTATAGTCAATGATCGTAATTAGTGTAAATGGAACAAGCATGTAAATAATCAACAAATGACAATGTAAAACTACTCCTTTGACATGATTTCAACGACTAATCTACATGGCTTCCCCTCCCTAGTTATAGAACTACTCACACATGGCTTTGTAAGCTAGATTATCTATTCTATTAACTAAGATAAACATGATGACGATAACGAAATAAAAAACTGTAAAGAAAGATAATACCGGAATTTAACGGAATAGGAACTCGGAAGATAAAATGCGAATAGCTTCGAGAAATGCTTGAGTAAATGAAGAACTATTTTTATAAAGAAAATAAACTAAAACAAAGAGTAAATTTTTACAAGCTTAATGATGCTCAAGAAAATGATTTCTAATCTATCTCTTCTCTCTCAAATGCATGCTACAAATGATTGAAAACAAGGGGGTATATATAGTGATGAGGAGACGGGGTAGATTACAGCCACCCCGGACCGGGGCAAGAACATAATGATTGCATTCCTTGAATCTGGACCGAAAATAGCGAGATCAAGGCCACCCCGGTATACCGGGGCAGCCCACCCCTACCGGGGTGAGAACATATGTCCACGTTCTCCGCATTTCGTCAATTGTTTACACTTGAGTTCTTTGATGACGCTTTTAGGATGATGTAAGGGTCGCTTTTGTCATACTTTGCACATTATGTTCTTCAAGTGTTGACCTTTTTAGTTGACTTCCTTTCATTTTCCGTCACTTCTACTACCCGAAGAATGCTTGTCTCGACTTTGGTTAGCTCTGATGCTCGGTAAATGTCAAAATGTAAGAGAAATTCGAAATTCCTACAAAAACCGCTAAACCACATACAAATTACCTAGAACACGGAATTAGCTCAATAAACATTGAAGAATAATGTAAACGATGATAAAACATGAGCTAAAATGGGGATGAAAAGTATATAAAAATAGAGCATATCAGTGATATTTCAGATTCACATAAGATTTTTATAAAATCTGTGTTAAATATGATATTGTACATCAGATTTTTAGAAAATCTGTTACAATACATATTTTCCAACCCATGATATTAAATTGTACATCGGATTTTTAAAAATTCTGTTATTTTACAAATTTCCCAACCCATGTTCTCCACTACCATCATTTTCTCCCACAACTCAAAAACTCATCCACTACTCACAACCCATTTCTTATTAACAAATAATTACCACTATAAATACAATTTATAGTTTTAATTTAAAGTATCAAAATCACATTTCAAACAAAATATCGCACCACAAAATTTAAGGTTAATTTAAGAAAACAAAAAATCATGTTGTACGAGCCAACCAAGAAAATGGTCGCGGATATTCGCGTGGGAGTATGTCATGCATATATCGAGACTAGGGTCGTTCATCTAGATAACTACAAAAATCCAGGAAAAGGAGATTATCATAGCATAGAAATGCTATTAGTTGATGAAAATGTAAGTAAAAAACAACTATTTACTTGATCTAATTAATTTTCTCAATTTAAACAAAATCCTTATATTATAAAAGGATTAACATTTATAACATTTTGATTGGTTGTTGAATTTTATAAAATAAATGATTTTTATTGATGTTGGGTCCCCAATGATCACCAAGTTAATTAATTACTCTCTATAAAGGTTCACAAATTCTCATTGAAGATGGTCCAATTCCGTCTCTCCAAGAAAACGGGCCAAAATGTCACTATTTTAAGGACAACAAGTTTTTTTTTGGTAATTAGAGGGCCGAAGTTTACATTATATGGTCGGATTATTTTCCGGTAGTTAGAGAGTCGACCAAGAATAATTAGGTTAAATAGGACAGTTAGAAATTTAGGGTTTAATAAAACCATAATTATAATTTTCAGATCTATAAATATTTTTATTGGCTATTTTCCGTTGTAACTTTAAATAATTTAATTTCAACCCCTTAAATATATAGGACAAATATTTTAGTTCCCTCTACATAATTTATTGTTTTTTCTTATCCATCCTACATATATATTTGATATATCTTAAATAAGATTTATTTTTGCTTTTATCATGTCGAGTTAATGCGTTGTTTTTAATTACGTCCAAGTTAAGCGTATAAATTATTTTTACATTTTACATTACTATAGTTGTAATACTAAAATCATATCTATACTCCTTACTAAAAAGTGGGTAACATAAGTTACTATTTATAATAAATAGTAATTCTTCTTTTGTCTTCTAGCTAACAATAAAAAACAATGAATTTTGGACATTTGCATTTACACCCATTAAATATATTATTAATCGACTTCATATTTCTACACAAAATAAGCATAGTCATTTAAACATTATTATATTATACGTACGACAAAAACCGAATATATATATTGAGGTTAGCAAAATGTTTGTCACATTTCCCATTTATTATGCAAATAAGATATTATTTAATAATTTTATTTTTAAGATAGATATATCCGTTTTATAAAACATTGAAAATATTCTGACTGTACAAAATTTACCCTTTTAAAATTGTTTTGTAATTTTAACGTTATTATTGTGAATCAGGACTCTTTAAGATTTGTCCAAAATATACTCCATCGTGATTAATAATTATCTATTACTTTTCGCAAAATACCATCTTGAGCCACTTAGTCAATTATGTTATTGTTATCAACTAAATTGCTACCTACATCTTCTTTAGGCAAAGGTTAACACATGGATACACGTAAATCAATAAGTCTTTACACGAATATATCCGCCTTAAATTAAGACGAGTCAAGTAATATACACTTGTACGAATAAGACAAAAATAAAAAGGTTTAGGGAAGAACAAAAAGTTTGTCATATCTATGCAAATAGGTCATTATTTGGTCAGTCTTAGATTTAATACAGATACTTTCGTCTTAATTTAAATAAGAATTTGTGTGCCTAAATTATGTAAGTTGTTATCTACTGAATTGTCACTTACATTGGTTTAGGCAAATGTTAACTAATGGATAGGCGTGGATTTTTATTTTTATTTTTGAAGACGAGGGGATTGAATCTCCCGGACCTATGCATTCCCACGCTACCACATGTACCATGTAAGCCACCCCCTTCGGGGGCCACAACGGCCAAGTGATCATCACCCTCGTGATTCGAACCTGAGACCTCCCAACTCTTACCTTTGGCAAGCTTGAAAGTTTAACCCAGAACCACTGGTTGCTATCAACTAAATTGCTTTTTTTTAGCCAAAACCACACAACCAATTTCCTTCTCCATTTCCTTCTGAAGCTATCATCTTCCTCCTTTCATGACAATTACTTTCCCTAACTCAGATATATCATACCCCTCAATCTCCCGTTTCTAAATTTTCTAAACCTTAATCTTAACTACACCACAGATCCGCCAATAACAAATTCGTCGGCGATCAGCTTACGTACCTCTGTAAAAACTTAGAATCGCTTATTGCTTTTTGGTGATGGATGACCAGTATAGTATGTCGGCTGAACTTTCGAATGAATGGGGTTTGTTTCACCATTTTTAACCTGCGATTAAGATAACCAGTATATTTTTCGTAAGCTTAACTTTGAGACTCAAATGAGTTATAATTAAGAATGAGACTCTTCATCTTCATCTCAGCTGTGAAATGACATGGATTTGGTGATTACATCAGGGTGTATGATGAAATGCCTCAACGAATTTAATAATGTCATCAAGGTATTCGATGAAATGTCTCAACGAGGGCTCTTCTTAAGGAGTTACCTGTCACAACTCAGTAGGGATAAGTTGCCTAATATCGGCTGGGACTATGAAGCGTGAGTAATTGCTTAATTTCGACTTCCAGCCATTTTTAAGCTGGTTTTTTGCTGGTTTTTGGCTTCAAACGTCTTCTCCTTATTCCTCAATAACAATCGTTTCTATAAAATAATTCATGTTTAGTTATGTATGGATTTCAAGGGGAAAAAGGTACCAAAAACAGAGCTCCTACTGATAATAGACTGTGTCACTAAAATTTTGGCGGCCCACTAAAGTATAGTATACTATGATTACATAGGATTTTACAAAACCTATTGGTTTAGCCTATAATAATGTAATTCAGTGGGCCTTTCAGTTAATGACTTAGGCCATGTTCTTTCTGACTTTTTAGAGCTGAACTGGACTGGACTGAACTGAATGGAGCTAAACTGAACTGGATCGAGCTGAACTAAACTGAATTGAACTGAACTGAATGAAACCGAAATTAATAAAAGTGAATGGTGTTTAATTAAATTGAACTAAGTAAATAATAATAATAATAATAATAATAATAATAATAATAATAATAATAATAATAATAATAATAAAAGTTCCCGATTATAATAATAATAATAATAATAATAATAATAATAATAATAATAATAATAATAATAATAATAATAAAACCAATAGTAATAATAATAATACGTGTTTATTTAGCAAAAAAAATAATAATAATAGTTGTTTTTGTTTGATTAATAAAAGTTTGCGGTTTAAAAATAATAATAATGAAATAAGTTATTAATAATTGCATTCGGATGGATAAACTTGGTATACCAGTTATACAACATTAAAGCACTCAAGGAAAAACAAATTCAAATGTGGATGATAAAGAATGGAAGAAACTCATGGACAATGTTCGAAAAGAAGAGGGCGTGTGTTATTGGTGTCCATTGTGTGTTATTTGTGTCCATTGTGACCACGGTAATGAAACACATCAAGATGATATGAAAGTCAATAACGAAGCAACATAAATGATGTCTTTCGTGTGAATGATACCTATATTTTCAAGATTATGACTTTCGATTGTGTTAACAAATATTACTATTCAAATGTTATCAAATTTTACTTCTCAAGTACATTTTTCTCTACTCTCCCATATTTCACTAATAACAATAACAATAATAATAATAATAATAATAATAATAATAATAATAATAATAATAGTAATAACAATAATAATTAATAATTAAATATATATATATATATACATAAAATAATAATAATAATAATAATAATAATAATAAACAATAACAACAACAACAACAATAATTAATAATTAATAATAAAAAATAGAAAAATCAATAAATATAAAATAACAACAACAACAACAACAACAATAATAATAATAATAATAATAATAATAGTAATAATGTGATCTGAACTTAATAAAGTTTAGTTTAGCTGAACTGAACTGAACTGAATTATATAAATTGAATTGAACTAAACTAAATGAAGCTAAGCTGAACTGAATAGAGTTGAACCGAAACGAGTTGAAAATAAGCCAGAAAGAACATGGCCTTAAGGTAGCGAATCCCTTATATGTGATATATTTGTTATGCATTGAGATCACTTGCGGCAAAACAAAATAACTTTGGACTTCAGAGATTAGTCACATCAGCTGGCCAAGTATGGTTACATGTTACAGTTACAGGAGGTAATTAGGTGAATTGAGTTAACATCTAGAGTTCTACAATGGTATGGGTGGGCTTGCTTTGTTAAACCACCGTCTTCAGTTTCTTCCTCAACTAATACACCAATAAGGTCTTAATAATATTCTGTCTATTATTCACGTCTGTCGCCGAATATCGTGGCTCGGTTGCAATAACTGTCATAAATTTAGTTTATTTGTAAGTGTTGTGAAATAAAGACGGGAGAGAATTGTAAAGAGAAAGTGAGAGAGACAGAAGTAGGTTCTCATTCCATTATGAGGGGTATATATACATATACAACGAGATAGAGTTTCCATAAGATAAAACACTCTAAGATATTATAAGATATGGACATCCATATAATATTATACTATAATATTTCATAACACTCCCCCTTGGATGTCCATCACTGAAGAAGATGCCTCGTTAAAAACCTTCCTAGAAAACCTCGTGGGAAAACACTAGTAAAGGAAAAGAGTACATTAATCTTCAAACACGCATAGCAAAGCTGCCTCGTTAAAACCTTTCCATGGAAAACCCAGTGGGACAAAACCATAGCTAAGGAAAAAGAGTACAGCGCGTGTTACTCCCCCTGATGATGACATAACTTGATAAATCTTGAAATGATCCATACTTTGATATAAATTCTCGATCGTTGAAGTAATACCCATTGTAGTTAATAGACTTGAATCTCCGGTCAATAGAAATCCATGACAGTTTCGATATCACATTTCTTTGATAACTCACACTCTGGATATAATCATTTCATAACAAATCTTGGATCTTCATTTCAGTTGATACTTCCACAAAAATGATTCTTCTCCACAAAAACGACATGACATTATATGTCGAAAATAACTGTCATCGCAACAATAATGACGATCATGACTATAGCGTAATAATGCGCTTATATTGCTACCTCGTTAAAAACCTTGCCAGGAAAAACCCGTTGGGACAAAAAACCTAGTCGAAGGGAAAAAGAGTGTAGCCATCATTCCTTAATTCCTTGTATTAAAGAGATTCAATGCGATAATTATTGAATAAATCATCCAATACCTTTGAGCTATTTTCTTTGCTAAACCATATATTTATTGATTGACATCCTCATTGTAGATTTTAACTACAATATTTTCCAATCGTTATACTAGTTCTGGGCCATAAAATAATTTTGCATGTTTAGCATAAAGCTCAATTAAATAATATTCTCATATGCTCAAACTTCAAGTTGAGATAATAATAGTTTCCTTAAAGTAACTCTATATGAGTTTGAATTTTCCATTTTGGAAATAATCACGATAACCTTTCAATCGTGTCGCAGAGGTTCATATATAATCCCGAGTTCCCAAAACTCAATAAATCATCACCATTTGATGATCATTTATAAGAGGCTCCTATAAGGAGTTATCCTCGTTACAGTATCTCATATGATAACGTTTCTCCTTTTACACATTTATCAAATAATAACAATATAATTAATCACGTGCATGCATATGATATGTAACTAATTATATTCAACATTCTAAAACAAATAACAATGTAAATATTAAAACTAAATGCAATGATGAACTTAATCTTAAAAATGCACATGATGATGACTCGATAATGCAAACTGTACAATTTTGTTTTCAATATTCATAGCTTAGATTGCCTTCTGGTCAATAAGTATACTTCACGTCTCTGAACTCATTCATAATCATTGATTATGTGTCGACAATAAAATTGGACTTATTTATAAGATCCCCATTATCTAGTCCGTTAAACTCCGCGCGCATTTGCATATCGGTTCATTAACCATATCGATATAATTTCAATATCTCGTGATATTGTCAGTACTGAATATATATACGGTACCATTTCTTTTCTATATAGGCCATCTGTTATCATTCAGATATCTATGTCACTTCCGGGACATCCAAACTTCTTTACTCTGTAAGAGTACCAACTGCTCATGCTTGCCATTTTCTTATTACTTAAAATATTTGAACCGATATGACTTCACACTACCTTTCTTGTGTGTTTGTTGTTCAAACTGGCAAGAATCTAATTTTCATTACACCAACTTTCTATGATTAATTTATAGCTCGCTATACCACATATAGGGCTATCCGTCTATAATTAAATCATAGATTTCATTGTATGAACATATCACATTTTTGATAAGATGATCAAAGTGGTATTATTAATACATCTTCATTATTAAATGAATACTATCATTTTAATTCCATGAACCTCTATGTGATGTATTTCATATTTGAAACAAACCGTTGAACATCATGTCTAGTTAGAGATAATATACTTGTTTGTTTTTACCAGCTTTTCCTTATCATTCTCCCCCTAAGGTGGTAAAAACCATAACCACTTTAGACCTTAATTTCTCATATCTCCGATGAGAATTTATATTGGCATTTTTTGTATAATAACCTTATAATGCAGTTGGATTATAAATGTGCTGAATCACAATGCCCAATTTGGAGACTAACGATTTCATATAATAAGTTGTGATTACCACACAATAACTACTTAGAAAAATCATTATGTGGCTACAAGCCCTTTAAATAATGGCAATCCATAAATGAACATTTACGTTCTTTGTTACACTCCAAGTAGTTGTTAGATCCCAAATATCGAATATACTCAATCTCCGTGTAACGTCTTGCTTTTAATAAATTTACACGAAAGAGTTTCAGCACTTATATTTTCCTTAGGATAAACTTCAGGTTTATCGGAGCGGGTATAATAAGAACCCGGATGGCCTTAATATGTCACATCTGAATTATTCCGTGTCAACTTTCTAAGTTGCCCACAATTAATTCATGGCAAATTTTAATAAGAACCGGTTGTGTCTCAATAATTTCATTTATCACACGCCACCCCAAGTTGACTATATTTCGCATGCTAAATTTGTTGTCAGCAATATTTTATTAAACCTGATAATTGATGTGACAAATGACATAAGAAGTGTCCCATATATGTAGGCAAGACTCATCAATAGGAAATATATTCCTCTTTGAGTTTTCTCAAATGACCAATAATTATAATCGTCAACATATACAATGATGACATACTCATGTTTATCACATCCTTTTAATGTGTCGTATAACATGATAATTATTATATATGTAAATTGATCATAATTTAACTTACAAATCAATTATTCTCTTAACCACAAAGGTTCCAACAACTTAAAAATTAGTTGTATTTTTCCGACAATTTACCTCATAATGCCCTATGAGCGTCACACTAACACCTTTCTTTCAAGAGTATAGTAAATATCCACTTTTGATATGAATATAAGTGTTTCAAAATAAACACACCACGTCCTTATATATAAAGACTATCGTTGACATAATTTACTCCCAATAAATAATAATTTCACTCAAAACATTTTTTTTTTTCACGATATGTGTCTTCAAGACTACATTATATGAGTGAAATGAAAAGTATATTGCATCATTGCAAAATCCCATATGCCATAATTTATGAGTTTTTGACATTCATGAATAAATCCCGACTTTATTTTTGTTTTAATACATAAAATGTATCACCGTATACAAAAATAAATTGCGAACACTGTGAACTTCAGGCCACAATTTTAATATTTGTAAAATTCATGAACTTCCGGTCATAATTCGAGCCATAATTTCATTATTTGCAAACGCTATGAACTTCAGGCCATAGTGTGAATGTCAAAATTTCAACCCATAATAATTTATGCTTTATCGTATCAAATTTCGAGCATATATGAGTCTCACCCGACTTTCATTACTTTAAATGAAATGAATTTTGACTCAAAAATAATATGATGTGTCCTTTTACTGGGTTTTTTCATTATGCCATGTTTTCGATCTCTGTCACCAACAGAGCCTTTATGAGATGTCACATTCACTCCTAAGAATGGATCCAATTTCAAATCTCATTATACTATTCTCATTATTGTTATTACATGTTTCCGATCTCTGTCACCAAAAGACCCTTTATGAGATGTCACATTCACTTCCAAAAATGGATCTAATTTCAAATCTCATTATACTGTTCAACTTTAGGTGAACAATAATCAATTTTGAAATAATTTCCCTTAAATAAAACCGTTTTATTCATTTAAAACTCAAATGCGTATCAAAATCGCAGTTGTGAACTTTGGCCACTAGCTTTCATGTGGACTTTTAGCCACTTGCCTTATACATTATAAACTTATGAATTTCAGGTCCAAAATACAATATGAATATCATATCTACCCATCTTTTTAAAATAAATCTTTTGGAACTTCAGGCCCAAGATAGTATGAGGTGTTTTCCTATGAAACTTCAAGTCCAAAATACAATATGAATATATTGTATTGATGTGACGGTGTTAAATTTTCCCTTTAAAACTTTGAACTTCAGGTCAAAGTCATATTGTATTGATGTGACATTGTGAAATTTACACCCCCTTAAAACTTTGAACTTCAGGTCAAAGTCATAATATGAACATATCTCCCTTATGAGACAGTGTTAAATTTACACCCCTTAAAACTTTGAACTCCAGGTCAAAGTCATAATATGAACATATCTCCCTTATGAGACAGTGTTAAATTTACACCCCTTAAAACTTTGAATTTCAGGTCAAAGTCATATAAACATATCTCCCTTACGAGATAGTGTTAAATTTACACCCCTTAAAACTTTGAATTTCAGGTCAAAGTCATATAAACATATCTCCCTTATGAGACAGTGTTAAATTTACATCCCTTCAAACTTTGAACTTCATAATATAAACATATTATCCTTTAGGTCAAAGTTATAATATATGAACATATCCCTCATCAAAGTTTTATGATATTGATATGTCCATTTTCAAAAAGTATTTCCTATGAAATTTCAGTTCCGAAATAATATGATATTTTACACAACTGATATAATAATCTCATATACATTATAACATCCTTTTAATAGACTATACATACCAAACTCTTGTTAAATTCCATAATAATATAATTATAGTTTTACAATGAACCAATATAACATGTGTAAGAAAACGTACCTTATTCAATTGAGAATAGTAGAATAGATCAAATATGAACCTTTTGATTATTCAAATTTTAAATAATGAATGCATATAAAAATTATAAATTCGGTTACCACCTTATACTCACCCTTGTCGATCTTTACCAATTTCAATGGCTTCCCGGTCTTCTTGTTATATTCGATAACCGCAAATATGAGGGGCAAGAAATCAAAGCTTATCAAACAATTGTACTTGATTTAACGAGAACATGGGAAATCTTTTTTTTTTTTTTTTTTTTTTGTTTTGTTTTTTTTTTTTTTACGAAGTTTGTATTGGTGAATACCTCTTTTCAATAAGTTAAAAAAAATTAGCGTAGAGACTCGTGCTGATAACGTGTTGTGAAATAAAGACGGGAGAGAATTGTAAAGAGAAAGTGAGAGAGACAGAAGTAGGTTCTCATTCCATTATGAGGGGTATATATACATATACAACGAGATAGAGTTTCCATAAGATAAAACACTCTAAGATATTATAAGATATGGACATCCATATAATATTATACTATAATATTTCATAACAGTAAGGAGTTATTAGGGAACATTTTCAAATATTACATACGAGCTAATTTCTAACCCAATGAAAAACTTCAACAGAGTCATAGTATTGCTATATACAATATACGTAGTACTTTCTTAATTAGGTCTCCCTCTATTTTTCATTAATGGTAAAACTTGTGTCTCTTTAACGTTATAGATAGACAACGTTCGTAATTATCGGCGTTGAAATAGTCAAGTAAAGTCAATAAAAAACAATACAAAATACATGAACCGATATTAATTTCAATAGACGAGTGACACTAACAACAACTAGTTTTTATTAAATATATATTCACCTTCTTATTGATTTTCAATTTAATAAAATTAAGCCCGTGTAATTTTTTACACGGGCCTAAAACTAGTTTTTTTAGGGTCGTGTTAAATATCGTCGACACATTACTAATTATCGTCGACACATTAACATGAAATGCCCATTTTGCCCCCTGCTATCCTCTATATCTACAACTTCATTTTCGGACTTGAAAATGTTATCGGGTTATTACGAAATTCAAAAACTCGGTTTTCTTTGAAAATACAAAAAACGGTTTTCTTTGGAAATACAAAAATCGGTTTGAAGAACGGTTTGCAACGATGAGCGACAATGACGAGGTTAGTTTTCGATTTTAATTTGTTTGAAATTTACGATTTTAATTTGTTTCAAATTTCGGATTTGTAATATTGTAGAACTGATTAGCGTAGATTCCCGAAGCCGGTTTGGAAAAAAAAAAAAATTTGGGCTGGGACGAAAATCATTTTCGTCCAGGACCTGGTCCAGACGAAAATAATTTTCGTCCAGAACAGGTCTAACCCTAACCCTAACCCCTAAACCGTAATCATGAACGTAATTATCGAACCGTGTGCAGGTTTATGACGATGGAGACGGTGTTGACTACTCTAGTCGTTTTACCACCGATAATATTTTTCGTTCGAGTCGAGAAGGGTTTAGTTGGGCATTTGCGTTAGCAATGAGTCTCGGGTTTGGATTAAAAAGAGCGAGCAACAAAAAAGTTGGTCGTCACACGAGTTTGAGACATGACTATTTTGTTTGTCGGATGGGTGGACGACCTCCCTTAAATGGTGATGCTGATACTTTGAGAAGGAGTAACACGGGTAGCTCCTGGTGCAATTGCAAATTCAGATTGAAAGTTGTTGAAATAATAGAAGGTAGTTGGAGGGTGGTCATGCTTTTCGGGTATCATAATCACGGGTTTGTGACGTATAGTGATGGCGATAGATATCACGCACGGTTTGATGAAGAAGAGTTTGCTTTCATCGATGCTCAACTTAGAGCTCATGTTACACCGGCTATTATTAGTGCGGGTTTGCATCAGAGAAATCCTGGGAAGGCTAGGCCTAATCGGCGACAAATCTACAATCATTCTCAGAAAATAAGGGCCGAGGAAAGAGATGGGAGAAACCCGGCACAGCAGATGTTGGCACTCGTGGTTCAGCATAAGTATGTCCATTTTTGGGTTACCGATCCGGAGGAAGAGGAGCTTACCCATGTGTTCATGGCGCATCCAGAATCAATTAAGATGTTTCGATCATACTACTATGTTGCGTTGATCGATTCCACCTACAAGACAAACTTGTACGGTCTTCCGCTTATTGAGATGGTGGGTCTTACACCGGTTGGGAAGAACTTTGTGATCGCTTATGCGATTGTTACTCATGAGTCCGAGGAGGGGTATGTTTGGGTTTTAGAGCGATTGAAGTCCCTTCTCAACGATGACGTTCAGCCTAATGTAATTGTCACAGATTTCGAACGGGGTTTATTGAAGGCGATTCCGACTGTTTTTCCTGATTCGGATCACTTGTTATGCTCTTGGCATATATATTCAAACGTCGAGACCAAAGCACTCAATATCACTGGCAAGGATAGTTGGGCTAAGTATGTAACTAGCATATTGTTTAAGGCAGTTGTTGAGGCGGAGACCCGAGAGTTGTTCGAAGTTGCGTGGAGCGAGTTTGTTAGGAAATTTGCGGGTGTGGCGGCTTATGTTGAGGATCAATGGATCCCGCACGTGGAGAAATGGGCCAAGTACAGAACGAACAAGATAATTCATTTCAGTAACACTACTACTTCTCGTGTTGAGTCGGCTCATGCAAATCTGAAGAAGTGGTTGAATAGCGCGAAACTGGCTCTTGATAGGATTTGGATACGTTTCCATTCGTTGTTGGAAACACAAAATGTTGAGATCCGACACCGGTTGCAGTTATCTAGATCGGTACGGCTGACGGGTCTTCATCGATTGTTTTCCCGAATTACTTATAAAATATCGAAGGAAGGTATCATTGAAATGCTGGCAGAATTTGAAAGAGGCGCGAAGATGTTGGAAGAGGATTTATCGGCCAATTGCGGATGTGTGACGGCTACTACATTGGGGTTGCTATGTGCTTGTTCACTTCATCGATTAGCTTATAATGGGCATCGAGTGCCTCTTGATGTGTTACATCCTTTTTGGAGGAAATTGGAGTATGATGGTTCTGAATCGATGCCTACTTGTGACGATGCTCGAGTTGAGGAGTTGTTTGATGAAATCAGGAATGCAGACCCAACTATGAGATCTACCATGTTCGATACCATATACTCTCATTTGCATCCGGACGAGGAGGATGTACGCGAGCCTAAAGTGAACGAGAACCCGAGAGGTCGTCCGAAAAAAGCAACTCGTAGAGAACCGTCCGTCGTTGAGCATGCACGGGTTCGGGTCAGCCTTGGTAGAGGTTGAGGTAGGGGTAGAGGTAGATCTTCTACGCCCGATGGTTCGCAACGTAAAGGTGCTGCATTCACTACACCCCCCTCGTTCTACTCCGAAGGGAGACGGTACTCCGTCGACAGCCCCCCGTACGACTCCGAAGGGAGTCGGTACTCCGTCATCGGGTTTCGGTACTCCGTCATCTACTGCGACTACGAGTTCAGGGAGTTTCAGTGCATCGCATTGTGCACCTTTAGAGGTGAATTACACCGTCGGTCAACCGAGGTACTTTCCTTATCTTGACTTTCTGCCTACATGGTTTCCACAGTATCTAGAAGCGTGGTTTGATCATATTCCAGATGGTCACTGTGGTTATCGAGTTATATCACATGCTTCTCAATGCGGCTCCTAGTAGTGTCTAGCATTGGTTTGAATGACTTCACAACTTTATTGTAGTAGGCTAACTTCTCCACGTGATCCGTTATCTTCTCCGCATCGATGAGCTGCGCCAGCATAGCTTGTGCACTCTGCAATTTCACAAACTACTGTCAGAATATGTAAACAAAAATAAGAATAAAATAAAATATTTAAACATATTTTACCTCAAGAGTGAAAGGGGCATCGGCACGTGGTTCGGGAGCCGCACTGTGGTAAGAATCAATGATCAACGGGTGAGAAGCGAGGTCGTACCATCCCATATAATCTGAAGCCACCTCGCCAAAAAAAGTAACGGGTGTCGACTTACGGGCAAGCTGAATAACGTGATCGTCCCAACAATCCCATAAACCTTCGCCAACCCCGCCTACCCTAACATCGTAATCTCGTCCCGATGCAGGCCGGGACGCATCCAACAGCATAATAGGATTGGGTACAATTTGCACATACCCAAACTGCCGTAAACACCGATCGGGCTGGTACATATCAGCTATGTCCATGAACTGGATGCAACCGCAGTACAGAGTACGAGGATGAACCACATCCTGACGCGGCCCAAACGGCTCCCACCTGACCGGGTAAGTAATTTTAAAAATAAAAAAAATTCAAAAAAAAATTAAATTTCTAAACCCTAAACCCTAGACCGTAATTTAAAAAAAAAAAAAAAGACAATTATCGTCCCACACCGATCCCAGACGAGCACGGGCTTCGTCCAAGACCAGCCCAAGACGAGCACATGCTTCGTCCAAGACCAGCCCCAGACGAGCATGGGCTTCGTCCAAGACCAGCCCTAGACGAGCATGGGCTTCGTCCAAGACCAGCCCCAGACGAAGCTGGGCTTCGTCCAAGACCGAGCCCAGACGAAGATGTTCTTCGTCCAAAATTTTTTGCGTTTTTTTTTTTTTTTTTTTTTTTTTAAAAAAAAAATTGTAACCAATAAACAGAAAAACTAGTGAAATTTAACTACAAATCCAACAATCAAACAACAATTCAATCCTAATTCCGTATAAAACTATGGCATGTATCCTAATTCCGTTTCTAATCTATCTAATTAACAAGAAAATAACATATAAACAAAACTACAAAGTAAAGAATACATACCGTGTTCAAGTTTCAAATTTGAGACGGAAAAATTGTTGTTGAAAAAATACGGTTTTTGAATTTGAATTAGAATTTGATTTTGATTTTTGTTAGATGAAATTGAGTTAGTTTTGTTTGAATATAAAGGAAAAAGGAAGGGGGATGGGAGGGGTAGTTTAGGTAGTTCATTAATTTGTGTCGACGATAATTAGTAATGTGTCGACGACGTATAGTAGGTTGGTTTTTTTAATAGGAGAGATGACAGAGTTATGAATTGACTCCCTCTTTCTTTCTCATGTGAGTCCTCCATTTTTTTGTGGAAAGCCCAATCCCATTTCTGCCATTGCTTTGGGCCCAATATTGATATTATTCAAATACTTTTCGTCTTTCTTTTATCCATTTTGAACCGACTTTTATACCCAAACTTGGTACCTATAAATAAAAAGACGAAAGCAATACCAAAACACTAACAAATAATATGAAATAATATTATTTAAAACTAATCGACTAATATAATATTTGACACTAAAATTGGTAAATAAGGCTAACTCGGATAATAAATTAGACTAAATAAGAGACGAAATGTGGGTTAAAAAGACGGTAAAATATCGTGTTATCAAGAGAGTATGTTATAAGAATTATACTATATTTTATATGAAAATTAAAGTTTGATTGATTTTCTCGGATATAACCAACTTATCTCATCCTTTCGAATGAGTAAGGTAAGTTGAAGCCACTGATTTTCAACCCACCTCGAAAGAGTTGAACATAAAAAATTTGGTTTGTTAATTGTAGGCTTGTAGCCAACCTTCAATTCATTTTGCTTTAAATTTAATCTCCTCTACAAATACTAGGTGTTATAGAGCTGGATATCAAGCTAGGCTGGAAAAAGGTGGGGTTTGTGGGGAGAGAGTCGAGCCCACAAAACGGGGTAAAACCGTAAAAGTGTGCGTGTTTGGGTGGAGCGGACTTGGAGATGGTGGCCTTGAATCGGCCCGATTGCGAAAATGGGGAAAGGCACTGGCCAAACAGGCTGAGCGGTTTGGGTTGTGTTATTGTGTATGGGAGAGCCCGACCCCGACCCGACTTTGGAACTGTGTTTGGCGGGTTGGAGAAATGGGCCAATGAGATGGCGATTTGTGGATCCAGGGTGTCCGGTCCAGCTCTAGGCTAATACATACCTATTTAAAACCGACAACTTAAGACGGGTTAATACAAAACAATTCACTTGACAAGTTGTCTAGTAAATACCAAAAAAATTGCCTTTATTACCATTATATAATACTAATAATAGTAAATTGCCTTTATTACCATTATACTCCCTAGTCCCTCCATTCTTTTCCATTCAATACATTTCCTTTTTGTACACTATTCACAAGTTAACTTTCAATTCAACTTTCTCCCAATACGTAAGAAAAAACATATTCATGTAGGGTCTTGTTTAATTCGTCTTTACGAGTACATTGAAAATATATAACTTTTATAATTTTTACAAATACGTAGCTAAAGATATTAAGCACGTAAAACGTGCGTTGGTAAACGTGAAAAATCAAATGTATTGAATGGAAAAAAATGGAGGGAGTATAATACTACACAAACTCACAAAGGAGTCGTTTGGTTGATACGGGAATTACAACATCCCATGAAATACAAATTCATGGCAAATAAGTTTCCTCGTCTAATTCATGGGAATTTTCTAAAGTTGTTTGGTTGTCGATGTGGGAATTCATTTCCTATGTTTTTCCATGGCAACCAAACAACGCCTAATAATAGTATAGTAAGTCTTGCTTGCGACGGGTCACCATTTGTGACGGATATTTTGTGAGATAAAATGGATACAAAATGAGTTAGTGGAGAAAGGGGGCCACATGAATGGTGTTGGAGAGAGAGAAAAAATGGGTATTTTGTGAGTGAAAACGGTATCCGCCGCAAGCTTGCGACGGATAGTGCCGTTGCAAATAAGAATTTGTGATAATAGTATTGTAGACACCGAAATTTTATTATTTCGGTAGCCGATTTGATAATTATCTCTTAATAATAAAATTTCGGTGTCTACAAATGCCCCATCAAGACTTGTTGTAGAGACTTTGATGTCGGTTGCAACTTTGTCTCGAACCTTGCTATAAACTTGACCCTTGGAGAAAATGGAGATGATTCTCGATAATTCGACATGATTTACAATGACTTCGTCTACGTTTAGAGCAGTTTAGCATCAACAGGACGATAAACACAGCCAACACAGCTTACGGAAAGTTCTCTCCCGTCTCCAAGATCCTATGATAATATTGATAATGCTTATTACTTTAGCTTGTATGCCCTTGTACCTGTAGTCCTGTAATTGATAATGCTGAATCAGATCGTTTGTCCGAGTTAACCTGAGGATTTAGTGAGCACTTCATTTGACATGAGCAGTCAATGTTCTAAACAGCAAGTAATGGGAACTCTAGCATGTACATAAACTCGGAAACAAACCGGCAGAATGCTGAATATCCAATCTTGTGAGTCATGTTACTAATAGGAATATTAATAATAGTTGAGTCTCAACCATCACCTTAAGGATTTGGCTGAGCATCTATCATGGTATCAGAGCCAGTGTGACCGAAAGTCACGGTTTCGAATCCTGGCAACCTAAAAACCCCTCGGTATGGGGGAGCTGTGCAAACTAACCACTCTTCAAGCCCAACGGGCATTTGAGTGAGGGAGCGTAATAGGTGATAGTATTATAAAGAGAGAATAGCATAAGAATTATATTATTGATTGTGTTGGGATACAAAGATATGTGACGATGTATTTATAATACATCGTCAAACCCTAGATAAACCCTAATTATAGATGGCCTAGGCCCAATATCCTAATACCCTCCCGCAATCGTAAAGACAGTAGTTGTACGAACTTTACGATTGGAGAAAAAAGACAAAAGAAAAAAAAAACATAATCAATATAAAAAACACGTCTTCATCTCTTCATCTTGATCTTTCTGAGACATTTATCATCAATCTTCTTCCGTTTCACAAGTTGGTGGTTGGTAAGGGTGCGTATAGGACTCGCCAGACAAATTTTGGTGCGTAACTCGCCAGTTTTTTTCAGTGCGTAACTCGCCAGTTTTTTCAGTGCGTAACTCGCCAGTTTTTTTTTTTTTTTTTTTTCGTAACTCGCCAGTTTTTTTTCGTGCGTAACTCGCCAGTTTTTTTTTGTTTCATACCAACTTGATTAAAGAAATTAGATTTTTAGATCTGTCATCGGATTGAAGAATAGATAAACAAAGAACTTTTTTTGGGTTTTTTTTAAAATAAAATAAAATAGATATTATTTTAAAATCCAGTCGGAGGACACCATAGTTTATTAGTCCCTCCGGCAGGGCAGCGGAATATCGTTTTTAGGCCTCAAGAGCGTGAGGCCCTGATACCATGATAGTATTATAAAGAGAGAATAGCATAAGAATTATATTATTGATTGTGTTGGGATACAAAGATATGTGATAATACATCGTCAAACCCTAGATAAACCCTAATTATAGATAGCCTAGGCCCAATATCCTAATAATAGGAATATTAATAATAGTTGAGTCTCAACTATCACCTTAAGGTTTTGGCTGAGATAGTTCATCTATCCGTTACTTCTTTGTTGCAGAAGAATCCCTTCATCCTTGTGTTTGGCATTGAATTTCATATGTGCCCAACAACTCCAAACCAGAATGGTCATCATAGCCATGGGCGCCGGTGCGCCACAGAGTTCATAAACAACCATGTACGGATTTCAAAGGAACATATAAGATCACCATCGCAATTGCGGGTTCCTTGCACTATTCTAACATGTCTTCATCCTTTATTAAGATTTCAATGTAGCCTATATATGTCACCTGTGTAAAATTGCAGGGATCCTTACTGCAATTTCCTGACGAGTCATTTTCAGTAGCCTCTTTGTGCTAAATCATCACAAGGGTAAGGCCGGAAGGTTATGACCCCTTTACCTTGATAGATGATTGAGGCCCAACTATTATTAATATTCCTAATACGCTTTCTCACTTAAATGCCCATTGGGCTTGAAGAGTGGTTAGTTTGTACAGGCTTCCCTATACCGTGTGCGGGTTTTCACTTCGTGGTTTTTTGAGGGGTTTTAAGGTCGCCAGGATTCGAGCCCGTGACCTTCGGTCACACTGGCTCAGATATCATGATAGATGAACCATTCCAACCAAAACCTTAAGGTGATGGTTGAGGCTCAACTATTATTAATATTCCTAATATACCCAACAGTAGAAGGCAGGCTTGGAGGTGGAACAGTATGTCTTCATCCTTTTAATTGCTCAACGGACGAGTTGTGCATATGACCCCTTTACCCAACTGTGAGTTGCGCATTTTCATTATAAACCGATTAGAAAGAAAGATATAAGAAGACACATAGAATTGATATTGAAACATATATAAAGGAAAAAGTAATAAATAAATAATCAAAAAAGTCGAAAAATAAACAACTTCTGAATGAATAATGGTTTCATTGATCACAAAAAAGTATATATATTTTCGAATTCCTGAAGTACATATCAAACAAAATAAATTTTAAAAAAAAAAAAACTTTTTAAGTCATTTTTCCAAACAAAAATAGATAGTGCCTTAAGGACTAAGGACATTTCTTGCCTTCTAGGCACCATCCCTCATTTTTAAAGAACCTTGACCATTCTCAGTTAAAGTCAACGGAACATCAGTAGACTCTTCCTTCTCTTCTTCTTGAAACTTCTTATAAATATCCCCTTTGTAATAATTTCGAGTTCTAAACACAAGAATTAAGGACACGATTGCGCTAAAGAACGTAGCAGCCGTGATAATAATGTACGACAATTGAAAACACTTGACACCATTGCAGTTTAAGGATTGTCCAGGACGTCTTGTGATCCCTAAGGCTTTCAACTGACTCTCACCTACCTTATCATATATATGACCGGCGACACGGACATTGAATATGTACGATCCTAACGGAGCCGCTAATGACCCGTAATTGTATAATGTGGCATAGTATATGAGCCCAAATAGCTCGGATATGATTGCGTAGAGGTATGTCCACTCTGCCCCAAAACAAAACCCTATGATGACGGATGATATGTATAGGCCATAGGGAGCGTTGAAAGCGATGAGAAGGTGACCGATGCACGATAGGAATAGGATGGCGGTTAGGGAAACGGGTCGTGGCCATTTGTACTTGGTGAGGAAGTACTCTGAGATTAGACCTCCCATTACTCTTCCTAGATATTGCCAGTAGCAATTAAGGATACAAAGGAGCTAATGCTTTTCTTTGAGTATCCTAATGCTGTGCCTATTTGTCCTAGGTTGTCTATTGTGGTTAGATGGCCTCCGATCCCACAAATTGTGGCGATAAACAAGATTTGCATGTCGATACTAAAGGTCGCTTGTAGGATGGTGTGGTCCTCTCCTGATGGGGGAGGATTAAACACGTCCTTAAACCACGGTGTATCTTTTGTCAGAGATTCTTTCGTGACAGGGTTCGCCTTTGGTACGGGATTTGTAGTAATCAAGTCACTCCGGGATTTCCATGTCGTCCATTCTTCTCTAAAGACTAGGAAGAGGGGGAGGACGAGTAAGACCATGATACCGATAAAGCTCCCTAAATACCCGCTTTTGCTGAACTCAAATTTCCTTTCTAATATGAGCATCACAAGGATAAACCCCGCGAGGGTAAGAGACATATACAGGATGTCGTTAAAGAATCTCTTTTCGCGCTTAGGCTGTCTGTTCACCACAACAAGGTCTCGAACACTGTAAGCAAAGAGCAATGAAGCAAGAGCAGGAAGCCAAGAAATTAGCAAAATAACACCTACAGCATTAGTGTCATTCCCATACAAGGCATGGTAAAGCTGTGTCATAATAGCCCCACCAAGACCAATATACCCCTTCAAAAGCCCAATCACAACACCGCGATTCCCAGGGAAGTTCTTGACACATGTAACAAGCGCGCCAGTATTAGCAAACCCAAGTGAATTCGCGCCAATGCATATGAACAGACACATCTGCCACACAGGAGGGTGAGCATCAGTGGGTGACTTTCCTCTCTATCGGCCATGGTACAACTCGAACTCCCCCACGTTAATCTTCTGACAAAAATGGATCTCGTGAAGAACAAGAAAGACCTAGAAGATTTCTTACACCCAGAGCCACATCTGTTACTATCACAGTTGAACTTTCGGATGGCTCCCCAGTTTGAGAAGTTGAACAAAGCATTGATTGATCTGATAGACGAGTACAGTATGGTGAGCTTCATCCCTCTTGACTTGAGGAAAGTGAGTAGCATTCAATATGTGTTGTCCCAGATCGACACATGCATTCAGTATGGAGAAGATGTCGATGTCAAGGTTAAAGATTTTGATGAACCGGAGGGTGATGACTGATTGATGCCCTCTCTATTTTATGTGCTAATTCTGCGAAGTTTTTGCTAAAATGGGGTCGAAAACCAAACTATTTACCAAAATAACGCTTATTTCAAACTATATACCGAAAATGGTTCAACGTCATCAATTCCGATTTTTTTTTTTTTTTTTTTCGGAAATTCACAACATGTCGCTGTCCCACACAGCGACATGTTGCTTGCGTGTTTCAAGATTTGCCGAGCTAACTTCGTCATGTCCGTTCTCCTTACTCCGACCACCAAATAATGAAATACGACCACCATTCTCATCTCCTCACTTCCCTTATCGTATTCGAATTGTTGTTTGAGCTTTTTGCTCCATGGTTTGAGCAAAAAACGACTCCTAATATGGCCGTTCACAAACAATTTCGGTATCGAAATATTGCGAAAGTTTTGATACTTACAGGTTGATCTCTTATTGCTTGTCTTGTACTCCCGAAAGGCCATTAAGCTTCCCATATGCTTACGCCAATTCCTAAATTTCTCTTTGATGAGATTGTTACCAACTAGCTGCACGTCCTCGTCATGTTTTGTGGAGAAGCTGTCTGCAAATATACCCTGCATCGGAGTAAATTCCAATCTTAACCCAGACTGTCAGAAGATGGTTTAGCAGACTAAAATAGATGCAAAAAGGAGGGAAAGGTGAAGTCTCTTCCTGCTGAAGAATTCTATTCAATGATGGATGACACCATGAATGAAGTTCCTGTTGTTGGTAAGGTTATAGATGGTCTTATCAAAATCATGATTCATCTCGGCACCATTCCTGCTTTTACTACACGCTTTGCTGCTCTTCTTTGTGTACTTGGCAAGACTCTTGTTTGGGTTCAGGTATATGTTTACGACTTTATTACGACTAATTATTGTGTAAAACCGCCTTTGTGTAGTACAAGACAAGCAATAAGATCAGAGATCAAGCTGTAAGTATCAAAACACCAATAAGAGACCAATTTCTCAATATTTTGATGCCGAAATTGTTTGTGAACGGCTATATTAGGAGTCGTTGTTTGCTCAAACCATGGAGCAAAAAGCTCAAACAACAATTCGAATACGATAAGGGAAGTGAGGAGATGAGAATGGTGGTCGTATTTCATTATTTGGTGGTCGGAGTAAGGAGAACGGACATGACGAAGTTAGCTCGGCAAATCTTGAAACACGCAAGCAACATGTCGCTGTGTGGGACAGCGACATGTTGTGAATTTCTGAAAAAAAAAATAAAAAAATCGGAATTGATGACGTTGAACCATTTTCGGTAAATAATTTGAAATAAGCGCTATTTTGATAAATAGTTTGGTTTTCGACCCCATTTTAGCAAAAACTTCTAATTCTGCTGTATTGCAAGTATTGTCACCAGTGTCGTTAAGTACGTTGTTCAATGCTCATTTGTAGCGCTGTAGTAGATTATCGGATTTGTATTTATTGAATGCTTGAAAACGACTTTTGATCGGGAAGACGTTGATTGTCTAGTAATCAAACCCGGGTTGGATTAGGGTTTAGGGTGGCTGTTGAGGGTTATAGACTAAAGGCAGTTAGGTTTTGTGATAAAGCTATGTGGGTGGTTGAGGAAGATAACAATTGTTAAGAATGTCAATTGAAGAATCGCAATGTCATTTTATTTTCCAATTTGCCTTGAAAAAATCACACTCTTTTATGTAAAGAGAACCCTAATTATATACAGTAATTGTATTTGGATTTAAATAATTTGATACAAGAATTTGTTACATTATTGATAAAAATTAGTTAATCGTATTACTCCCTTTGTCCCGTTCCGTTCGTATGTTTATAATTTCTTTATTTTGTGAGTGAAAAATAAGAAAAGTGTAAACATATGACCGAGAGAGACAGAGGCAATACTTATTTATGTGAAAATTAAGATGCATAGATGGTGAAATTATTAAAAAATCGATTGATTTTGCGAAAAAAAGAAAGAACTTCAATTTTTGTTATCTTTGTTTCAAGGATGGACAATGAAAAAACTACTCCCTGATTCTGAAATAATTGACGTTTTTATTTTACGAGGCGAGTCTTTGAATTCAATTTCTACAAAAATATATTGGTTGAAAAATTATAAAAATTCCACTATAAAATTCTTTACGATAGAGCTCCAATATGAGTATACAACTATACATATCAATATACTCCCTCCTATTCCATATTTGCTTCCCTATTTCCTAAAACAGATTTTCTTCCCCTTTCCTATTCTGGAAACTTTTATTCTTATTGTATTCATTTCTCTCTCCTATTATTAAACCCTACCCAACTTTTTTACTTCTATTTTATTCTTTTTTAATGATTTTGGCTCTACAATTTCTTATTTAATTCCTAATTATTCATTCCACTCTCCTATCACCAAACCCCACCCAACTTTTACCCTTATTTTATTCCTCACCTTAATATTTGTGTCAAACCCAAAGGGGAACAAAATATGGAATAAAAGGGAGTATTTAGTTATATATTTTGAAAGATATTAAAGAGAGAAATACATAGCTCAAAAAGTGAAAAAATAGTTGAAAAAACAGATATAATAATAAAAAAAATTATTCTTTTCGATTTTCTGTGGTGTTTCCTTTGGATTTTAACATAAAAAATAAGGAAATTAATTTAAACTACACAATATACATGACCCCACGTAAAATTGATTTTGGACCACACAAAATTGTCCAAAAAAAACGGAAAGAAAAATCTCATAGGAAATCGGAGATTATATATAAATAATATTAAGTAAAACGCGTATATAAATAAGCAATATATTTAATTATATTTGTGTCAAACGGCAAACCCTTCTCAGTTCCCACACCACCCGACCAACTTCCCAAATCCCCAATTTCCCAGCACTCGTGTAGTCGTGTTCATCAATCTCAAATCGCCATCGTTAACATAACCTTAATTGTCAACTTCTTCCCTCAATCAAATCAAATCCCCTCCCTGTTCTAATTGTCAACTTCTTCCGCTCAGCTACCGTGCTCCACCGCCCTTCCGCCGTCACCACCAACCTACACGCAAAGTGAGCTATTACTCCTCTCTTTTCTACCCTTCTAATTGCTTATTTGTTATAGTTATACATTTCTTCTTCAAATTTTTTTTGGTTTGTTGATTTAATTGAGTTTATTATTGTTATTTACCTATAATATTGAGGGGAGTATCTAGCATAAATCAGCCACTTCACTTGACAAAGTAGTTGTATCCGAGTTCCGAACCAAGGAGTTGTTCTTCTTCTTGTTCAGATACGTGGGTTATGTGTGGGTAGTTGTGGGTTATGTTGCTCAGACTCATTTAGAAGGATCGGACATGGTCCGTGTTGGACTGACTAAATATTTATGAAAAATATGCTTATTTTGAATTAAATTGAGATGTCGAAGTGTCATACCCTTGTCGGAGTGTCGAATGTCGTACATGGGTACGTGAGGGGATTAGAAGAGTCGGGGTAACATAGCTTGTGGGATAAGCAGTGAAAGACTTGACAAAGAAGATAAGTGATGTTTGGAATTGGGACGTCACAGTGGGAGTGATACAACAGTAAATTAAGCACATTTTTTTCGTAAAAGAAGTGTAAACTGAATGGGTTAAAGGAAGAGGAAGTATATGTTTTACTGTAAAAAACTACTATGTAATATACTATACGTTGGAACACCATACACCTTACTTGATACCGATGTGTTGGTGCTCATATAACTGACCTCACATTGGTTGTCTGACTTGAAATGAATAGGTGAATGAACTCTTACTTATTAGGGTGTACGATATTGTACATCGGGTTCAACTCATTTTATACTCACTTCAATTTAATTCGGTTTAGATAAGTTCGGTAAAAACGTGCGTTAAGTCCGCTAATAGCCCCAGCCCTTCATTAATCAACATCTCCAATTCTCCATCGCTCAACAAACGCCAATAATACTCTTCCTTATCGCCACTTGTTGTTGCTGGTAATCTCGTCATCTCCATTTATTCACTTCGAATTCATATCAACACTCATTTACTAATTTGATTCGTAGTAATTGTATTTCTAATTAATATCCTCAAATGTTATTGTTGATTTTAAGTCGGGGAAATTAGGGTTTATGTAAACGTGGGGATAATTGATGCTATGGTAATAATAAACTTCATGTTGCTGTCGCTAATGATTTGCAGCTTTGAATTTACGGAAAAGTTGGGGGAATTTTGTTAACTATGGTTTTTTAGCTGATTTAGGGCTTTTGACGGTATCTGAATGTATGTTTAATTGGCGGTGTAATTGTATTAAATTGATATTGTGGTCAATTATTTAGGGTTTTTTGATAGGATAATTTTGGTAATTGTTGGTGTAATTGTGTTTAATTGATATTATGGTGTATGTTCGGATGATTTAATTGGTGGATATATGTTGTGTACAATTTTCTCGGACTTGTTTAGAAGTATACAGTATGAGTCCGTATCCAAGTGTCAATGTGTTATATCCTTGTCGGAGTGTCGAGTGTTTGGACAGTGGTACATTGGGGAATCAGAAGAGTCGGAGTAATTAAGTTATCTATTGTTATTTGTACTCAAGGGAGAGGAATAAGAGTGATGCGGTGAGATTTTGGAGGTTTATTTAAATCGGTTGGTATTTGTGAATTGTGATGTTAAAGTGTTAGTGGTGATAAACTGATAATGTAGTACATGAGTGAATTAAAGAAGTATAACTGTGAAAGTGAGGGCGGTGGAGCTGTCCAGATACGAGAAAAAGGAGAATGACGTTAACTCGAGACTAGTCATGACGGTCTTAGATTCTTGTTGTTTTGATGTGATAGTAATATACTAATATGATAACCAAAGTATTTGAATGATGCCTTGTAGCTTGTATATCCATCAATTTATTTCAATATGGTCACTAACAACAGTAACAGAGTTGTTCAAAAATGAGAGAAAATATTTTAGTAGCTATCTATCTTGATTAGGGATGGCAGCGGGTCGGGTACCCTACCCAGACCCTTAGGGTCGGACCCTAACGGGTCGGGTATGGGTTTGAATATTTGAGACCCGCTCGGGTATGGGTCGGGTATGGGTCCAATATAAAAAATGTAGGGTCGGGTCTGGGTCTAACAATTGAGACCCGCCCCGACCCGTGGACCCGTCTATTTTTAAAAAAAAAAATTTAAAAAAAAATCATAACTCAATTCCGTTCCCAGTCTCCCTTCCCCACTTTCCCAATTCCTTTTGTAATTATAATTCAAAACCCTAAAACCCCTTCTCCAGTTCTCGTTGTTTCCCTTCCACATAAAACACAAACTCTAATAATCAATCTTTCATCGTCTTCTTCTCTGCCGATTTCATTCATTGTATCTACCAACAACATGGCATAATCTTCATCTCCATTCTCCACCTTTCGTTCTCTCGCGAATTCACGATCTGACTTCAGAAAAGGTAAATTTCTCTTTTTTAATTATTAATCTCCTTATTAGAAACGTAATAATCAGATTTGCTCTTCGTATTGTTAGTATTGTTAGTTAGGACTTATGAGTAGTGTGTTTACTCTTATTCGAAGTCTAGATTTTTGTTAGATTTGCTGCGTTAATTTTCGGGGCGGCTAGTAGTTGAGCAAGCAATAGAGGGTTCTATCTTGAAGAGTTGAAGGACAGTTTACTTTTCTTAAGATGACTTCTCATTAAGTTGATCTATGCTCGTTGTTGGTGATTATAGTAGTTGTTTAAGAGGTCTCGGGGAACTAATCTCGCCCACGAATATGCATTCTACTCCTCTTAATTTATTTTGTTGTTGTTGCGTGTTCGAATACAGAAATCAGAATTAAGGAATGAATCAGATTTACTGTCCAATTCAGACTTGTTGCTTGTATATGCATACTCTTACTCTTACAAACTTACTGTTTCATTAAATTTCTTGTATTGCTTAGGGATTATGTTTGTTAATTGTCAAACAATTTCTTTGTGTTTGGTAATTGTAATTTGTAAGAGATTTAAGAATTTTTTCAAGACTTTGTAATACTTTAATCAAGACTTTGTAATTTAATTCGAATCTTGGTACATTTTATTTAATGATTCGTTAAGAAACGTTGGACCCTAGCGTAGACCCTACCCAGACCCAGACCCATTAGGGTTTAATTTCAGACCCTGCCGGGTATGGATCGGGTATGGGTCTAAGATTTTTTAGGTCGGGTCGGGTCGGGTCTTGCCGGACCCTACCCAGACCCTACCCATTGCCATCCCTAATCTTGATTCATGGATCACGTAGATTGTTTGGGTTGCTGAGTGTCTTTGTATGACCTTTATGCCCATGTATGAGATTGGTGTAGCCGGGATTTCCCGTTAGGAGGGGCGAAAAATTTCTGCGGGGAAACGATTAATTTCATAACATAAATTTGAAAAATGTTTGGAAATTTAACTTAAAGAAGTAGCAAAAGTGCTGTTCCTTTTTTTTTAAGTAGCAACCGAATTAGATTGCTTGTTTAATCTTGACTAATTTGTGCATGTTCTTAGTGGTTTTCTCTTTAAGTTAGTGCTTCAACATTTTGGTGCTCATGTATCATTTTCATTGTGCTTTTTGGTATCCATGTCAAGTTTATAATAGTTGATGTCTTCTAGGTCACATTTTCTGATCAACTAACCTGATCGCTGCTCAACTGGTGTTTTAAAGAAACCTTGACAAAAACTAGCATGGGGTATGCACAACTAGTTATTGGTCCGGCTGGAAGTGGGAAGTCAACCTACTGCTCTTCCTTGTACCGGCACTGCGAAACTATGCGTCGGACTATTAATATTTTCAACCTGGACCCTGCTGCTGAGAACTTTGACTATCCAGTTGCCGTCGATATCAGGGAATTGATCAGTCTGGAAGATGTTATGGAGGAACTAGGGCTAGGCCCAAATGGGGGTCTGATTTATTGCATGGAGGAACTTGAAGATAACATGGATGACTGGCTTACAGACAAGCTCGATGATTTTCTAGATGATGATTATTTGGTTTTTGATTGTCCTGGACAAATCGAACTCTTCTCTCATGTCCCCGTCCTTAAAAACTTTGTGGAACACCTACAACGAAAGGATTTCAAGGTTTGTGTTGTCTATTTACTCGACTCTCAGTTCATGACAGATGTTACTAAGTTCATCAGTGGGTGCCTTTCCTCTCTATCGGCCATGGTCCAACTCGAACTCCCCCACGTTAATCTTCTGACGAAAATGGATCTCGTGAAGAACAAGAAAGACCTAGAAGATTTCTTACACCCAGAGCCACAACTGTTACTATCACAGTTGAACTTTCGGATGGCTCCCCAGTTCGAGAAGTTGAACAAAGCATTGATTGATCTGATAGACGAGTACAGTATGGTGAGCTTCATCCCTCTTGACTTGAGGAAAGTGAGTAGCATTCAATATGTGTTGTCCCAGATCGACACATGCATTCAGTATGGAGAAGATGCCGATGTCAAGGTTAAAGATTTTGATGAACCGGAGGGTGATGACTGATTGATGCCCTCTCTATTGCAAGTGTTGTCACCAGTGTCGTTATCCAAGTACGTTGTTCAATGGTAAGTTGGTAAAGTTTGGTGTGATCGGGGGTGCGGAGTTTTTAGATGAACAAACGGGGTAGACTGGGATTAAAGTTTGTGTTTTAATCTTGTTTAGTGATGTGAGATCCAAAGTTAGCTCTTATTAGTAAGACCTGCTCAGTTGATTGATTGGTGGGGTAAAGTTTATCATGGTTGATTGTGGTGCAGTTTGTGGTTCAGCTGTTTATGCTTACTGATGTACTACTTGAGTACTTGAACGTAATTAGCAATGTCATTGTAGTCTACTGATTGTGACTTGTTTAAACACGGTGGGAATATAAACTTGTTATTTCAGTTGTATTGATGTTTGATGATTTCAGAAATCGGAAATAGTACAAGGATGTCGGAGATTTAGTAGTATGAGGCCAGTCAGTATTATTGAATCCTGTCATTTTTAAATTTAGAGACCCTGTGATATTAACTTGTTGTATGTCAGAGAGGTTGTTGCATCTGTTAATTATGCCATAGTGATACAAGTTCCATTGACATGTTTTATAGTGGTGCATTCTCGTGAATCGTTGGTTATAAAAAAAAAAATCTTTTTATGTAGACTTGTCTAAAAGGAGTTATATATATATATAATCGGAGATCCCGTTCCCACGCTATAAGTAATTCAATTTTTAAGTTTGGAGGAGGGTGGTGGAAACATCGTTGTATGGATGATGTAAAATTATAGTGAAGCCGTGTGTTTTAGTGTGGTAGTAAAGAATCTTGGATGTAGTATTCGTGATTTTGTATTCTTACGTTGATGGCATGTATGTATTCTTTGTTTGGAAGCACATGCGAATATATGGGATGTGAGACTTCTAAGTGCACTTGTTGATGAGATCGATGATTACACATGAGCTAGTTTTTGCTTTATTAGTTGATTGGATGGTGTATTAATGATATGTTTCGGACAGGTCGTGTTTTAGGATAGAAATAGAGATTTGAGCAATATTTTAGTAAAATGTGCATCTTGAATTGGGTTGAAGTTGAAAGTTCTCATTTTTTGGAATTAGGGTGTGTTGCCCAAGGTAGCATTTTGGGGTTGGAAGTAGATTAGTGTGACCAGCATTTTAGTGACATTTGCGTTTTCAATTGGAGTGAAATTCAAAGGTCTCTTCTTTTCGGAATTGGGATAAAACCCCTTTATCTTTCATTTTCGGTTTCACTCCACTTCCGTTTCTTTTTTTCTTTTCTTTATTTTTTCTCTTGTCGAGATGAGAGTTCACTCTTGACGGTTCCAAAGGATGATTCAAGTCAGCCGACCCCAAAACGTTTTGGGACTAAGGCGCTGATGTTGTTGTTGTTGGGATGTGTTGCTTGAGCAATTGTGGTTTTTAATCAAGTAATATTAGTCAAATGTGTCTAATAATAAGTTACTCGATTTGAATAATGTAATAGTGTCAATTTACTCTTGGTGGTAGGCTGCTAGAATTACGGTAATATGGTACCTGAGTCGTAATTTGGAGTCGCGTAAGTGGCATTTTGGTTGGTGGGAGCTTAGTCAACTATTATCAGGTGCTATGCTTTGCCACATCGATGGTGTAATCAAGGGGGCAGCTAGATGTATGTTTAGGCGGTAATTTGGTGCCGTGTTAGCATCTAGATGTATATTTAAGTGGTAATCTGGGAATTAAAATATTATTCGGTACTTTGTCATTAGGTGAGCTGATCAGGCATATTCGCGAATTTAACTTGCATGCAAAACTATGCAACTGTGTATTTCAAATCTGGTGTACACATGTGATAGATTATATTGAATGGTAAAACAAAATGGCTCGCTACGGTAGCTGTCCTATGTTTTATGTGAAGTAATAGTCAGTTGATGCAAGTCTAGTATTATGGATCCTCCACAAACGGCCTCTGTAGCATATCTGTTGATAACGCAACACAGAGGTAAGTCTCATACATTTGACATCCTACCCCGTCGTTGGAAGGAACCCCGTCATTAGTTCTGGTGCTAAAGTTGCACTCACGCGTAATTATATCAGTCCTATGTTACTCCGACTCTTCTAATTTCCTCACGTACCCGTGTCCCACCCTCGACACTCGAACATGGGTATGACACTTTGACACCTCAAATTAGACCAAATTATGTATATTTTTCAATAACATAGCCGAGTCCACACTTGGACACGTACCCATGTCGGATACTTGTAAACGAGTCTGAGTAACATAGTAATATCACCGGTTTATTTCTGGATAAGTGTCCAATGTTTTGTGACTCTGTAATATTTTAAGATCAAAGCATGGTTTTATATTCATCACTGTATCAAAATAGACTGTGTAACACCCTTGTACATTTTTATGCCTTTGTCAATATTCAGGGTCTGAAATGGTATGCGGAGCGTTTGAAAACAGACGAAGATGGTGATGTGGCAGACGAGTTCCTCTATCAAGTTTCATCTGATATGCCGTCACTAGCTGAAGATCAAGCAAAACCAGTCACCAGGTTCCAAGTCAAGTCCAATGCCCGACCTGCAAAAATAAAAAACCAGGCTCTGACCTCTGATGGCAAGCTTCAGCATCATGTCGACTGTCGAGGTCAATTGCAATGGGTTTAGTCTAGAGCAGCATTTTAATTACTCGGTCAGAGTGGAGCCCAACAGACACGTATACCAATAGCCGGTCGGGGAAAATGGATCGCTGAAGAATACACGAGCCTTCTATGCTATATTAAAAGGACAGCTCCTTCCCCGGTATTTTGCAGATATATACCCGTGGAGTATGCTCGTACCTTTCTACTCTAGTAGACGCACGCATAGACGGTTTAGTTGGGAATACCCGCTGTTTTTGTGCCATCTAACGCTTGTGTTGCCATTTAATCGATACATTCATCCGGTTTATATGTTTATTTGCTGGTTTTCGTTGGACGAATTTCGAAAAAACTACCTTTTTATGTGCTCTGTAAGCTCATATAAGGTGGAATATGAAATTTATTAGCTTGTATTGCTGTTAATTACTAATTACACAAAAGCCGATTCGCGACGAATAATTACAGGGCACAAATATGGGACTGCTTACTGCTTCGACATTGTCTTCAAAGTCTCTGCCTTTTTTATTCTATAGTTGGCAGTGTCCGTTTTCAATGAAAATTTGTGTTTGTCATCCTGTGTCATTTGATTTAAGCCTGCCGATTAAAAACCCCTATATTTTCCATTTGTGATGGATATATCCGTTGCACGCTTACGACGTGTCAAGTTATACCCATGTTTGGGAGATAAAACAAAGTAGAATACCGAAGCTTGTGACGGTCCTGTGTCATTTGATTTAAGCCTGCCGATTAAAAACCCCTATATTTTCCATTTGTGATGGATATATCCGTTGCACGCTTACGACGTGTCAAGTTATACCCATGTTTGGGAGATAAAACAAAGTAGAATACCGAAGCTTGTGACGGATATGACCGTCACAAGCGAGATTTGTTGATACTATATTAGTTTAAGGTTTAGGTGTTTAGGGTTTCTTCAATTATCGAAGGAATATCGCAAAGGGGGCTATTGAAGCTATCATGCAAGAAGAATTAATTAGGGATAATTTTCGACTATCTTCTTTGCCTAACGATAGTTCGACGCTTGAAAATCTTAGAAATGGTCTTCCTTTTTGGGTTGTGGGATCTCAATCAACTTGCAGCTCTTTTAAAGCAATGGGAGATGCTAGTTGGTCTTCTTGTCTTCAGGGTGCCGGTGGTTGGATTATGTATGATCTAAATGGTAATATTATATTCCAACATACTTTTAATTTTTTGGCTGAATCCCCTGGACAAGCTGAAGTATGCGTTATTCGTGACATTCTATTATGGGCCATTAAAAATAAGGTTTACCTTCTACAAATCGCTACGGATTGTCTTCAATTTCTCATGCAGATCGCTGGGTGTCAGAAGTATCAATTGCTGATGAAGGATCTTATTATTAATATTGCTAGTTTGTATTCTCATTTTCATTGTTTAGCTTTTCGTTTTATTCCTCGGAAACAGAACAAGATTGCTCATAATCTTGCTCAAAGTGCGAGGTTATTTTAGGTTTTTAGGTTCTCATTTCACAGCCGTTAATAAAAAAAAAAAAAAAAAAAAGGTTTAGGTGTTATAAATATTATCTTTGGGAGCATACGACTTCGACTTAATATTATTTAACTATCCTTTTGTTGTCAATTTGTATCTGTTTAGTAGCATGGCAACGAGGAATCATCTCATTATCTCAGGCCGACGTGGTGGGATTGACGGTAGGCCTCGTGGAGGAGGTGGCGGCAGTGGTGAGTCCTAATGTGAGTTGATAAGAGACTTAGAATGCATTAACCATTAACCATTGTAGTGAATATATTAGTATAAAAACGTAGATCGTCTCACATAGTAAGTCGAGGTAGTTTACTAGTTTGGTCATGTCAATCAACACAGTCGAGGTAGTTTACTAGTTTGGTCATGTCAATCAACACCGTCACCAATACTTGAATACTTAAGCTTCCTGTGTCGAGGAAGTTTGGTCGTTCGATCAAAGGCTCAGTCATACGACACATATGGTACCCTACACCTAGGGCTGAGCAAAAAATCCGATTATTCGAATTATCTGATATCCGATGCGTATCTGATCCGAAATAATCTTCCTGTGTCGAGGAAGTTTGGTCGTTCGATCAAAGGCTCAGTCATACGACACATATGGTACCCTACACCTAGGGCTGAGCAAAAAATCCGATTATTCGAATTATCTGATATCCGATGCGTATCTGATCCGAAATAATGGATATCTGATCCGAAAAGTGGTTCGGTTTGGATACCCGTATCCGAAATATTTGGATATCGGATCAAATACGGATATCATGTTTAAAAATTTGGATATCCGATATCCGAAAGTTATTGGATCAAATATCAAATATCGGTGGCTTGCTTTATTTTCTTATCGTGTACGACTGTACGAGGACTTGTATTTTTCAATGTTAATCTTTGTATTTGGCGGACTATTTTGCTCGGTGACTTATGTATATGAAATGTCTTTGTATTTGACGAACTATTACGCTAGTTATCCTTGATAGGTAGCGGGTTTATGTTTGTAATATATACCGAATGAAATTAGTATTACGCTAGTTTTCTTTTTTAGTACAGTTTGACAATATGTAAAATACACAGAGCGGATATCGGATATCGGATAACCGATCCGAAATTTTCGGATATTTTCGGATACTAAATTTCGGATATCCGATCATTTCGGATCAGATCACGGATACTAAAAATTTGGATTTTCGGATCGGATATCCGATCCGAAACTGGTTTCGGATCGGATATCCGATCCATACTCTCCCCTAGATGGCATCATCTCAAGCACTCTCTCTACATCCTCTACTTCAATGGCAGAAAACCCAGCTGCTTGAGAAAGCAGTTCTGCACGCTCTTCTGGTGTCATGTCTTGGAGCTCCTCAAAAGTCCGCACCTTCTGCAAATGCACAATTTTGGTCATGTCCGGATGCAAAATAAAAACAGAAAATAAATAAACAAGTCCCCCCCTACTAAATGCAATCTTCTGGTTAATTATACACATTACATGGAAAGACTGTGGACCTAGAAAACAGGCCGGAGGTCCAATCGTTTTTCCGTCAGGTCTACAACTCTACAGAATGTTCTTAAACAACGTTAATTCTGTTTTTCCTCGTCCATCCACCGGTCCACCCATGCCAATGTGACACCTATTTCTCTCAAACGCTACAACAACAACAACATCAGAGCCTTAGTCCCAAAATGTTTTGGGGTCGGCTGACATGAATCATCATTTGGAACCGTCATGAGTGAACTCTCAAAAAAAAAAAAAAAAAAGTGGAATGAAACAAAAATTGAAAGGCAAAGGGATTTTATAGATTTTAAATCGAAATATGGGTTCTTAAGTCTTAACTAATCTTGAATAAAAAATTTAGGTAGTAACAGAAAAAATGTCGTTTATACGCAACCATGCCAGCCAGGCTCAGGCTAATCAATCACAATCTATAATTGGCAAGGAAAATCCTCCATTGTGCATATATGAATGCCAACAAACCTTGCGACCAATTTTTTTGGTAACAGCCTCACTAAAATGTGGGAGCTGCAGAAACGGTGCAATGCCTTCTGTCGATCCACCACCGGTTTTCTTAGCGCTGAGAGGAACAGCCTGCACATGAATTGATCATGCAGAAAAATAAAAAAGTATGATTGGTTTTCTCTACTACAAAGAAAGTAGAAAAAAAGAGCTATTAAGAGATCACAAATAAACAAGATTTTGATAATGACAAGATACAAGACAATCAAGATTGCATGGGCAGCGACATAAACAGAAATCGGTAGTTAAATCAGAAGAAACAATAACATTAACCATCTTGTATAAGACTGCCTGGCAAAAATTTTAAGGTCAGACAGGCCACCTCTAACGCTAAAAGGGTCACTTAAATAGAAAAAAAAAAACGTCACTTTTGACGTAAATAGTTCCATTGTAACTGTCCCCTGCGTTTTAAGATGATGTGGTCAAGTCACAAGTCAAAGTGTCAAACTATACTCAAGAAAATCCGTATCCATCAAATATGCCAATACAAATTAAAGGGTGGGCTTCAAAGCCATATAATAAATAAAAACTTGTTCTTAACATATATAATGAAGATATGTACCACAACACACAACACAAAATGCTTTAACCTCAGAGTAATTATCTCGTTTTCTAATAAGTAAATAGAAATAAGGGTGACATTTAACCTCAGAGTAATTATCTCGTTTTTCTCCAAGTAAGACTACTGAGCTAATGAACTTTGAGGCCTAGTATTGATGTGGCATATCAGTATCACAGCACATATTTAGGCCACTTTTAATGAATAAATGAAAAGAATTTATGAAGAGTTATTCTATCAAAGTAACTCGGAATGTGTGAAGACAAACGTAGGAGAAGATATGAAACTTTAAGCACAATGATCAATTACTTCAAATAAAATGCCAAAAAAGAACATATGTGCATTTAATTTTATTTGTCTTTGAAGCCATAAGCAGCTTCTAGACTCCAGTCACCTATGTGGCGATATCCATGAATACCAACTTCAGTCAGGTGAGCAACGACTCAGCTTTTTGAATTCAAGCAAAGTTTATGTACGGAAAATAAAACAAAATCAAGTTTGAATGCGTAGTATAACAGTATAAGCAGCTACATGTACTAAATCAGGCTGCTAAGCTCAATCACATGTACCACAAGTCGATTACTTAAATTTTAGCAAAATGTTTAGTTCACAATATTATTATGATACCTGAATGATGCATTGAGAAAGCTCAATCACCCCAATTGCAGGTCTAAGCCATCCATGCCCTTGAGCAGAGCGCGGTATAAGAGCCATCTGAACCATAGTATCAAACTTTAGTATCAGCATATCCACTATTTAAGTCAAATTGTAATCTAATCTACATAGAGTATACAAAGAGGAATGTTCCGAAAGCATACAGATAGTTTACTAATTAACATTTGCAAAATTAAGTTAAAAACAAGAATGATGGATAAGCCAAAATGCAAAACAGATTAATAAGAAAATATGAAAACTATTTTCGGGAGTCGCTTTATGCTGATAAAAATTGACCAAAAGTAGATGCCCAAACCGCTAAAACTAAATGAGAATACATGTACATATTGAAGAATCCGACTCGCCATGACTGAACCCGGGAAATGGGTCTTTAGAAAAATATCGATAGTCTGCAATATTCAGGCTTTAGGTGAAATAGAAAGACAGAATCATTTTCTTTACTTAGTAACGTCACCCACCCTTTCTGTGAAAAATAAAGGGGGGGAGGGGTTGAGATATGTCGTTAAAGGCGGAGCTAGGGTGGTTGCTGGAGGCCGTCACTTGGTAGGTGGTTATAGGGGTATGGTAAGAGTAGAAAGGAACAAAGTACAAAGAACAACCATAGGATAAGAATTGAGTTCATACATGTTCTTAAAGCGTGTACACAAATGTCAATATGGTGATAAATCAATCGTTAAAACAGCATTCAACATACATCACAATTAGTTGTACACAGTATTAAATTTGAGTTAAAAATCTTAGCTAACCTTCATTAATTCTTCAAGTAAGCGAGGTGCAAGTTCCAGGACGCGCTTCAGATCACCATCCAGTGTTGGGGGTAGCCCAGACGTTTCTCGAGTTAAGTGTGCTTGGATCAACAATTGTGTCTGAATTCAACAACATTTAAATCATGTATAGTTAAACTTTTTAGTGCAGAAGTCATCGGGGATGAAAACAAGTCCCTGTAAATACCTTAACCAGTTGAGGATGCTGCTTCAAAAATTTGGCCTGCTCTTGTTTAATATTTTTGCTGTCCAGATTCAACTCACTCCTGACTAGCAGCAGCAGTTTATGAAGTGGTTCATCATCAACCCTCCGAACTGGGATTTCCATGTATTCAGCTGCCTTGATAAAAACTTCCAATACTTTGCTAAAAACCAAATGCAATGTATAAGCACGTATACTAAATGCGACATTGCAAATTTCAAAATTGTAAAGCTTGACATGCACTTAAGAGCAGACCCCTTCATAAAATCAAGCTAAGATACCGTAGGTCTTCGCAGAATACTAATAATTCAACTATAGCATATATGCGAAGACCATAAAATGATTGAGAATTAGCTAAACCACCGTAAGCTAGAAAGATAGATTATCACTACGCCGTAAGAACAACCCTGCCTTCAAACCGGTAACACAAGGAAATTCAATGACAATCATATCAGGATTCTTCAACGCAAAGTGGTAAATACGCAACAGATGAAGAGGCTTATGCATGAAATTACCTTGGTGCCAAAGATGGTTTCATCAAGTGGTAGTAAGCTAATAGTGTCTGATGCATAACATAGTTTCCTGTATACTTTGACGACCTTGAGAGATATACAACTGCTACCACCAATGGCAACAATATACAGATACCAACAATCCAAAGCAACAATATCCCTCCAGACGCCCCATCACCAATGTTTAATAGGAACTGCGGGAGAGCTATTCCCATTTGAAACCCCTGAAAATATCCAAGGTGGCAATTGATTATGGTAGTCAAGATCCCCTAAGATCCTAAAAGAAGAAGATGCGGAAATGGCTATGAAAAATAAAGTACCTGTCGCCCATCAGGATGGCCATATTTTTCATAATTTTCACGGGAGATAGGATCGGTCAAGGCCTGGTACGCCTTTGAAATAAACTCCACAAAATATAGGTTGGCCTCTACGCACCAAAAAAGATATCACAATAAATATGAATATACAAAGGAGAAAATTTTGGGCAGCACAAGTGATGAAAAAACCGCTTCTACCTGGATCGGGATTCTTATCAGGATGGTACTGGACAGATAGCTTTCTATATGCCTTCTTTATTTCAGAGTCGGAAGCTCCAGGTTGCAAGCCAAGAATACTGAATGGCTCAAAAACTTGAAGCTGAATATCCAGCAAGGGGAAATAAATTAAAAGGGGAAATCTTTGGTCAACATAATGTTACGAAAGAAAAGAAAAAATACTTTAGAATAGCTTAGGATGTATTATGAAGCGCCTATACAGCAATCGATTTCTCAAAATAATACGCCTAACTCAGGGATCAAATTAAAAAGGGGAAGAAAAGATTCATAAGAGCTGATATTACTCCGTATTAAGTATCAATATATCAATTGATTACAGCAGAAAAAAGTTTGCCTACCTCACGGCTCATGTTTTTGATGTAATAAACCAGAAATCCCATAATGACCCAAAGCAACACAAGCGTCAAGTTACTGCAAGTAGAGAAGTTTGAGATCTGCAAATCACAATTGAAAAATAAACACACAAAATATACAAAAAGCAGCGTGATTGTCATGTAGAAGAGACATGAGAGTCATGGTGGATGGCCAAAATGACTACACACCCTTTGGAATAACGACTTATGGTACTTTCCAGAGCGGGAACATACAGCACACTGACAATGTATGCTTTTCGACTTCTTTTTAGCAGCACGACATAGTTTCATTATGGTGTAAGGCACTAAAGGCAGTGCCATCATGGTCAAAATGAATATAGGGAACAACGAACTATTCTCTTCTGAAGCTGCCATTTTCTGAGATTATAATGCTTATCCGGAATACTTGTCCCTGCATCATCATAGCGGACAATTAATTTGTTAGAACCATAAAGTGTATCTACATGTCAGGAAACAATGTAAGTGAGCCCGACTCAGTGAGTCTATTGTACCAAAAAGCAAGTCACATTTCATACATCAGGAGCAAAAATTGGTTTCTCGTCCCCCTTTTTTGTCATAACAAGAAACATACAACTAAAAAAGACGGTTTCAAACTACTTTCTGACGGCTCTAAGACCTTGTTCTGTCAGCAACAGTCAATATCTAGAGACCCTTCAATGCCTAAAAATGAGTGGTGTATGCACATGTGGGTTCCTGGGGTCTTGATACCCCACAGGTTTTTCGACAAATGATAACTGTTACTAATCGAGAATTATTTTATTTTAAAGACCTCATATTACAAAAGGCCGGGTGATAACGAGTCTAAAAATGACTTCATGCACAAATTTATGGCTCACCACTACCTAAAATGGTCAGACATGAATCCCCCTACCCAAAAGCATTAAGCAAATTGAGCTAAAAGATGCATGAGCAGGTGCTTATTGAGCCATGTGTAGCTAAAAAAATGCAAAGACATCATGGACTAACAAACCTAAACATACAACAAATGTTCCAATTTTAGACCATTAAAAGACGAACAAAACAAAATTAAACTGCCCGTTTCTCCGTTTCAGTTGATTTCTATTTACAGCATACTCCCTCCGTCTCATTCATTTGTCTACCTTTCTTATTCTTTGTGAGGCCTATTTTAATGGCGGTAAACAAATTATTGTTTTTAATAGGATTTTAATAACGGCCACAATCAATTTGGTTGTTTATTATCCTATTTATCACCATATTAATATACCCATTATGGTGTGACTTAATGGGTGTTTTATGATGCTTCTCTTGTAACTCCTCTTTGTGGGGTGCTTATAAATAAGATAAAATATGTGGTTTGTGGAACAATCATGTTCATCATATATCACACATAATACACACGTAAAATATACAATCTCTAGAGGCTAAGTCCACCATCAATATGGGACTTGGAATTTGGGGCGTGGAAATATTCCGGGACTCTAGTAGTCCCGGAGGTACGATATACGGTAGTGGGCAGTTAGCGAACACAACGATCCGATCGCTTCCGCATAAAGGTATGTCCTTATTTTCCTACAGTGGTATCAGAGCAAATGTGTTTTGCTTCTGTCCCTACAATTATGCGTTTTATCCACATCCATTTTGTTGGAATTACAATGTCTTTTCGTCGACAAGTGTTTGTCACTTGTTCGAGATGGGTCAACTCATAAGGCATGCAGAGAGATTGTAATACAAATTTGTTTTGGTTGATCCACACGATGGTGGTAGTAATAATTTTCTCTTGTGTAGAGAAGAGCAACTTGTAGAAATTAAATTTCGTTTTCTTATCTTATTTGTATAAGAGGGATCGAGAATTGAGTGGTGTAAGGGTGAAAGACTAATAATGACTAAATTGATGCATTGAAATTGGGATGTGTTCCCACTCTTATAATTTCGTTTTATAAATTTATTTTCTGTACTGATTTCATATATATAGTATTCGTTTAAACGTCTTTGTGATATTATGAGTTTACAATGCTATCAATTTGTTTGGTCTTTATATTATATGAATATGTTTCATATAAAATCTAGTATGGATCATATGAATGTGTTTTATGTGTATAAAAGTGTGACGTGTATATAAATGTGTTTTATATGTCCTTTTAAATCTTAGTGATTTTAATTATATTCTATATTTTTTTACGAATATGTTTCGTACTTTTCAACTTATGCTAATTTGTCTCGTTTTTTTTATGAATATGTTTCATATTAAGTCAAGTTTCATGAGTGTATGAATGAATATGTTTTATACAAAGTTAATTATGAGCCATTACATATTTTGTATTTGAGTATGTCTCTTTTATTTTTTTTTGGGTGAATCATATAAATATGTTTTATATGAATAATTGATCACTTGTTTCATTATGATAAAAGTATTGATGAATATGTTTCATTTACGGTTGCATCAACCATATAAATTTGTCATACTATAAATTTTATTTATGGTACCAATGTGTTTGGTTAAGTTTATGATTATATGAATATGTTTCATATGATGGACAATATAAAACAAGTTTATATTAAAATTTCTTAGTGATTTAATTATGTCCTTGTTGATTATATGAGTATGTCTTATAGATTGTTTTCCCTAAAAAAAATCTATATAAATATGTTTCATATTGAGTTAAGTTTTAAGTATATGAATATGTTTCATATAAAGTTGAATGGAAGTCATATAAATAAGTTTTATATGAATAATTAAATATCTTAGTGATTTTAATTATATTTTATAACGTTTTATGAATATGTTTTATGAAAAACATGGACCATGTAAATTTGTTTTATGTGGGTCATAAATAGTTCGTGATATATATTATATTCTAGTATTTTATGAATATGTTTCATAAAGTTTACTTTACGAGTAAATGGTAAATATCTGAGTGATATTGTACAAGTTATGTAAATTTGTTCTTGTATGTACATTTTAAATGTCTTAGTGACATTTTGCTTTTAGACGTTTGGCTAGCAAAATTCATGAGTATGAGAAATACTAATTTTCGACTCCGTGTTCGATTTGTATATGCTACTCATAATTATGTGGTATATCGTATTTTACAAGATAGTGTTAAAATTCACGAATTCGTTTTGTTTATTTTATCTTGTGAAAATTGTGTAATTTTGTAGTACATAAAAAAGAAATATCTTATTGACATTTGTTGTTCATGAGATTTTCTAACTTATATACAAGCGTTGTATCTTTGTGATATAATAGTAATCGTAAATTTGTTTTACGAAATGACTTATATCTTCGTCGTATACTTGTACTTGTAAATGTGTTTTACATTAAAAAAAATTATATATCTTAGTGATATATATAATAATGGTACATGTAAAATTAGTTTTTACATGGGAGATGAGTAAAGAATTAAATACGTATTAGTTGTGTATCAATAATTCATTAAACTGTCATATGTGTTATGATCAAGTTTTTTTTTTAAAAATTAATTTTAAAGACGTGCAAATTTGTTTTGCATAGTGTTTTGATAATATCAAAGTGATATTATTGTTCGTGCTAATTTGTTTAGCCGTTATTTTAAGGGTAATAGCTAATTTGTTTAGCGTATTTTAAAGGGTTAAGTGATTTTGTTTCATTTAATCTCAAGAAGGTTAATTGAATTATTAAAATTTCTAGTTTATTGCGTTTGTGATGATTATGAGCATAGCGAAATTTTCGAACGAACAATTCAAACAAAGGAATTTTAATAATTTAATTGGAATTGTGCCTTAATCCATATACTTGTGTATGACAACAAGTGTTTTTTGGTGATTTGTTCACCATAGCGATGCGGTTTGAACTTTGATAATTAGAGTTATAAGATTTTGTATCTTATTAATAATCACGATTTTGGAAATTGTGATCACTATTATCTAATCGAGGTTGAAATATCTTACTAATGAGTAGGATTATGAAAAACTATGCTTTTACCAGTATTTACTCATTCAAATATAGTAAGCTTGATTCGTGCAAAATTGTGTTATTTTGTATGTAGATCTATTAAACTATTTTGAGACAGTTTTACAGCTTATGTAGCGTAAGAATAACGTGTAAGTCAATTTCGTTTTGACGTGGGATACAAGATTATGTGTCTTGACCCGGAGTTTTTGAGTATTGTCACCGTGTTCCATTTTCTTAGGTGAAATGTTTTTTTAACACGTGGTTGGCTTACGGAATGAGTTATTTTTCCATGGTAATTTGTTTGCCATCCGATTTTGGGATAGAAAAATGGAAAAGCTTTCGTCGTGAGTAGACTCAATCCTTAGTAAATGTCTCAAAAACTTATCCGAGAGAAAAGTCTCATGGTATGATTATTAATAGTCTATGTTCTTCTTACTAATTAGAATAAATATGTGGTATTGTTTAATACGTCGGACTTAGTGTCGACGAGAGAAAAGTATGGAGATATTATTTGTTTGGTTTATATTAGTTTTGAGCTAAATAACACCATTCTTCATCAACTCGAGTTATATGTTTGTTTCTTGCATCACCTGTTAATTCTTGTCCTGAGTGGATTTAGAAACGGAGCGAGAATTATTATAACTCGTAGCTGTTTAATCCATTGTTTGTTGATGGACAATTCAAATAGGCTTTGTGCTATTTTGACTTGTTAATTCTCTACGTACTTAGAGCATGTGATTATTTTTCAATAATTAGTTTATTGGAAATCACGTTTTTTTTATTTTAACCTCATGTTTGTAGTTCATTATGACTATGTGTTTGCCCATGTATATATGTTTACCGCATTACTTTATTCATTTCTTTGATTACATTATCATATATGGTCCATGTCTCTATTTTTTATATTTCAATCTATTTTTTATTTTATTTGTGGGTAGTTAAATGTTAAGGATGCATCATGAGATCGTATGTTTTTTTTTCCTTCTTTTGACATGATCGATTCACGCTATATGAGTGTGTATTAATTATTTTGTCATTTTATAAAATGTTTGATATGTTCCAACATTTTATGATAAAAGTGGAAACCAACTTCAAACTTAGAGTTAGAACTCTTAGTATATGTGTTGGTTGTGAATAATTGTTTGATATGTTCAAAGTGTAAATGAGGAAAAAAATATGCGTCGATCATACAATAAAAAAAATATGCGTCGATCATACAATTTTTAAACACTATGACATTGTGTTGTTTTAGGTGAGAGAAATTGTACATCACTTGATATATGATTAAGTGAAATATAATGATCAAGTTTCCTTCTTATAGATTAGGAAGAATTCCTTAAATATGTTTTAAGGAAATTTTGTTCGCTCTACATAACTTTTCGGTAGTAGATTGATCATTCATCTTAACATTTGTCAAACTTTGTATTTAAAGTGACCCACAATATTTATTCACTTAGATGTGTTTCTAAGTGTTGGCGAATGCTAGTAGATCTATGTATTGTATTCGTTACAATACAAATCAATAACTATCTATTGGTGAGTGGGAGAATTTTAAAGAACCCATTGAGACACCAATGATAGTTTAACTTCTCTTCATGTTTGGATTGTGGGAGTAGTTTCATGATCCAAGGTAATGATTAGAGTTTGTCTAATAATGAGTAAAATATTAACTTGTATGTCAAGTTATAAGGATTAACATAAGGTCGATCTTTATGGTATCTTGCTCATTATGAAGGATAGTGGGAGTTGTTTCCATCTATTCGGTTTTGTACCGTTTTTAGTAAGTGGGAGCTATCACCTTTAGTGAGAGTTTTCGCCAAGTAATAAAAAAATATAGATTGTTATTATGAGAGTATAGACATTGTGATAACGTGTGTTTATGACAGTTAGGTTTAGATTATTATGAGATATGTTCTCAAATGTTCGGATTTGTTCCGCTTTTCTTTTAATTTTTGGTCATTTATTTGGATTGTTTTCAAATGAATAAAAAGACTATTTCGTATTAAGTTCCTCATAAAAAGTTTGCATAAATTGATCAGCTGAGTTTGTCTCAAATGATTAAGATGCATGATATATATTGAGTATTAGCTTATTCATGTGTTGAATGAACTTTGTAAATATATTTCATATTCCATAAATCATTTGTTTGATGTTTTGTTGGAATGGTGAAATTAATGTGTTATATCAAAATTACATAGGAGAATAAGTTTCTCTTTGTTAATTGGTGACATATTGGTATTTAATTTAGAAGAAAAATAAAATTTTTATTTCTAAACCTATGCTCAAAAGCAAGGAACGATTAAGTATTGTTTCTTGTTCTAGTGTAGTTGGTTTTTTGATGTGTATCTTGTTTAGTACATAGTTAAACGTCAATTTGTGATTGATAAGTATTTGTTACCTAATCAATCCTCTACACGCACAATGATACGCAATCAAGTTTTTTTTTACTTTTTGGCTTTTGTGACAAGAGTAAATTAGTTCTTGTGCAGGACTAAGAGTTGTCTTCAAGTAAGATTGACTAACAAGATTGTTGACGCATTATTTATTAAGATGTGTTCTTAATTGGTTCATGTATTGAGCTGATTTGCGCGAAAAAGTCAACTTAAGTTTTAATCTTGTTGAGTTGTGGATGTGTTTGATGATGAACATTTTTTGGATAAAGATTTGTATCTTTTGAAAATGTTCATATGCATTTGTTGCATGATGAGGCACATAAGATATCACCAAGCTTTTAGATTGCCTAGTCACACAGGTAATCGCCTTGACACTTGTGTAGTGGGCAAGATGAGACTGAGTTAAGTTAACACTTAGTGAGTGTTCGAGATTATCTTTGTACATGAGTTGTATGGAAAATATATTGACTCATTATATAGTCGCCTTAGTAAGTCTATGATGAGACTTTTGTAGTCGAAGTATGACAAGACACCCTATTTTCATACTAAAGCTTTGAACCGAATCACAAGTGTCAGATTGGATATGTGTTAACAATCTAGTGGCTTGAGTTAGATACTTGAGTAGTATCTAGGCTTATGATTCGCACGACATGGAAGCGTGATATGCCCACCGTAGTGGGAGCTATGTTGTGACATATATATCATACTATGTGTGTTAGTAAGTCGACCGTTAGGAGTGACAATGATTCCCTACTTTGTCACTGTGTGATCCTATGGACTTTGTTGTCCAATTTTGTTCGGTGCCCTTTGACTTGGAGCTATGATATGAAGTTAATTCTTAATGTTGCTACTTTAATATGAATTCTAAGGGCCATAAAAGATTAAGGTTCAACGGATCATGTTAGGAAAGCAGTTAAGTTGAGATGGATTATTATTAGTGTCGGAGGAATGATCAATTCAACTTCACCATAATTTCCTGGCCAGGGGTTATATTTTGTATATAACTAAATGATTATGATAGCATATAGGGGCTATGTATGCTAACGGTGATGTTTGAATGATTTGGGGTACTGATAATATGAAAGTGTTATGTTAGTTTTGATGGTAACTTAATATAACGCTCCTTTGTTACTTTATGGTCGCACACCCCATTTTCCGTATGAAACCTAAGAAATTGTTTATATTGGAGTTGTGTTGTCATAAACTTGGTTGTGTGACCAAGTGGGAGTATTAATTTGGCTTTGTGACCAAGTAAGAGTGTTGTTTAGTTTTGGGTGTTGCTAAATCCCGCACAAGATTTTGCTTAATCCCACACACTTTGTCGTCTTATTCCGACTTTACCCCTCTCACTTTCCCACCCAATTAGAGAGAACAATTCAAGAGCAAAGAAATTAAAAAAAAAACATATGTGCTTAGCAACCCCGCCACCCCTCGCCCCGCCACCAGCCGCTCACAAACCGAACGCACCACCAGCTGCTGCGATAAAACGACCCCCATCAGCCGTCATAAACTGATGCACCTTCAACAATCCAAAATCCAAAATCCAAAATCCCTAAATTTCAAACCCTAATTGCAAAAATCACGCTCTTTAAGATAAAAAAACATCCATTCAAGCAATTAAAATACGAGTATTAATAAATTTGTTGATAGAATAACAAAATTACTTGTGAATGTGCGAATTAAAATCCATAATTTGTTAAATTATTATCAATTTGGTTGGTGGTGAGAAGAAATCCCTAAATTTCAAACCCTAATTGTAAAAATCACTTTTTTGAAGATAAAAAATATCAATTCAATCAATTAAAAGAAGTATATTAATAAATTTGTTGATAGAATAACAAAATTACTTGTTAATGTACGAATTAAAATTCATAATTTGTTAAATTATCAAATTATTAGCAACTTGGTTGGTGGTGAAAAAGGAGAGAAGATAGATTTTTTAAATAAAGGGTAAATTCGGAATAAGGTGATAAAGTGTGCGGGATTTAAGTAATATCATGTGTGGGATTTAGCAAATACGTTAGTTTTTGTGACTAAACAAGAATATTACCATGACTTTAGTGGCCGAGTGGGAGTATTGTTTTTAATAGGATTTTAATAACGGCCACAATCAATTTGGTTGTTTATTATCCTATTTATCACCATATTAATATACCCATTATGGTGTGACTTAATGGGTGTTTTATGATGCTTCTCTTGTAACTCCTCTTTGTGGGGTGCTTATAAATAAGATAAAATATGTGGTTTGTGGAACAATCATGTTCATCATATATCACACATAATACACACGTAAAATATACAATCTCTAGAGGCTAAGTCCACCATCAATATGGGACTTGGAATTTGGGGCGTGGAAATATTCCGGGACTCTAGTAGTCCCGGAGGTACGATATACGGTAGTGGGCAGTTAGCGAATACAACGATCCGATCGCTTCCGCATAAAGGTATGTCCTTATTTTCCTACACAGATGATTAGGACAAAGGGAGCAATTCTCGAGCCATCAAATTTCTGATTCAAATAAACTAATCAAAAATCCAAAAACAAATATGAACTCTTGAAATATGATAACAACATAATCAAGCTACATTTCAACAAACAAGCACACCAACATTAACATTAGCATCTAAAAACTCGATTTCAACCCGAAATCATAAGACATTGTGATACCCTTTAAAACCCACATTAATCCCTAATCCAAATACAATAAATCATACAATTCAACCAATCAAAGACAACAACTTTACAAACAATTTGACCAAACACTTCAATAATCACTTCAAATTGATACATAATTAACCTTAATTACCCAAGATCTTGATCTGGGCACCAATATAAATGCAAACTTTACTCAATTCACATACCCACCAACCCAAATTCTAAAACTATCATTAATTACACCAAAAAAAAATTAACAAAAATGGTAAAAATGTAGCAGAAAGTGATCTAATTGAAAATGTATAATTGAAATTATTAAAAATGAGCTATAATTACAAAATTTGATAATGAAATTGAAGGATTATGAAATGAAAATTTACCTTGGATGAAGCAGGGGATGCAATTTGATGGGGGGTTTTGTTTGTGTAATAAAATGGGTTTTATTGAGATTTTATTTCATTTTTGGGGTTTTTCCATTTTTGGGAGAGAGTTATGGTTTTAGGGATGATTTTATTTCACAATTCGTGTCACCTGACCCAATCAGGTACAGAATAGAGATTTTGTATTCGGTTTTGTAATTTGAGTTAATCGAACCGGAAATAGATCTTCTCGATTTAATTTTAGCTAAATTTAATTCACCTTACTTTAACTCAACGTATTTATGTTTTATCCAATCTGTTTTAGCTCTATTTATCTTAATAAACTACAATTCAGCTAAATTTAACTTACTTTAGCTCAATTTAATTCAATTCACAGGGTTAGTGTATTCCGCAACTCATCTAGAATTGCAAACATTTGGATTGGTTGAGGGTTGGTACTTATGAGGTGACTTGAATAGAGTAGTTTTATCATCAAGTTTTGTAGAGACAATGATCCGTATATCCTAAATATGGTTAGGATTGCATATTAGCCCCCTCTAGCTCAACTTTTAGGACAGAAAATATGAACCGCCATTCATTACACCCAACTGGCTCATTAAAAAAGCTTTTGAAATGGTTTTCTACCTACTTGGGACAAGCCAAACTCGATGGATCGCGCCCAGTAGCCTGCCTCGCAAGGATTGGTCTTAGGTCATGATGGCCAAGTTCAACTCCTACTTGTTTAATTCTCAACTTTTAGTGCGCGATAAAAAGCGTTATGGGTCAAGTTATATTGTTTATCTATTCGATTGTAGAGCGTATAATCTTGATCAGTTTTGATAGCTCTGATCTGGTCAAATCATATAGATAATTTTGGACTAACTTATAGCATATCACGGAATAATGAGGTTAAATTATGTTAATTATTATCCATTTATCGGTTAAATCACACCATTTTTTTCCAGTTTATTATCATTTGGAGAGATTTGATGCAATCAATTCAAGTTAGTGTCATTTATACCTTTTTAATCCTAATACTAGGGTAACACCTGTGAAAATTCACGGGGTTGTTCAATTTCAATTTTTTTACACGAAACGGTCAATTTAAGAGACTAATAACTTATGCGGTGTATATATGTAATTAAATGTTTTAATAAAAATAAATAAAAAAGTTCATATATAATTAAGATATATACGAACAGTTTGACATTTAACGTTTTACTTGTAAGTTGAGAAAACGTTAAATATATTTAAAAGAGGGGAAGTATTTACTTTCCATACACGAAAAGTAGTTGTGAGTTGAAAGTTATTAAAATATAAAAATTAAGAGCAAGTATAATAGTGGTTTTTTTGCCTCGGGTTTGTCAAATAAGAACTTTATAAGTTCTTTTATTGGAGGTTACATTGGGATGTGAAATAAATTGATGGTAGAGAGTTTAGTTGGAATGTAAATTAATATTGTATACCATAAGATTAACTTTTTTTTTCACAACAGTTAATAATAAGAATAACTGATTAACTTTTTTTTAATTATTATGAGTTATTTCCAATGTAATTTAAAGCAGTTATTTCTATACGTAATTATTAGGAGTTATTTCCAATGTAATTTATGACAACTATTTCTATACGTAATTAAGAGTTAAAACAATTAATATTTTTTAATTATTAGGTTTAGAGTTACTAAGCCCGGCCCTTTCTCTTATTTGCTTACTTGGTTGATTCTAATAGGTTTAATTGACAATAAGATGCCCAAACTTAATGAGAAGGCTTGAAATAGGTAATGCTGAAAATTTGTTGTGCCACATCAGCATTTTAACATCCTTTTCTTTTATATATAATGATAATGATAATGATGCTAAGTTGTTTATTTAATGTGAATTGTAATGAGTTTTATGGAGAATTGGAATTTATAGGCAATAATTGTATACTAATGTTTTGGTAGATTGTGAATTTGTAAGCTGTTAGTTTTATACGGTTTTTACACGGTTTTTATGTGTATTGTAACTAGTTTATTTAATGTGAATTGGAATGAGTTTTATGGAAAATTGGAATCAAACGTTTTTTTATTAAATATAGAGTTTTGTAAGCAATAATTGTACACAATTAATCAGACGTTTTCCTTTATGGAAAATTGGAAAATTATAATAAGTAGTTTATTTAATGTGAATTGGAATGAGTTTTATGGAAAATTGGAATCAAATTTTTTTTTTATTAAATATAGGGTTTTGTAAGTAATAATTGTACACAATTAATTTACGTTTTTCTTTATGGAAAATTGGAAAATTGTAATAAGTAGTTTATTTAATGTGAATTGGAATGAGTTTTATGGAAAATTGGAATCAAACCTTTTTTTTTATTGAATATAGGGTTTTGTAAGCAATAATTGTACACAATTTTACACGGCTTACATGACAGTTGACATGACAATTATCGTTTCATTTGATTGGCTGAAAAAAAACTGAAATGGTGAGGTTAAATGAGAGGCCTTGTAGAACACCTTTTTGAATTATTGTTGCGCCACGTCAGCTATGTTACAAGATTCTTTTATATATATAATGATGATAATGATGATTATCTACCTAGTTTGACTCGTAGAATTTCAAAACACCATTTTAACTCGTTTTTTCCCCACTTATATAAATAATTTTTCATTGCAAAAATACTTTTGTGAAATATTTGTATACAATGAATGTAGCTTTATTATCTCAGCTTTTGTTAATGGTCAAAGTTTTTATTTGCGGCGTCACAAGTTAAAACAATAAAATTATCTTAGAATGGAGGAAGTATACAGTATTATTTTATCAGGCTAAAAACAACCAATCCAATATAATACAACGCATGCCGTTAACATTATTTTAGATGTAGATTATGAGAGAAAAGAAGATGAGCTTAAAAGGAAAAGAATGCACAACTGATAAGGGCAAATTTGTCAAGTGCACTATGTAAAATTTGTACTAACCAAAATCAATACCTAATACTCATTTACTTAGGCACCACGACACCCGCTCCCGCGCAAATGTACTGTATTTTAGATAAAGATGTTAGCGAATTAGACAATTAATTAAAATAATGTAGTACCTCCATTTTTTTTTTTTGAAAGAACCCCAGGGAGGTTATATTATATTAGAAATTTCCAAATTTGCTAGCTCTACGATATTCATCGGGATAGCCGATCCAACACGCAACTTTCTTTTCCCACACTTACATGAATGAGCCAACATATGGGCTACCTTATTCCGACTCCTACTAACAAACGACCAATAAATAAAATCAAAACTAGTGCTACTTAGAGACAGAATCTCCATGATCACCACATGGAAATCACTCCGCCCCATTGCCCTTCCGTTCAACGCGTCAATAACAACTTGGCAGTCACTCTCGATTTTCACCGTCCGACAGTTATAGCGCATTGCTAGCTGGAGACCCGCAATCACCGCTTCTGCTTCTGCCACACGAACTTCGAGCTCTTCCCGCCGTCTCTCCTCCCACACCCACCACAGCGTTCCATCTCCCTTGCTGCCCACGCTCCTACTCCTGTTGCCTCTTTCACCTCCATTTTTAATGGGTGGAAAATTTGCATATAAAATTCTAAGCATATATTTTATTAGCTTTATTTATATAAAAGTTTAATAATGATTGATGTTATAAAATTAATTGAGAGATAAAAATTGTTTAATACTTCCTCCATTCCAATCAATTTTTATACATTTACTATATTCACGTTTGTCAATACTCGTTTTCTTTTCTTAATATCTTTAGTTACATATCGATAAAGATTATAAAACTTTGATTCACAATGTACTCGGTAAGACAATTTAAAAAAAATCTCACATGACTATCTTTTATGTTATATATTAGAATTTGTGTTGAAAATCCACTCGATTTATGAATAGTGCCCAAAAAGTGAAATGTATAGAATTGATTGGAATGGAGGAAGTAGTAAATATACATACTGAAATTTTATTAATTATTGTCCAGTAAAATATTACCAAGGTGGAAAATTTAAATGAAAAATTTGAAAAAATGTTGAGTCGACCTCTCGTGAGTCGTGTCCATGGTATATAGTTCAGGTGAGACTGTGAGAGTCCGGTTAATCGGTTCGGGTTTTTCAGCTAAATCAACTATTCTCAAAACTTCATCCAACTTGAGTTCACAACCTCTCATGTAAAATATTCTAACCTTCTCCATGGCACCACAACCAAGACACCACCACCACCACAACAACCACCATAATTTCCACAACATCACCACCTTCCTCCAGACAACAGCCACAAACATAACCACCTTCCTAACCCCTAAAACGACACCGTCCAATTCCCCACCCAAAACGACACCGTCCCACCTCTTCCTCCCTCTCCCTCTCCTTCCACCTCTACTCCTCCCCTTCTCCGAGTCAACCCCACATGACTCACCCTCCATCCGCTCCAAACCCGACACACCCGGGTCGGGTTCTCCATCCATGGTCAGAATTCGCGGGTTGAAACCCACCGGAAGAACCGATACCGAGTCAGGAAGTAGTATCGATGGTCCCGCTTTTGTTGGACAAGTGTTTAGTATGTGTGACCATAACGGTACTGGTCTTGTGCGCGGTTCTTCCCCTTTTGACATCTTTTTTGCTCAAAGGTACTGTCTTTTCGTATTAATACTCGGTCCGTCCCAATCATTTATTTACTTATTTTCGCTTTTCTCTGTAAGCGGTATTTCAACCAAAGGTAAACAAATGAATGAGATCGAGTGGCTGGGAGTACTATGTTGAATTATGCTTTTGTTATATACTCGAGCTCGTTAGGGTAATAGGGTTGTGTAGTTAATTGTTACGAGAACAATGGTTTCGAAAAGTGGTGAAGAGCAACGGCGACAAGCCGGCAACATTACCCTAGTGCGTCAAGGGGCCTCGGAAATTGGAGGGTAAAGGGGATAAGTAGAGCCTTATTTGGTAGGTTAAGATAATGCAGTTGTTTTGGTTGATGAGTCACAACAATTACGTGTTTACGTCTAGATTTCTAAGAACATAATTGGGGTCGGAGGCGATTCTAGGATTCAGTGGACGAGAGTGCTAAAAGTTGAGGAAATTAAGGAAGTTGCGGATTTGTGTTTTTATAGTCAGAAATCTGGTTCTAAACTAATAATTCCGTATGTGATTGGGCAAAACATGCAGAACACATATGGCAAAAAAACATTGAATACAAAATGTTCACAAGAACCCGTGACCTTAAACAACGAAAAACTACAGACAATCACCAGACCAACAAAATTATCCCTGCACCCCCTTTACAACCGCCAGTGTCTGGAGTTTAAGAATAACGAAGTTTACAGGCAATTGGGGTTGATATATGTTCTTTTGATTGTTGGTGGAAGTTTGATAACAATTCATTGTCATAGGCAATAGACCTCCTTATAACATGCTCCGTTATGTTGTAAGTACGGAGTATAATTTTATGAAATTTTGTTTAGGTAGCATATGGGTGTATCTGTATTTACATTTACATGACTATATCTCTATATAGATTAGTTTTTTCGGGTGAGTTTCCTTGGATTTTCGACTAATTAGTTGTCCTTGCGTAATTGGATTGAGAAATTTCTATTTTACGTCGCTATTGAATTGCTTGATATCACCCAACAAATAGTGGACTAGAAGTTTTAAACTGTTAGTTTCACACTTTTACCTGAGTATAAGGTGTATAACCCACCAAACGTGTCAAATGCAGCTCGGGTTTATTTTTGCTCACTGATTGTTGGTTTCCGAGCTTTTGTCCTGTATTTTGAAGGGCACCAATTCTTAAGGACTTGCCCTTTGCAATATGAGCTTTGAAGTAGCCTATATGTTAAATAATCGTGTACTCCTATACTGTTATCCAATATACGTGCCGCCTGCCGCCTGCCACCTGCCACCTTTTCAGTTTAAAGTTAGGTTGGTTAATTTGACAAGTATACCACTTATCTTTAGTTTTTTAATTACCGAGGTCATGATTCTCCTGCTTCACCTATGCGTGTACTGGTTTGTAGTTTAGTCCTTGGTAATAATGATGAATTTGTAATATTTAGGCACTACCACACTACTAATCTACTCTTTGCTGGATCAACATTTGAACCTTGAACTTTGCTTCAATCTTGAAAAGGACCGAGGCCATGTAGTTACACTTGGAATCTGTTATTGGTGGAAACAATACTTCCTTATTTCTCTCTTCATGGCAATTGTTTCTTCATAGATTGCAGTTTTTTCTTGCTGGGCCAAAAATGATCGTGCTTCACATTGTTTATCTATTTTTATTTTTTTGAGTTTTCTCAATGTTACCTGTTGTTACATTTGACGTTGGAAGATATTTCTCCATGTCTTTCGAGTTTTGACTGATATCAGAAGACTTCTTGAAACTTGGAAGATGAAACATTGAATGCTAATCGAGAGTGCTTCCATGGTTACGGAAAATAGCAATTAGGCACCCTAAAGGACACTGAGATAAGAGAAGATGAAAGAAGGGGAAGATGAAGCATTTGTTGCTGCTGTTTTTCACTATTCTCCCATTTTTTGTTCACTTAAGGGTGCTTACACGAGTGCTGTTTTGTTCCATGCATACGCAGAGCACCGGAGTGGATGAAGAAGATGCTGTCTTCAGTTGTAAAGAATGAATCTGGTCCTGTCTATCGTTTTTTCATGGACCTGGATGATGCAGGTGTGGGTTGGACCTTGTCATGTGGCAGCTCCAATTTTTGTTTGGTCCTTCTCATTGTAAGGGGTCTTGTTCGCTTTGTATGCTGGTTTGCGATACCCTGAGGGTCAAGTAATGGGTTCACAGTATAGCCATAATAACGTAGATGGTTTGAATAATCACATCTTATAAAAATGTTCATTAATTGTTTTCTGCAGTGGCAAAGTGTCCGGTGTATTTAACATGATATCTCTTTACTTCAGCTGCTTGGATACTTTACTAAGTACTAATTCTTCTTATCTTTTCAGTTTCATACGTCAAAAAACTTAACCCTCCTAATGGCATTGTGGGATCTTGTCAACTTGATTTAGCATACAGGAATTTTAAGGTAAGGTGTTGCTTTTCCCCTCTTTTTAGTTTTTAGCTGTGCATCTGACGTGGTAATTATAGAATGCTAAGAAAATGAAACAATCATGCAGTTACGAATAGAAACGCAATGACAAGTACTTAGGCTGTAATAGGATGTGATGCGTGGATGAGGGAAAAAAATGGAATAAGATTAGATATGCGAGTTTATTAAAGACTAGACTAATGTTGAGATTTGCATTATTACTTATGAAATATGAAGAGGATACAGAAGATCCAACTAGCCTAGAAAAATCATCTATACTACGAATGGGGTTATAACTACTGTTGGACGAAACCCTCTGAGTTATGAGATGATTCATAAAATTTACGAAAATTTGGGCATTAATGTTCCTGCGATGGTCTTTTTTTATGCTATTGGCAAAACTCCTCATCTCTACTTATTTTGAGAATGGGCGGGTGGGTGATCAAGTGTTACCTTGCACTAAATTCTGAACTTATTGATATAATTTCCATTTACAGGAGAATCCTCATCTTTTTCAGTTTGTTCCCAGTGCAAAACAGGTAACAATCAGAAGTTTGTTGTTGGAGTTAGAATCTATTATGCGCATAGGGTGAATTAATTTTTTAATGTTGGTCCTACTGATTTCAGGTCAAGGCAGCTAGCAAACTGTTGAATGGAAATAAAAAAACTAATGGTCGGAGCATTGATGGAGTTCCTGTGTTCGCTGCTCAAAACTTGGATATTGCTATAGGAACCCCAGAAGGAGTTAAGCGGTATGTTGACTCTTATCATTAATAGTGAAACAATAGTGCCCGATGTGCCCTCAAGAAGATCTGATTTCTATGTGCACAATACGGAAAGTTTATTTATAGATGATTTCGAGATTGTCGACGATATGGTAATATATCAAATAAAGAAACTATTTGATAGATGGACGTGATGGAATTTCACTTAACTAGAGTTTAAACTCTATACTGATTGGAGGATAATACTTATTATTTGCCTCAATTAGACTGAGAAATGTACATGTAAATTGTAAAAGAAGTAGGCGTCAGTAAAATGTGATAAGGCTTGAAAAGGCCCAATGTCAAGCTCTTCACTGGATGTTGAAAACAAGAGGGACATAACTTCGAAACTGAGCACTCTCAGTAAGAACTTTGTAGGTCTTCAAATTGATGGTCTTCACTGGGTGTCGTTTAATCAATCATGTTTTTTTTTTTTTTTTTTCTTGGTTCAACGGAGCGCGCACTTAGTCGCATTACAATAAGGGGACGGGGGGATTCGATCATGTTTTGTGGGTTTGAATATTAGATCATTGAGGTTTGCTTAATACTACACTGAGACCAATATGAAAAAGCACACAGCGGGTCACAATCGTATGTCTTCATGTATTCATTATTGATGTGTAAATAGCTTTGTATAATAATAGGTGTTTTTTAGACAACATTTTTCAAAGATAGTGTAAGAAGACTTTTAGCCTTCGTGTCTAGAGATTGATTACCCTTCGTACCTTTCTCTGCCTACTACTCTTTTGTTGGCTATATCATTGCAAGGAGGCGAGTGGGTTAACGAAGATACTTTCGCACCATATTTGGATGGGAAAGGAAGGGGGGAAACAGTTACCATGTACGAGGACTGAGAGAAACATAGGTTTCGAGTTCAATCTCGTTCATGGGTTCTCTCTCCACCTCCCCTTCACTTCCTTCATGCGTAGCCAAGTGGGGGAATTATCTTCCTCCCCTCTCTTTCCCTTCACGTCCTTTCTATTCTGTCTCATTTCCACTTTTCGTTTCCAAAAACTTAGCTATCAAATTTAATGTTTATGTGAAATTTCAAACCACCTGGGGTGATATCAGCCCCGAGTCTCTAACGACTAACATTGCAGTCTGTGAGGAATCTAGTTATTAAATACAAAATTTATTGTCATCAGGTATACTCCATATTTTTTTGACAAAAGCGTGCTGGATAATATTCTCGAGGAATCCGTTGATCAGCATTTCCGTTCTTTGATTCAAATCCGATATGTACAACGGCTAGGTGATGTGGGTGATGATAGCTTTCCCGCCGAGGCCATTGAAGAGAGTGCTGATAGCTTATGGGAGTCGACAGAGGTGAGAAGAGACATCTTATATTCACGTAGACTTAGCAAGCAAGCTGCTAAGATATTTATTCATCCTATATAGAGGATCCAAAATCCCGTTACTGTTTCCTTAAACGCAACACATTGTTGTGAACTATGAAAACTAATTATTTATTGAAGTTCTAAAGAGATGTTATCAACAGGTTCAGGAATTAATGGATGAAGTAGGACAGTCTGGAATACCATTAAGTGTCATATCAAAGGCTGCAGAGATGCAACTCCTTTATGCTGCTGATAGAGTATTGTTGGGGAACCGGTGGTTGAGGAAGGCAACCGGGATTCAGCCGAAATTTCCATATATAGTTGATTCATTTGAGAGGAGGTACGTTACACGATGCTTCTGATCTACTTTTGCTGCTTCATTTTGTTTCAAAGTATAATTGTGACTAATATCCAAATGATGATGATGGCTTTGCTGGAAAAATGGTTAGGGAAGAGATCAGAAGAAGCGTTTTATTTGGCAGTAGACCTGGGCAGCTGGCTCAATTGACGTGCCTGGAATGACCCTACCCGTAAATAACACGGCCCAAAATGACTAATTGGAAACAAGAACCTTAAATAATAAATAGCCACAATCCGAAGTGACCTATTGAGTGTTGACCTGCAACAAATGACCCAAATATGATATGCTCTTGATCCTATCTGTCCGACCCGTTTGCTAGTCTATTTTCCATTAGCTAACTGTTTGTGGGTTTTCTTTTCTGCTTTCAGGAGTGCTGTTTCCTGGTCAAGAGTGGCAAAATTGGGAACTTCTATTAACTCGAATATGGAAAGTCAAAACAAAATGCAAGAACATTCTTCTTCTGTAAAGCTGGAACCAGAAAATGAAGATCAAGGTACTCTTTTGCAGCAAGCGGATCATAGTTTTCCGCTAGGAGATTGGCTGAGACCACCGTGGATGAAGAAACCTTGTGAATGCATGAAAGAGGCTGATACAAGGTAATTCTTGTCACTTATCAAGTTATCATGGCAAAAATTTGGATGGCAGTACAGTAAAAAAGTGGGCAGGAGGGGCAGAGCAGAAAAATGAAATCGGAAGTCTGAAGCTTTGAAGTAGGAAGTAGACGTGACATTGTGAGGTCATCGTATAATACCGGACATTTAAGAAACAAAAAATGTAAACTATAGCATTGTAGCCCGAGTGAATCTAGTTGTAAGAACTAAGAAGGTAATTTTAAGGTCGAATTGATCTCTGAATCCCTTGAGAAATGTTGGCTCGCACACTGTAGATTTTCTCATCTGGATAATTTCAGAATTTCAGCTACCCCTCCTGATTACATTTACTCATTCTCACAGGACAGTAGAGTCACCTGGATATTATACCAATGAAGAACTTAAAGATAGTCCACTTTTACCGAGGATTACAATGCTTGGTGGTATGACAACCATTGAGCCGGGACAAATAAGTCCAGCATCTGTGAAAAAGATGATGGAAGATTTAAGCAAAAAATTGGAGCAAGAAGCGAGTGGAGGCTCATCTGCTAAGACCTCCTCAGAAAAGTTTAGCCCGGAGGACAGGGACCCCCTTTTTGTTGCAAATGTAGGAGATTACAATTCAAACATGGGGAAGACAAGTTCACGTCGTTGGTTACGCACAATGAAGTCTTCTTAGTTGAACCAGTAATGTAAATCATGTAGTTGGGTTAATACAAATCACAAGATGCTAGCAAGCACAGAATCTTCTGATTGATTAGTGCATGAAGAAGGCGTGTTTCTGTTTTCCAGACAATGTGGAGATTTCGATGTTCAAACATGGCAGGCAGAAAAACAGCAATCTTTTCCCATTGTATTACAAGATATATCTTCACCAAGGCAGGTAATCAGGTATAATGAACTTCTTTATGTACGCTGCATCTTTTTTTGGTAAGTCTCGAGTACAATAGAAGCTGATGATGTGTAGTTTACCAGTGTATGTAGTGTATATCACTGTTTTCTGACCATCACTATGCGACTAACATTAGTTCTGTGATGTCGGAAGTTTATGGTCTATACACCTGAACAATGGTTTCAGTAACTCCGTGATTTGTCTGTTTGATCCTCAGTAGCAACGAGTTAACATTAATCTTCATCTGTTCATTCATACATAGACATAGAAACTTTTGCTTATATCCCAAGTACTGGTCCCCCAGTCCGCCCACTGTCGGGTCCTCTAGGTTTTAAGAGCTGGACCGGAATATGAACTTAAGTAAGTGCTGGGACACTGAAAGCTCATTGTGGCGGGGTAGTAAAAAGGCGCAGATAATGTGATTGAACGAACATGATAAATTAGATTCGAGACAATGAGAGGTAAGGGGTGGTTTGCTTGTTTGAATGCAGTTATACTTGCTTATTATTCCCACTTTACTGATAACAAAGGCATCTAATTGTCACTCTCTTGACATGTTTTCTTGCCAAACTTACTGTTGCTACTGATTATTACTTGCATTACTTATTTTGGGTCCCTCTTCCCCCCACCCCCTTCCAATCTTTTTGTTCCTGTTGCACATTCCTATTTTGTTCTTCTCAGTTTGTCCCTCTTGAGACGGATCCAAACGGGTCAAGTATCAGCCCGCTTGAGCATATAAGAACAAATCTTTTGCTTTTTCAATGCATACGTTTTTTTGTCTTGTTCTTAATACTTGACCCGTCTTACACTTAAAGTGAATACATCTATTTTAAGGAAGAGTCTGTGTTGGTTTTTCTGAGACAATTTCAGTGAATTTACAACCATGGTTGTCTACAACCCCATGATTTATGATTCTCAGCAAAAAACTTGAATGGACTATCGAGCTTTCTCACGAAAATAACCATAGTGTATTTTACTAGAGTTGGTTAATACTCCGTATGAGCGATGTAAATTCTCATCTCTTAAATAATGGTCAAAAGTTTCGATTTTCAGTGTCGACAAATGAAATAGATGTTTGAGACGGGGAATTCACTAACCTGCCTTCGATACCTTGAATAAGATTGCCTCTACAGTTGGTAGTCGATAGGAGATATTTCCCGTAAAATTAGAACTCTCAATATAAATCGCCGGTTAGGTTATATTTTTTTTTTGTGTGAAGGGAGTTGCAACTTATAAGTGTGATTTTAATGCTGACGTGATTTCAACTCAAGTCATCATCAGTATCACATTTCAGGACTTTTCAAGTAAGCCTGTCGACATTTACTTATCCGTTTATATTACGAGGGATTGAGGGGCCACTTTTTTAGTGATAAATTCTCGTTGGTGACGGGTCAAATGCTACTCATGTAGGATAAGTAAGATAAAATTAGAGTGCTTAGGGAGAAGGACTATATTTTGTCTTATTTACCCACGTGAATAATACTTAACTCATCGGAAGCTTGTAACGACTGTTTCCGTCACAAAATGAATGATCCCAATGTACTTGGGTAATACAATGATAAAAGAGAATAAAGGACAGAAGCCTACTCTTAATCCCCACTAACACTCCACAAACACAAAAGGCAAAGAATTTAAGAGAATTATGCATGTAGAGTTTATCTTATAAATGAACTGATTGTGACCAAAAAGAGGAAAGTTATCTCAATTTAATAGAGTAAATATCAAGAAATAGGGTTGATTGAGATTGACAAAACAATTGCTTTTGTATTTATGAATCATCATAATTTGATTGTGACCTAAAAGTGTGTCCATTTAACCAAGAAATGACTGACTGATGTATAAGGACTTTAGGAGGATAGAATTTTGTGAGAGTGATTGACATTACTTGTAACTTGATGAGATTTTATTGACTATGCTTCTTGTAGTGGAACACGCGACACGTGTTTATTATAATTAAGCGATACGGTATGATATATGTAAAAATACTTATATAGGACAAAACTGGTTATGTTTATCGTTCTGAATTGATGTTTAAGGTAATTGACACTTGATGATGTTATATCTACTATCTACGACGTCCGGTTATACTATCTAGATTAGGTTATTGAAGACGGGTGAATGAAGTTGGATTCAATAGCAGTCACCCAGATATAAATATTATACAAAAACCATAGGATTATAAATGTTAAATCATGTTTTACGTGAGTATGAAGATATTGAAATTTAGTACCATCTGATATTCTATCAACATTAAACATAAATACCTTATACCTTCATTAATTTAGCTAATTACACTTTATTTGAAGTTCTCTAATTCGAGTAAAAAAGGAAAGTGGTAACACTAATAGTTACACAAGGTAAGACTGCTTATATTTATCATTCTAAATTGATGTTTAAGAAATTTGGTAATGTTGTATCTACTATCTACAACGTTCAGTTATACTATACAATCAATGGAATTGGAATCAATGACAGTCACTCAAATCAAAATACTATATAAAATCTATATGATCATAATTATGTTAAATTGTATTTTACTTAAGTATGACTTGTATAAGTATACCGAAATTTAGTATTATCTGATATCCGATAAACATTAAACAACATCGACAATAGTCAAATACCTTATACCTTCATTAATTTAGCTAATTACACATAAAGTTCTCTAATTCAAGTAAAAAAGTAAAGTGATAACAGTAAATTATCCTTTTCACCCACATTCCATCACCAAAGGCTAAGAATTAAGTTCTAATTCCCTCAACTTTGTAAATTTGTTTTCAACCTAAAGAGAGTGATATAAAGTTATCACTGAATGGTCAGTTGGTCGAGGACCCAGGTGAATGTAAAATGTTGCTATCTTAAGCCAGTAAGTGGCTGTCCTTTTAAACTCTAAGTTCTAAAAAAATCTAAGGATGTAGCTAGGCCTTGGTATCATGCTTTTTACATCACTTTAGTTATCTTCAAGCCTATTTACTCAGTCACGGATCTTGGAGTAAATGATAAGGAGGTTGAGGTATAAATTATTAACTCTGTGTATTAATATTTAAAACTCAATCATTGAGTCAAGAGGATCAAATGGTAATCTCTCATTGATATACAAAAAATTTAGCGTCAGACTTCTTCTCGGCTTAACTAAGCTCCTCCATTATGTTCAGTTATCTACTTGATATTGGTATTGGTATTCTTGTTCCTCTAACAATAATGTGACATTGCCGAAAGTGTGTTTTCTGGCTTTATCTCAACCTCTAGATCTGCATAGTATAGATTGAAGTTTTTTCCCTAAAAAACAAAATCCACACTTTCGTTTTTATAAAAGGAAATGATTACGTTGAAGGGTAAATTGTGTGTCATTGTCATTGACTTAAATTATGAGAGTATTACTCAATCGATTATTAAAAAAACAAAATCTACCCTCTTGGTTTTATAAGTAAGGGTAAATGATAACGTTAAAGGCTAAATTGTGTGTGTCATTGGCTTAATGACAGTGTAATTCAATTAATTTATCTAATTAGTCGAAGTGTTAAAATAAGTGATGATACATCATATTTCAAAGTGCCGATATAAGCTAACTAGCTAAGTAACTCTTTTAAGGCCATTGGCCGCCCTCACCTCGCCACCAATGAAAAATTCATCTTAAGATCATTATTCACTTTTATATAAGTAAAATAAATCTTACTTAAACGGATTATATATATTGTAATTAAAGAAGGCTTTATAGAATATAATGCTTTGTTTTAGTTGGCTTAAGTGTCAATTCTCAACCTCACTCTCACACTACAAATGATATTTATAGACATATATAGTGCACATGTTTGACTAAAACGTACTTAGGTACACAAGATTATGTATAATCTAATTAAAAGTTAAATAGATTTATTTTTGAAAATGACACTAGCTTAATATAACATTTTTTTTTTTTTGTGACGAGGGAACCCGCAGCCGCTACCTTCGGTGCGCACTGGGTAAACCCGCGGGTATATGTAATAGCCTGCAAACCACATACTGTTGGAGATTGTGTCCTCCACATGTAGTGTGATAACGTCATTGAACATACCCTTGTACGGACAAGTGGGAGATTGTTGGGGCTGGTGTCCTTGACAATTAAGTACAATGACTTATTAAATCTCTTTAAGGATCACAACGGCATACTTTTGTATTTTTACCAGTTGATCCACGTTTATCAATAACGGTTGGCTTGCTAGATAAGTTTGACGTTATTGTCATACGGATGGCGGTGATCAACTGGTCCCTATACGTCACACCTATAGGACACGTTTGAGAGATGTGAAGGTATGAAAATACAGTCACATTTATGCCGAATATGACTAAACAGTTAGTCAGAGGTAATTGACTAATAAATTAGTCAATAAGATGTTGAGATTATTATTTAATACGGATTAAATAATTTTAGCTAATACGGATTACATGATTAATTCGTAAATTAAATATAAACAGTTATATTTAATTAAATATTATATTCGCGAATTAATATAAACAGTTATATTAATTTAGGTAATTATACAATATCGTATTTTATCAGACCGTTATTAATATATCGACTATGTTAATATCTGATAACATGTTACGATTTATAATTAAATCCCGCAAATAATATTTAGCAAAACGGGTCGAATCTCGCAAAGGAATAAGGTAAGAGTGGACAAAGCCCACTCCTACCCTACCCAATTCGGCCGACCGTATGGTACTACATAAGGAGAGTTTTTTCTCCTTATGGAGGGGACTGGTGAAATCACAATCTCAAGAATTAGGGTTTTGAGAGCATTCTTCTCCCAAAACCTCAGATCTCAAATCTAAAACCTCAGGGGCTCTCCCTATATTGCAAGGCAATTGGAGAGGATTTCTAGCACACGCGGCCACGTCTCAAACTAAGTCTTGGGTGCAAGTTATAGGAGGGAATTTACTTTAATTCCTGTTCTTAGGCCTTAAGCACAAAGGACCAAAGGTTGAATTCTTTTTCTTATCCTTTTTAACTTATGACTATAAACACAACTGTATTTTTCATTATAATCCTGCAAGTTTAGGGTGAATACATGCTTTATTCCCCACACATACACCAGGTAAATCACCCGAGGGTGACAGACTCGAAGTCTATTTAGGCATGGACTCGGGCCAAGAATGCTCCGCAAGATTTTGCTCTTGGGGAGGCTTGAACCCGGGTCTCCTGGGAATTTCACCCAGGTTTTAACCACTAGACTCCACCCTTGCGGGCGCTTAATATAACATTCTTTCGATATCGTACTACAATATAGGCCAAAAGAATTTGACTGATATATATAAAGGTCAACGAACCGATTATATTGTTGGAATTGGGAGATGAAACCTGTCGCAAGTTTGTGAAAGTAATGGTGGTTATTTTATGATAAAATTCATAATTTGGTAAATTTTATGATTATTTATTATTATTATTTTTTTTTTTTTTGTGACGAGGGGTTTAATCCCCCCGGGCTCATGCATTCCCGCACCACCACATGGACCATGTAAGCCACCCCCTTCGGGAGCTGCAGTGGCCAAGTGGTCATCGCCCCAGCTGGTAATCGATTATTACCAGCTAATTTTTTCAATCCTAATTTAAACCGATCATAAAAGAGATTAATTGTATTGATACACTTCTCACATTAAATTTAGTTACAAAATAGCTCTTTAATATAGAGTTTACCTAAACCAAATATAATTTATTTAGTCCTTAGTTAAGTGTAATCATAAATTTTCAATAAGTAAATTATACCTCTGATGTATTACTACCAATTTTATAATTTTTGACATTATAATAAAGTTTTGAAGTCTTGTTTTAAAGTTTCTGTTACTACGAAGTTTTTGAGTTCTTTCATTAAAACATTAAGCTCAAAAAATTACAATAAAACTCAAAACATTATATATAAGCTAAATTAAATTTGAGTTTTTGACGAACTAAATTAAAATCTAACTTATAAATTTTAATAAGCTCAGAAAAAATTATACACATGTGCTCAAAAACAAATAAAGTTTGAGATAATTAGCTCAGAAAAAATATACATATGTTTAAAAACAAATAAATGTGACATAATATATCTAATGTATATATATATTCCTTCTTCTCATAAATTTTAGCTTCTTTAACATTCGTACGAAAAGTACATTATGTTTTCAATTTATAACAAATTTTACAGATTTAACGATAAAATAACTCTACTAAATCCCATTCCTTATCAAACATTTGATAGAAAAAATAAGTTCGCTGAAATTTTGATCTAAAAAAATTCTTTTCGGTAATGTATATATGATGATGATGGTGTACCGAGAAATAATCAACTTATGAGGTAGTGTTTGGAAATGTAGAATTGATTTCATTGTTACAATTTTAATTAAAGAAAATGTAGACGCTAAAATTCAATTTAAAATTTTATTATATAAGCATGTTTGGTGATCAAGAGAAACTCAAAATTTAACCTACTTTATCAAAATAATACTTTTAGACAAAACTGATTTTAAGGACTAAAAGAATAATAACTCATTCACACAATTATACATCTACGTGGAATAATATCCTTATAATATTGGAGTATATAACTTTATAGGGGGTGTGAAGACATTTTTGTAATAAAATAGAAGCAACAATGATATATATATATATTTTTTTTAAAAGTTACTTCTTAAACTTAAATCGATTTAGGTAGTGTTTGGAAATAAATGTGAATTAATTTTATTTTTATAATTTCAATTGAAGAAATTAAAACATCTAAAATTCAATTTCAAATCAATTTCATAAGCTATTATGTTTGGTGATCAGGTGAAATTCAAAATTTGACCAACTTTATCAAAATAATATTTTTTGACCAAATCCGATTTTTCAGGACTAAAAGTGTGACAACTCATTCACACAATCCCACACCTACGTGGATTATCCTTATAACATTATGCATAAGCTTATAGATAACGTGAAGACACTTTCATAAGTAAATATAAGCAACAAAAATAAATATTTTTTTTTATAAAGTTATTTCTTAAACTTAAATCAACTAAAATAATGTTTGGAAATGAGAAATTGATTTCATTTTCATAATTTCAATATGAAGAAATTTAAATATTTGAATTTAATTTCAAATCAATTTCATAACCATGTTTAGTGATCAAGTGAAATTCTAGATTTGACTAACTTTATCAAAATAATACTTTTTGAGCAAACCCGATTTTAAGGACTAAAAGACGGACAACTCATTCACACAATCACACACCTACGTGGAATCTCCTTATAACGTTATGTATAACCTTATAACTGGCGTGAAGGCATTTTCGTAATAAAATAGAAGCAACAACAATATTTTTATTTTAATAAAATTAGTTCTTAAACTTAAATCGGCTTAGGTAATGTTTGGAAATGTGGAAATAATTTCATTTTTACAATTTCAGTTCAAAAAACTAAAATATTTAAAATCCAATGCAATTTGAAATCCAATTTCATAAGCATGTTTAGTGATAGATCAAGTGAAATTCGATATCTGACCAACTTTATTAAACTATACTTTTTGACCATTCATGCTGAATTTAAGGACTAAAAGAATGACAACTCATTCACACAGTTTTTTTCACACACCTTATCTGGAATATCCTTGTAACGTTCTATATAACCTTATAAACAGCGTGAAAGCATTTTCTTAAGAAAACAAAAGCAACAATGATATATATACTTATAAAAAGTTAAATTCCCATAACTTAAATCTTGCAAAATTAAGGGTATTTAAAATAAAAAGATGAAGAAATTCAGGGTAAGTTAATAGAAAATGCCAAGCATCTTATCCCTAAGGGATCTTACATAGTTACATCTAACTGCATCAAATAAATGCATCACAATCCTCACTTGTCTAAAACATGATCATCCCTTTATATACTTGGCATTTTGCTTCACGCATGCAATGTATGTATGTACACCCCCATGCATTTTCATGCCACTTATAAAGTTATAATCCCTAAGTTAACAACCACCCTATTTGAATTAATTTTGTAGGGAACTATTTTATGCACTTTTAATTTTGAAGAAAGGAAACTTCCATTCTATTTCTTGTACACTTGTACTAGAATTTTAGTATAAAAGATTTGATTTTTTTTACGTGGTAATCCTATATTTTTTCGAATTTTACGTGATATCCATCGGTCTTTGAAAGTATCACTGACAATGTTGTTAGGATCGGGATTTAAGTTTACTTTGAATCTATGAGGATGGTAGGATCAGATCGTAGTATAGTAAAATTCTATAAATTCACTAAATATAATTTTTTATTTGGTAAAAATATTTAATAGAAGATCAAAACACTTATTTATACATAAAATATTAATAATTAATGATTTTAGTATTATTTCATGAGCATATTTTTACAAAATATTTTACTATGGAGTCAGATTGCGGGATCATGTTATAATCCTACTTGTAGAAAATTTCAAATAAATAGGGTCGTAAGATTATACAAACATGATATAATCGTATGATCGGGTATCGGTCAAGCAATTTTGGATCATAAAATGGTAGAATCATAGGATCAAATCGGGATTCTGATAACAATAATTATTGGTATCCCTAAACTTAGTAAATAGTTCGCAAAATACCTAAACTAAAAATTGAATTTTTGAACAGTTAAAACTTGTAAAGGAAATATAGTTATTGAGAAGAAAATTGAAGTATTACTAGTTTTAAATTCGTGCAAAAAAAGGCATGAGTTGTAATTATACCCGTTTTTAATAGATATAGGAGCATATAATTGAGGGTTATTAATGTTAATGTCATGGGAATATAAATAAGTTGATAACAATTGGAGATAGGACATACATATAATTCAAGTTACTTTAATCCCAAAATAAATAAACATAATATTGAGTTGTATAATGTAATGTGCATAGTTAAACATTTAATTATAATTGAATTTGCACACTTTAATCCCAAAAAAATAATGAGCAGTTAAATTTGTTAAGGTTAAAAGTTAATGCATGAGTGAAATCAAAATAAAAAAATATATAATTGTTGATGGAGACTAGCTTTAGAAAAGTTGATTTCGCTAATTAAATCAAGGAACCAATATATATAAATCATCAAAACGTTTTCACTTTTATAGTAAATAGATATAGCCAATTTTACGATAAACTCTTTTTTGTATTAATCCGTTTTTAGGAGCTAATTAACGTTTCATCTGGTTATGATGTTTACACTAAAAATTTAGTTTTACCCAGTTTTTGTGTAGCCTTAAGAATAATTTGCTTATTTAATAATTTTTTCTAATTGTTTCGAAACTTTATTTAAAGTAATATTTTATATTGATAAGAACATGCATGTTATTGAGGTCATGCTCCAAAGTCAAAACAGAAATCGTATGTAATTTCCAAAAAAACATGATCGTGTTGCATAGATGTGTATTTTTCACCGATTCCTAGTTGAAACATACGTAAGCTTGTGACTCAATTGAATATAGCTAATGCCTTGATGCATATTCAATCATTACTATAATTTTAGTCAATTTATTGAAACTTATACTAGATAATTGTTGGCTAATAATTACTTGGGAGTAATTAAAGTTAAGTTTTGTTTTAAATGTAATTTAATATTCCAATAATTAATTACACCTGCCCTTATATGCGTCATAAGGGGTACATTTTAGAAAAATCGAAATAATAATAATAACAATGATAATAATTAATTATGCTATACTCCCTCTTTTCAGTTAATAAACTTTTTTTTTTGTGAGGAGAAATTCAAATAATATTAACTTTTGACCGAGATGAAAAGTTATTGCTTATGGTAATAGCTGACGCATTAATTTAAATAAATGTTATAATTTTATCAAAGCAAGGAAACTTTAATTAAGGTAAAAACAATTAAATAATGGATTTTCAGAATTGAGCAGTTAATATTTAAATCTTGGTATGTTTTACAACATTGTAACGCATGGCAATAACCCGTCTCAGCTCGTGCAAAGCAGTCAATATTTAGCTCTCGTGTCATACCCGGAATAAGAGTAATCTTTTGTCGCTTATATAGACGACTTTTCAGCTTTCTGTTTCAGTTGAAATGATTTGACTGAGAAAACCAGGGGCAGATCGTGATAACGTATATAACCCTGGAAATAATTATTGCAACCAGTACAACCAAATCCTCTGAACAAGTTGCAGTAACGACAATTTTTATCTTTTAATCCCCTTAAAACCGTGTTTTGTCGTTGACGTAAACGACGCATTAAATTGTTTCCAGAGTATTAATTACCCAAACGTGTGCTCGATCTCCCCTCGTGTGAAGCAGATCTGAATGGATCTGGCGTTATCTTCACCCTTGCCTTCCTTTTTTGAACATCTACCCACAGTAAATCCAAAACCAGTAACAGATAATAAAATAACACTGTATATAACACAATTCAATATATGTGAGGAATATTTTATTCAAACGCCACCATTGAATCAATATAATAACACCATTCAAAAGTTACCCTAATACCCAATCCACTTCACTCTAATCTTATCGTTAATTAAATACATGTGAGAAGTATTTTATTTAAATCAAAGGATTGTAGCAAATGAGGGTAATTAGTGACCGATCAAACTAAAACCAGAGGGTTTCACTTGTGACTATCACAAACTTGTGACGTTTTACATTTTTTTTCCCACTTGCACTTTCACCTGCTTTATTTACCATTTACATGTTGTGAAAGGTTACAAACTTATGACGAAAAATGTCCGTTACTAAACAGAATTTGTGACCAAAAACATGTTCCATCAAGTTTTAGGGTGGGTAAATTGTAATTAACTTGTAAAAAGTAAGAAATTGTGGGAACGTTACATTATATATGGGGAAAAGGTGAGGATATCATAGGACAAGGACAAATATGGAGAAAAAGCATACCCAAAAAAGAAGCATTTTTAGTTACAATACCACTTTCCTCTTCAACAAACATGGGGTAAATTATTAAAAAAATGACTCCATTTCAACACTATAAATAATAAACAATTCTCATATTTTTTATATCAATTCTTTCTTATTTTCATATTCTTTCAAAAAGTCTTTCAAAAGTCAAAGCACTTCTTTGTTTTTCCTCTCAATTTGCTCATATCATAGTATCATTTTAGTCAAAAAATAATAATATTTATATGAAATTTCAATCTTTTTAATTAGTTTTATTTTTAATAAAAAAAAATGTGGGAATTTGATATGGAAATGGAAGAAGATTCATGGTCTTTGATGGCAATTGTCAAAGAATGTGCTAGAAAATTTCAATCTAGAGTTCTTGATCATCAAGGTGGTCAAAACACCACCATCGAACCCACCACCACCGTTGTTGTCGAGACTGACAACAACAACCATCCGAATTCTTTTTCGGATGAATTTGGTGGTGGTGGTGATGGTGGTGATAATTCTGGTCGAGTTGGTGTGAGTGATAATAACTCTGTCGAAATTGAAAACAACCAACAAAACCAAAACCCAAACCCATTTTTCGATGAGTTAATCGAGTCTTTTCAAATTGGTGTGAGTGATAACAAGTCTGTCGAACCCGACAACAACCAGCTAATCCCATTTCTTTATCAACTCGTTAGTAGTGATAACGACCTTTCTGAGATCGGTGTGAGTGATAACAATTCTGTCGAAAATCCAATAAATCTCGACCAAGACGATGTTAGTAACAACGTCTCTTCGCAAAACCCATCAACATTTTCCGACCCAATTGATGCTGGTAACAACAATTTTCTGCAAATCCCACCACCATTTTCTATCCAAAATGATGCGAGCGGTAAAAACTACGCTTTGCCAAATCCGTCACCATTTTCCAACCAAGTCGATGCTAGTAAAAACTATGCCTTGCAAAACCCGTCACCATTTTCCAACCAAGTTGATGCTAGCAAAAACTACGCTTTGCAAAACCCGTCACCATTTTCCAACCAAGTTGATGCTAGCAAAAACTACGCTTTGCAAAACCCGTCCCCATTTTCCAACCAAGTTGATGCTAGCAAAAACTACGCTTTGCAAAACCCGTCCCTATTTTCCAACCAAGTTGATGCTAGCAAAAACTACGCTTTGCAAAACCCGTCACCATTTTCCAACCAAGTTGATGCTAGTAAAAACTACGCTTTGCAAAACCCGTCACCATTTTCCCAAGTTGATGCTAGTAACAACTATTTTTTGCAAAACCCGCCACCATTTTCCATCCAAAATTATGCTGGTAGCAATTCTTTGCAAAAACCGTCACCATTTCCCATCCAAAATGTTGCTAGTAACAATAACTACTCTTTGCAAAACCCGTCACCATTTTCCATCCAAAATGTTGCTAGTAACAATAACTCTTTGCAAAACCCGTCACCATTTTTCAACCAAGTTAATGCTAGTAGCAACACTTTGCAAAACCCGTCACCATTTTTCAACCAAGTTAATGCTAGTAACAATTCTTTGCAAAAACCGTCACCATTTTCCCTCAAAAATGTTGCTAGTAACAACTCTTTTCAAAACCCGTCACCATTTTTCAACCAAGTTAATGCTAGTAACAATTCTTCGCAAAAACCGTCACCATTTTCTCTCCCAAATGTTGCTAGTAACAACCCTTTGCAAAACCCGTCACCATTTTTCAACCAAGCCAATGCTAGCAACAACCCTTTGCAAAACCTGTCACCATTTCTCAACCAAGTCAATGCTAGTATCAACAACGCTTTGCAAATCCCATCACCATTTTCCAACCAAGTTGTCGCTACTAACAACAACTCTTTGCAAAACCCGTCACCATTTTCCAACCAAGTTGTCGCTACTAACAACAACTCTTTGCAAAACCCGTCACCATTTTCCAACCAAAAAAATGCTAGTACTCGCGACTGGACTGTTCCTTTACCTCGAACTAGAGGTAGGAGGAGTTCATGTGGTCATCATTTCATGGATTTATTCCCACCTTTATTGATGGCTCCTCAAAACAATCCTAATCCAATTCCTATTCCGAATCCAAATCCGAATCATAACGGTACTAATAAGCAAGTTCATCCACTACAAGATTTCAATGCAGTCTCTCAGTTTCCTGCAAATACTCAGAGAAATCCTGGTCCATACCGTTTTCCTCAAAGGAAAAGGTAATTTTTACAAAATTTTACCTTTATAAAAGTTAAATTATTTACCATTTTTTTATATTGATTAATTAATTAATTAATTAGTTAATTTTATTTTATTTTGTGTTTTAATTAAGCAGGAAATTTGAGAGTAACAGAAAAGTGTTCAGACTGACTATAGAAGAGATGAGCAAAAATGACAAATGGGCATGGCGCAAATACGGCCAGAAACCTATTAAGGGCTCTCCGTACCCTAGGTACGTTGTTCGTTACATCTACGACTTTCTCGACTCATATAAAAAAATATAAAAATACCGTAACAAATGTCAGTTTCTTATAAAAAATTACGTGTCAAAACATGAATTTTTTTTAATATAAGTTTACTCGACAAACTTTTTATGTTGATCTGTATCATGTTATTGGCGTGTGTTAATTAAGGGGTAATTTGGTTGACAGGAACTATTATAAGTGTAGCAGTAACAAGGAATGCATGGCGAAAAAACAAGTGGAGCGAAGCCCCATTGAACCGGAAAGCTACTTGGTCACCTACACCGGTGAACACTTTCATCCCCACCCGGCCTACAGAAGCCACGGTGGGCATCGGATAAGGAAATCCGTGCATATAATTGATTCGCTAGAGGAGGAGGACGAGGAGGATGAGGAGGAGGAGGATAATGAATCTCCGACCAGTACAATGGCAACTCATTTGAGTGGCGGACCATCTGGTTCTGGGGAGAATGTGGCTGTTATGGCCGGTGCTGAGGATGCTGGTGCTGGTTCTGGTGTTGGTGTTGGTGTTGGTGTTGGTGTTGGTGTTGGTGCTGGTGCTGGTGCTGAGGCCGAAGGGACTAACTATGATGATATTTTAATTCCAAATGCTATGGCGGATATGAATTTTGAAAATGCTGGTGGATATGGATACGGATACGGAAATGGGACGGAGAAAATTGAGCGTCACCCGGGTGTTAATACGGGTGTCCAAGATGAAGGAACAAGTGGTGGAGTTAATTAAGCTTGGTAACAAGTTCTCAAGTGTTGCATGTAGGTTGTTTGAGGGTAAAAATTTATGCTAAACTTTATTTATGGTCGTTAAGTTTAATTAATGAATGAGTTTTTAATCTTTTAGGGTGCCTTTTCGAAATGTATATTGCATTTTCTAAAAATAAAACAAAAATAAATTCACCCTATAAAGTTAAAAACTTGTTATTTAATAATCTTAAGGGCTCATATATAAATCTTATGTTAAGTTGTGGTAAATTAGTTTTATCTAAGGTGTCTTTATGTGGTAAGTTTTAATAATGTAATTCGTTTATGTAGTTTGTGTCTTGCATTGTAATTTAGAAAAATTTAATGGGAAAGAAATTTCCATTTGTTTCAATAATTAATTCTTGGTCTTCTAATTTATTGCTTCTATAATTATTACCGTTGTTAATTGTTATCTTAAGAATATGTGAACTAGATTATATTTAGAACAATATTAGCTCAAAAGTTGATCTGAACTAAAGTAAAGTTAGATGCTAACAAAGTTAAATTTTACTCAAATAAAAATCGATATCAAAAGTAACAATGAACTAAACTCAATAAAAAACATGCACATTAACTAAATTTAATACTCCTTAAATTCAGTTGAATGAAATTATGTTGTGTTTGGAAACGCGAAATTGATTTTATTTTCATGATTTCAATTGTAAAAATTCAAATGTATGAATTCAAATCCAAATCCAATTTTAAGATTGCGTTTGGGAAACCCATGGAATTAGAATTAGAATTAGAATTATACTTGGGCGAGACTTATATGGGTCAAGGTCAACGATTTTTTATATATGAAAAAAATGAATATTATCACGAAAAATATTTGCGCTCGGAAAAAAATATCATAAATAAAAATATTACGATGAAATTTGCATAACAAAATAAAATGTTAGAAGTGATAGAATTAAAATGACTACTATATGGTAGGTATTTGAGAGTCTCAAATTTTAACTAGCTTGAAATTGACAAGGAATTGAGTCAATTCCAAATTCTAGTGGTTCCAAAACACTCCATATATTTCAATTACGGAATTTAATTCAAATTCAAGTTTCTCAAACACTCCAAATATTTCAATTACGGAACATTTGAGCTAACTTTTCAATTAATTTTACAAAACAAAACCCAACTCTAAATGTGAAAAATACTACTTCCTCCATTCCAATCAATTTTATACATTTGCTTTATTCACATTCGCCAATACCCGTTTTCTTTTGCTTAAATTTTTAGTTACATATCGATAAAAATTACAAAACTTTGATATTCACAATGTAGTCAGTAAGACAATTTAAACAAGATCTCACATAACTATCATCGTTTATGTTATATAATAGAAGTTATGTCGAAGATTCACCCAACCTATAAATAGTGTCCAAAAAGTGAAATGTATAGAATTGATTGGAATGAAGGAAGTAAAAATTTGTAGTCATTAGGTAATGAATAGCTAATAATTGATCAAGTCATATACAAAGATTCTATCTTTTCCAAGAAATAAAAACAAAGGAATTAATAACTTCCTGATCTATCAAAAGTGCAGTATAAATTGAAGATGATATACATGAGTGAATGCAAGAGCAAAGGAATTTAACCAATAATAGAAACTAGTTACTGCATTGCGTGATGTTCTTTGTTCAGTCAATTCCTTGTCTAAATTGGGTCTGCATTCATTCAATACGCACGTACGTACGTTCAGTCGTGCAGTAGTAATATTCATTTTTGCAGATGTTATATTTGTACATCGTCATTACTATCGTATATTCCTTCTTCATAATTTTACTTGCATTGTACGTAACACATGCTTCATTTATTCATTCCTACCCATTTGTACCATTTTCGCCATGGAATGTTTATATTGCTTTCTTTTTTGAGAAGACGGATTAAGAATATTGAAATAAATAATGACTAAAGACTATAGTCTTTTTTTCATGTTGTTTAGGGGACATTTTTACGAGCCCCTCGCTCCATCATCAAATCTCGTAATGTCATTACACCGGTCATGAATTTGAAATTAGGTGGCAATAATACAATTTTGCGTATTTATAGTAATTTATATTCTAAAATTTGCAAAAAAAATATGATACTATAACTAGACATTATCTTAATATTCTGTGGGGCGAACAAATAATGGCATAAGATAAAGTCTATTTTTTTTTAAAATTTTAACCAAAACTTTTGCATTATTCTTCACCCAGCAACGGTAACGTTTTTTAATAGCCCCCAAAATACGCCCATATTGTCATATTTTTTTATTTATTTATAAGGTACTAGTTTTATCCCTGTGCAAAATGCACACGTTGTTTTAGTAATATTGTTATTTTAAATAGTTCTATTAATAATCCGAATACATTTTTAATAATAAAATTTTAGGCTATATGTTATAAGTGATTAAGATTTTTGTAATATCATTGACATGGTAAGTATTTTTTGTTGACGTTATTGGTATTTTAATTTATTCTTATTGTTATTTTAATTTAGTACTGTCATGAAAATTGTACTTGAAATTCCGATTGTCTTTTTATCATTTTCTGTAATTTTTTTTACATTTTTCTATCCATGGTTATAATTTCTTATTATTTATGATAATTATGTATTATTTATTGTAATATAGATTGTTAGTCATAAATCGTTATTTAATAATTATGTACAAATCAACATCGACAATATATTTTAATATATAATATATAAGTTAAACGTTATAAATATAATCGTTTACGTATAAATTATTGTTTACGAAATAAATCAGAATTAGTACGTAATAATAACACAACTAATGAAACGCGGACATTTATTCGATAATTAATTCATTAAATAACAATGCGGGTCCCACCATAATTGAATTAAAAAAAATTAAATGCTGGATTAATGACGTGGCTAAAAATCCTTAAATATTTCTGTATTAATATAAATAAGATTCGAATCATCAGAATGCATATATTTTTGAGTATGTTTGTAACACCCCAAGAGTATGAGAGGAAAGTTGTCCAAATGGGAAAAATATGAGTTTGTGTGGAAATTTGTCCCATATCGGTAGAATGTGAAGCTTGTGATAAATTTATAATAGCTCTCACCCACAACTTAGTAATAAGACCTTGTGCTTTTGGGTTTAAGTGAGGACAAATAACGAGCCCAAAAATACACACCCATCTTATTGCGTTTGTATTACAACGGTGGCAGGTCGGGTTATTACAATGTTAATTTATCGAACCGGCTTATCTACTCTTATGTATGGTAAACATTTTTCTAAAAACAATTTATATCAAAGGGAGTATGAGCGGACCTTGCATACAAAACTGGGTTTTGTCGGGTTTGTACTCGTGTTATATAGAAATAGGTTACAAACGCTTCAATCCAAATCAAACCTAATTAAATGTCGTGTTGTGTTTGAGTCGATTCATTATTTACATAAATACTTTATTAAACCTCAACCCCAACTCATTAATTTTGTGTCAGATTCGTGTCGTGTTTTGAGGTTGTGTAATTGTTTCTCGACTCGTCTATTCTTGTGTAAGTATGTAGTGTTGAGTTTTACTTTTGTCATCTTGTGTGTCCATATAGACACATACAACCCGTGGGCTTCAGAAAAGAGTTTTATGGATCCTGTTACATTGGGCCAACCAAAAATTTAAAAAACATTTATAGAAAAACCGAGTCTCTTCCCGGCCCATATCGGACCGAGTTCAACAATTTGCCAAACACTCACCCATTTCGGCCGATTTTCCGCCAATTGAATTATTGCAATCGTCTCATATCAGTCACGTATTCTATACGTAAATTTTAAATCATATGCCAAAACTAGGTACATTTCACGTTTAAAACTTTTTCTCTAAGTCGTATTTTACGACGAAGCAACAACTTAAGGGATAACAAATCCATAAAAGTGTTTATAACATTCGATCTTTTATCATGCCTTCCCACGTAATAATGAAAAGTGTATATCAAAATTGCAAATGATAATGCTTTCCAGCTTAAGCAATTAAAAGAAATTATACGTATGTACGTTTAAGGATCAATATCGACTTACTATAAATTCCTTTTATTTCTTCATTTTCATTATTTACTTGCTATTTTCATCGGTTTTATTTCGTTTATTACATATTTGGAGTCGAATAATAATCAATCAAGTGATCTTGGAAATTCAATCCGCATTGAATGTTTATGGTAAATTTATTACTCCTCTTACATTATGTTTTATTAATTGTGTCGAAATTAAATAATGGAGTTTAATTTCATTTTTAACTAAAGTTAAGGGGTTTAATTACTACAATTATTATTGAAACTTAAGAATTTCACCATTTAACAAAGTTAGAGAACAAATTGCCACTTTCCTATTAATGTACTCCTATCTAAAATATCGAGGATGATTTAAAGATTAATTTATAAATAATACTCAGTACTTTATAATTCTAATTATAATTTCATGTGATTTTGGATAAACAAATAACTCTGCCTTTTCCAAAATTCATGAGATTTTGAAAATTTCCCCTTTTTAATATAACAAGCGAATGAAACCTTAATAAATTGTAAAATAACCGTGATAATTTTTTTTATTTTAAATTGTAAAATAATTCATAATAAACTTCCTGTAATACCAGTTCTCAAAAAATTACTCGTTAATTTATTTTATTATAATTTTAATAAAAAAATTTATCCATAATTTTTTGTAGCAATGAGTGAATTATTTCACCAGATATATATAATTAATATAATTAACTGTATATATTTTGAGTTTTTTAATAGAAATTTCGAGTTTTAGTGAAAAGAATATGAGCTATATTGTAAAATTTATGACCTCCTTTACAAAATATTAAGTTTAGAAAATTATTATACAACTAAAACACAATACATATAATAAGTTCAACTATATTTTAATTTTAATATAAAAAATTAAAAATATAGCTCAGAATAATATAAAAGCTCAACAAATATATAAATGAGCTCAATTAAATACATCATAGTTGTACGATACTTCTATACACCTGGTTGCATAATCTTTTTGCGGTTTTTTGTAGAACCATTGATAAAATTGGAAGGAGGTTAATAATATGGATTCACCTACATCTATATTTGGCCCATCCCTTCACACTATTAAAGTCGATTGAGTGGGGGATTTGGTCCATGAGTGGACCTTACTCCAAATTCAGTATCCAAACACAAATTGAATTAAATAATTAATGACGGTATATACGTGACAAGTTTGCTACTGTCATAATGTCAAGTACACCATTATTTGATTGGGTATGATATGAATGATAGTACATGGAGAATTACAAATGTTTTGTTTTTATCTTTTCAAATGAGTTTTATTTAATCCGTTCCGTCGCAAGCTTGCGATGGATAATGACTCATTTGTGAATAATTAAATAACACAGCCACATTTATTTCATTGCCTATTTAATAGGCCTCCAAAATGAAGGTACTCAAGCAACAAGAACTGAAAATGAGGATATGGTATCTTGCAATAGTAGTAGTAGTACTACTATGCACCGTGACGAGAACAATGTCGTCGGCGTCGGAAAATACAGGTAACGGAGAAACGAATGTTGTTGGGTATGGTTATAAGGTGAAGTGGGCACGGGTTGACGTTTCAGCTGGTATTGCAACGTTGACTGCTATGCTTCAGCTGTTGAAGAGCTCACCTGTTTATGGACCTGATATTAAGCTCCTCAGCCTTACTGCCAGGTTATTATTCATCTAATCTTTGGTTTTTGAGTCGGGAAGTTTACCGTTGATAACAATGAATAATCCCTTATCGGGTTCATAATATCTTGAATTCTTGATAGAGTAGGATGAACGAACGTTGGGTCCGTTGTCCAATGTCCATTTATTTCTGTGATCAAATAATCAATTATTGACTTTGTGGTTTTGTGGATCGTGTTTACTCTGTTTAGCAATCCAGGATGGGGTGGGGGAGTGGGGACCCCGGGTTACTCTTTTAGTCTTTTTTTCTCTCGGGTTTTGTTCTTTTCGGATGAAACGAGCTGAATTTAATTAATTGGATTAGAACTTAGTTGAACTAAATTGAGCGGAATTGAGGTGAAGTGAATTTAATTGAATTAAAAGTTAATTTTGTGAAGAGATTAATTGAGAATTATTAATTGAATGTAAATAAAACTTAATGATATATGGTCAAACAAAATTGAAAGGAGTTGAAATTAAGCCATAAATAACAGAGCCTTAGTCTTATTTAAGAGGAAAGTTTCCTCTAGATAATAAACGATTTAAAACGACTAAACGAGTTAAATATGATTTCACGTGGATGCAGAGCTGTGCGTTGGGCTAGGCTGAGTGCCATCAGCACAAGTACAACTCTAAGTAAGGACCGGGTTGGGCTAATTTTGTCTATCTCGAGCCGGTCCACTGTCAGAGTGAGCTCACATATAGTAGTATTTTTTATTAGTGTTTGGACTATGTTGGATCAATGAAATTGCTGCACTAGCCCCGCCTGAGGATGACACTGGGTGGGCCACCGGGCTGCTGAAAATCGGCACACAAGGCCGGGATGGGTCAGGTTGGAGATTCGCCCGCTATAATGGCACATTTGTTCTATGACATTTTGTTTTCTATGTTATTCGTTTCATATAGATGTATTAGGTTACTGATCGGGTTATACAGGTTCGGGTTATATTGGGTCAGTGACGGATTTGGGTCGGTGCGGTTAATGTCAGGTCATGTTCGGGTTGGGTCATAAACGGGTGGCACATAATTTATCTTATATATTTAGTTTTAAATGATAATTTTATGTTTAAACAATGGATATATGTACTATTCGTAGTTTTAAGTGAAAATAATTAAGATGAGTGTCGATTTGGTGTGATCTAAACCATGATTAACCTAATTTATTATCAGGTCATCTATTGGGTTGGAAAAAAATAAGGTTGTTATCGCCTATCGGTTATCAGGTCGGTTCGGTTCGGGTTGGGAGGTCGTGTCGGGCTCGGGGTCGGGGTTCGGATAGGTCGAGCCGGGTTAGCTTTTGGCAGCTCTAAAAATACCCCACATTAAATGAAAATTTATGCTTTTTAAAGACATACCGTCTTAAATTAGGACGACATTATTACGTCCATCATTAAATAAATCATATAAGATGTCCTTAAATTTAGGATGCTCTAATATACTATGTAAAAATTAAAAATTTTAATTTAATCCGTGTGCATAAAAATCTCTTGTGTAATACTCCCTCCATTCATATCCACTTTGCACTTTTGCTTTTTCACGTTTGCCAACGCACGTTTTACGTGCTAAATATCTTTAGCTACGTATTCGCAAAAATTATAAAAGTTAGATATTTTCAATGTACTCGTGAAGACGAATCAAACAAGATCCCGCATGAATATATTTTCTCTTACGTATTAGGAGAAAATTGATATCGAACGTTGTTTTGTGAATAGTGTACAAAAAGCAAAAGTACCATTTGGATTTGAATGGAGGGAGTAACAAACATCGAGGTTGAATTATATATTTATATTGGATCAAACATGTTTAGGTCGGTTTATTCGAGTTGGATTTGTTTCAAATCGGGTTATGTTCATTCCAATTTCCAAGTTTCCCAAAAACCATTCATTCAAACTTGATTATTTCATTCATATTAGGGATGGTCAATGGTGCGGGTCGGCCGGGTTCGGGATGGGTCAAGGGGCGGGTCTGGGTTCAAAACTGGGTCCCCGGACACGGCCCGGGGTCAGGACGGGTCCGGGACGGGTTGGGACCGGGTCTTGGGAAGGGTAACCCGGACCCGGCCCGGGGCGGGTCTAGGGAGAGTCAGGGTTCGAAACGACATAAATTCGATAAGTTTTATACAAAACGACATACATTCGATTTAATTATTACGGCTTGATATTTATCTAAATATTATTATATATAGAAGGAAGAAAAGGGCTACTTCACACTTTTAAAGTTCAGTGCAACGGGTGGGTCAACATGCCGGGTCGGCGGGGCGGGTAAACGGGTCGGGTCGCGCGGGGCGGGTCACGGGTTACACACGGGCCACCCTCCGGGACGGGTTCCAGAAAATGGACCCGGACCCGAACCCTTCAACCATCCGGGCCGGGCCGGGTTTAAACCCGGGTGAGGCGAGTCGGGTCAGACACGGGTTCAGTGGCAGGTTGGATCCGGGTTGTAAATACTGACCCGCACTCTTGACCAGCACTGATTCATATACATTGATTGACTATTTCAATTTTCATCTCATCATAATAATAAGTTTTTTGGTCAGATAACACCTAACATTTACACTGTCTGTAGAAATAGTACCTAAAGTTTCTTTTTTTGCCCAAAAACACCTAACATTTTATGTTTTTTGTCGAATAACACCAAAATCAATTTTCCGTCAAAAAATGTCTATATTCCGTCTTGAATAACGGTTGACTGCGTTTGACCTTATTTCTTCCTTCTTCCTTTGCCATTGATGCATCTCAACACTTACTTCTCTATCCCTCACAAAACTCCCTCCATCAATCTCCAACAAATTAATAAATCATTTGCATTTTTAGTTATAAATAATGAATCTCTAACAAATTAATAAAGTAATTGACATCTGAATAATCAAAGGTATGTAATTGTATACTTCTTTTCATTTTGGATTATAAAAAATCAAATTAATAAAGTACTTGCATTGATTCTTTCAAAGCATAATACTTTAAGAATTTGTGATTAATTAAATTTGAATAACCCTAATTTTTTAATTAATTATCTATTTTTGTTTTACTGTGATTTAATTAATTTGAATAACCCTACTATTTATTGTCACAGAATCTGTATTGTTGCATTATGATTGTTAATTTCTTATAGGATGAGTATTTTCGACAACAAGAAAAATTATGCTCACAACTTTGGGGATAATTTCAGAATCTATTATGATGGGTATTTTGTGACAAAAAACGTATAAACAAAACTGGATATGCAAAAAATTTATTAATTTGTTGGAGATTGATGAAGGGAGTTTTGTGAGAGATAGAGAGGTGAGTGTTGAGAAGCATCAATGGAAAAGGAAGAAAGAAGAAATAAGGTCAAACGAAGTCTACCGTTAGTCAAGACGGAATGTTGACATTTTTTGACGGAAAATTAATTTTGGTGTTATTTGACAAAAAAACATAAAATGTTAGGTATTTTTGGGCAAAAAAAATAACTTTAGATACTATTTCTACAGACAGTGTAAATGTTAGGTGTTATCTAACAAAAAAAACTCTTAATAATAAAATAAAACAAAAATGGCTGCCCAAAATCAATTCACCGCCATGAAAGCACCTCCACGCACTCCCATGTCCAGTCCTCTGTTCGCATCATCCCTCTCATGTAACTCTACTCACTTCTTTCTTCTTAATTTTTCTTCTATTGCTTTAATTATTGTTTGTTTTTCACTACTATTTCGATTACTCTTTCCGATCACCTTTATTTCTTCTAATTTTGGGCGTGATTCAATGTCGAATTTCTTATATCAGTTAAATTCATACAATTGCTATGTTTGCTGAAAGATTTTGGTCTTTCTAACTTAGCTTCTCGCCCAATTCCGAGTTTATATTAAAAATTACTTGAATACTCCCTCCATCCGGTCATTTGTTTACCATTGGTTCTAGTACAAAGACGAAAGAAAGAGTAGATGGTCAATTATTTGATGATAAGTGACCAAATTGATTGTACAAAATCAAATTGTTCATTAGAAGCATTTCCAAAATAAACGATTGATTGAGATACCTCAAAATGAAATAGGTAAATAAATGACCGGGATTGTCGAAGTATGTTATTGTGTTGTGCTGAATTGATTGCAGTTTGCTCCACAATAATTGATTTTCTTGCATTTGAAAATCTAATTAGGAGATCACAGTTTAGCATTCAATTGCTAGATTTTTACGGAGTTCGTCACATTGTAAATGTAGGTCCTTCTTTAGTATGGCAAGGCGCGAGAATTGATTGACGGAACCTTACTACTAGCTATCTGCCCTTTTTGTTTCGTTCCGTTTGGGGCTTAATAGCACATTGTATTAAACTTATTGAGCCAATTTACACATACTTGACACCTTGTTCAGTTCATCTTTTCGGGTGACCAATTAATCGGAAAATAGTTAATTGGACTTAATTGCACATGATATCGAACCTATGGAGCCAATTTACACCTACTGAAACGTTGGAGGTAAAATTGCACATACCTTCGGGGTGTATTTGCTACTTGACGGCTTAACTCTTAAGCCGTTACTAGTTGTGATTAAAGTCATTTCCTTATGTTTGTTTTTCTTGTGCAGCTTCGAGACCAAAGACCGCCTACGAATCCGCATCACTGACCCCACCACTCCTCGATGGGAAATCCCACCCACCATCTTCTACCGCCGCCCACCACCACCACCTCAAAAACCACCTTACCACTACCCCACCACCACCAAAACAACCATACTTACCACCCCACACACAGACCTTCTCTTCACCCTCCACCACACCACTCCCTTCTACTTCACTATAACCCGGAAATCCACCCTCTCAACCCTCTTTAACACCTCAACCGCCACCCCACTCATCTTCAAATCACATTTCCTCCAACTCTCCTCCTCCCTCCCGGCCTCCCTGTCCCACATTTACGGCATTGGTGAGCATACCAAGCCAACGTTTCAACTGGCTCGTAATCAGACTCTAACCTTATGGAACGCGGACATTCCTAGTGCTACTCCGGACGTTAACTTATACGGATCTCACCCGTTTTATATGGACGTCAGGTCGGGTCCAGTTACAGGTTTGGCCCACGGGGTTTTGTTGTTGAATAGTAATGGTATGGATGTTGAGTATACAGGTGATCGAATTACGTATAAGGTGATTGGTGGGATTATCGATCTTTATGTTTTTAGTGGGCCTACGCCTTTGAAAGTTGTGGATCAGTATACTCAGTTTATTGGACGTCCTGCTCCTATGCCTTATTGGTCTTTTGGTAATGTTTTCTCCTTTTTTGCTCCATATTTTTATTTTGTTCGGTTGTGGTAACTAAAAGGCTAATCTCATGGTTGAGGCTCGATGAAAGTAGGTGATGTGTTCCTGGTTAAAACTAGTATTATTGAATTGTATTGAGTGGATGGTTGGATTCATTGGTAGACCAAATGTTGATGGGATCGTGCTACATAACGTCTTAAGATTAAAAGTTTTGAGATGTTCTTTTTTCTTGGTTGAACGTACTTTATAGTAGCGTATTTGAAGGATTTTTTGGCTAGTAGATGTTCATTTTTGTTGTCGTAGCGTCTCTCTCTTGGACTAATCGAGTGAAATGGAGGGAGTCGTAAAAAGAGTCAAATTGAGTAAAATCGACTGAATAATTATGCACGTAGGTAAAAAAAGTTAACAGCCTGAATCAATGGTCAAGTGCACACTGTACTGGTGAGAATGGAGCTACAGTCTTGCTTGTGGCAAATATGGTCTGATTTACCTCTGACAAATGGGAATAATGTCGATTCGTCAGGGTTTCATCAATGCCGGTATGGTTACCATGATGTAAACGAGCTTCAGTCTGTGGTGGCTGGTTATGCAAAAGCCAAAATTCCTCTGGAGGTCATGTGGACAGATATCGATTACATGGACGCATATAAAGATTTCACCTTCGATCCTGTTAACTTTCCTCTGGACAAGATGCAGAAATTTGTTACTATGCTTCACAAGAATGGCCAAAAATACGTGGTTATCGTGGATCCTGGTAAACTTTGATACTCCTTATCTCTTCCCATTAAGCTCCCAATTTTTTTCACCAGTCGCGGTATTTTAAATTAGTCATAAAGACCAAACATCCTGCATAATGCCTAAAGTATCCCGATTCTCAAGCATAATTCTATTCTTCATTCCGATTGCCAGGTATAAACACAAATGCGACTTATGGAACATTCATCAGGGGGATGAAACTGGATATCTTTGTTAAGCGTTTTGGTAAGCCATACCTTGGAGAAGTCTGGCCTGGTCCTGTGTACTTCCCCGATTTTCTGAATCCTGCTACTGTAACTTTCTGGGCGGACGAGATTAAGAGATTCCGCAGGCTTCTTCCCGTTGATGGTCTTTGGATTGACATGAACGAAGTCTCAAATTTCAATTCTTCAACCCCTTTTCCCGAGTCAATCCTTGATGCTCCGCCTTACAAGATCAATGATAGTGGTGTGCACAGACCCATTTTGAGCAAAACAATGCCGCCATCTGCTATGCACTACGGTAACATTTCAGATTTTAATGTTCATAACCTATATGGGCACTTGGAAGCGAGAGCGACTCACGCTGCACTAATTAAACACACCAAGGAAAGGCCATTTGTACTTTCTAGATCAACATTTGTCGGTTCTGGAAAGTACACTGCACATTGGACAGGAGATAATGGAGCAACTTGGGATGACCTTCAGTATTCCATTCCATCTATTCTGAACTTTGGACTTTTCGGAATCCCCATGGTTGGAGCAGATATATGTGGTTTTATTGGTAACACTACAGAGGAGCTTTGTCGACGCTGGATACAGCTAGGAGCCTTTTATCCTTTCTCGAGGGATCATTCAGCAATCGGTACAACATATCAGGAACTTTACAGATGGGAGTCGGTTGCCAAAACAGCAAGGAAAGTGTTGGGGCTTCGTTACCGGCTCCTTCCCTACTTCTATACATTAATGTTTGAGGCACACATGGCAGGACTTCCGATAGCACGGCCTCTTTTCTTTTCATTCCCCAAGGACATTAATACATACAGCGTCAACTCTCAGTTTCTTCTTGGCAGAGGTGTACTGGTGTCCCCTGTATTAAGACCTCGAGCAGTATCTGTAAATGCATACTTTCCCCAAGGAAATTGGTTTGATCTGTTTGACTATACTCGTTCGGTGAGCGTATCGACTGGACGACATATCACCCTCAGTGCACCCCCTGATCATATCAATGTTCATGTCCGAGAAGGTACTTCTTAACATCATATTTTTCATACATTAAAATTTGATGTCGTTCCGTCAATAGTATTCTCCTTTGGGGAAAGTATTAGTCATCTCGATGCAATTGTCGACACAATTTTTACAACCCACTAAGGATATGTTGTTGTATCAGCCAAATATTCGTGTTTGGAGTCCATACCTATGTCCAAGTATCGAGTGTGCGGTTTGGTACTCAAAAGGAAAAAGAGCCTTATGTACTGTTTTTAAGCATGCTTTGTTCATACTGATAATCTGTGCCTACTAATATCCGTCAGGTAATATACTGGCAATGCAAGGCGAAGCAATGACGACCCAAGCAGCGCGCAATACACCATTCAACTTGCTGGTGATCCTTAGCGACGAAGGCCCCAGTTTCGGGGATCTATTCCTTGACAATGGGGTTGATGTCACCATGGGAAGAGAGAAAAAGTCATGGAGCTTTGTGGTATTCTCAGCTATATCAACCAATAATTCAATCACTATTACCTCAAATGTCATCAACAGAGATTTTGCAGTTGCGCAGAAATGGATTATTAATAAGATAACCATTTTGGGTTTGAGAAACCGAAAGAAGATTCAGGAGTATACATTACAGGCTGCTGGTAGAGTGCTCGGGAACCATGGATCGAGATTAACATCAAATCCCGACAAAAGAGGGCGGTTCATAGTAGCTGAAATCCCCGGCCTGCAATTGCCAATCGGTTTTGACTTCATGTTGAAGATAAAATTGCAGCATAGAGAAGATACAAGCTTCACAAACTCTACCTAGCTAGTGTGATTGAACATTTCATGGGCATATGCCAAATAAACGATTCTCCATTCCGGTACCCTTTGTAACATCGTACTATCAGTTCATTCTCGAGTAAATAAATAATCATATGTCGTAATATATTACTATGTTTTAGAAATGATAACCGGGTTTACTTTCGCGTGGAAGTAGTATATTTACGATGCCTCATCGGTCGCTTGTATGTTGAGTAGAAATAATTAATACAATCAGTATCTCTCGAATTATGGAGAGATACTGATTGTATTGTGTCAAAAGCTTACATTTTCGGAAAGGACTAACGTATCGGAAAGGTCTAACGTATCGAGAGATACTGAGATCGATGATTTCGTCCATTCGGGATACACTCAGTTATTTCGAAATCACGTACTCATCCCTTTGAGTCGGAGTGTTGGTTCCCTTTGTTTTTTGGACAAAAAATGGAAATGATTTTAGACCATATGAAACACTCTACCTCACGTTGAATTGATTTTGGACCACAGAAAAGTTACTAAAAAGGGAAAGAGAAACCCGGAACCAACAATACCACTCGGAGGGAGTATAACGTATCGGCCTCATCCTACCAGTTTAACCAATTGAATTTTGACCTAAAATTATTAAGATATCTCGTATCGATTTTGTCCAACTTTTATACGTATCAGCCGAGATTTTAAACCATACCAAAACTAGGTTCTCTTCACATTTCCGTTTCAAACGATAAATTTTCACATTTCCGTTTCAAACGATAAATTTTCACATTTCCGTTTCAAACGATAAATTTTCTCCGTTACTATGACGAAGCAACAGCTTAAGGGATAACAAGTCTACAAAATTATTAGTAACATTCGATCTTTTATCATGCCTTTTCACGCAATAATGAAAAGTGTATAACAAATAAATGCTTTCCAACTTGGCAATTAAACAGAAATTATACATACGTAACTAAACCATCCTTATTATATAGTGTAGGTTAAGGGTCATTATCGACTTACTATATATCCCATTTATTTCGTCGATTTTATTCTCTTTATTTCATATTAGTATAGATTTTGCGCAATATGTGCGGTATTTATTCAATTTTTATTTTGCATCATCTATATTACTATATATGCTAGATTAACAATATATTAGTTGTTCATATTTCACGTCAATAAATCCTTATATTTTAATATGAGAAAAAATTGAGCAATATATCAATCATGAAAATTGAGTAAAATCGTGAAATTTATATATTAATCATTTTTTTATCACTAAGTTGTTAATTTAATTTTATAAATTTCTCAACTTGCTTTAATGCTATTTTTTTCTAAATTTTTTATTAATATCTGTTTAGATGTTTATGTTTTATTTTGTAAAGAGCAATTAATATGGATCAAATCATTTGTAACAAAAATAGTAATTTGTATTTAAACTTATTTTATTTTAATTAAAAACAATGATAAAATGTTGTATTTTAATATAAAAGGATTAATAGTTTAACGTTCATTTATTTTCTTATTTAAATAAATAAAATGAGAATATAACTAATATAGATGATATAATTTATGTTAGGCGCAAAATTTAGGCGGAAAAATTTTAGCTTTGTCATTTTTTTGATATATAGGAGATTTTGCAGTCGAATAATCGAAGTAATATTGGAAAAATATATTCAATCAGATCAATATTGTGTATTTCTGTTAACTAGTTTTATACCCATACAACAAATTTACGGTTCTGTTTTTAAATATTTGGTTACTCATAAATATGTGACTAATTAATAAAAATTAAGTAGATAATATATAAATTATTATAAATCATTAATTACTAAAATAGACCATTTTTTTCTGCTATAAAATCCGACCTATTTCATTACTAATGTAAAGGCAAATTTTATTTATTATGGTTTCAAAATTAACGGATTTTTTTATTCGAATTATTGATCCAGTGTTTTTTATTACCTACTTGTGTGTTCTTTTTAATTCTCAATTATTTGATTATTATCAATATTGTCTAAATCTCTTAGGAGTAGATCTACATGAATAAGATCTAGATAGCACAGACACTTCTCATAATGACTCGTACCGTGTCCGACACCGACACTCTACGGACACATGCCGAAACGTGTCGTACACCTATAAAGCCGTGTCTAACTTTCTACATTTATTTGGTTACGTGTCTGGCGCGTGTCAATGTTATTTGAGCCGTGTCCATTGCGTGTTCACGGTATTTGGTCAACATTTGGGGTGAATGATGTTTTCTTTAGACGGAAATGTGCTATCAAAAAAGATTAATTAAAATATTGATTCGAATGGGAAATGAAAATGAGTTATTATAAAGGACAAGTTTGACATTCACTTATTTAAAATTAATATATAATACTTTTACAAAAATGAAATCAAATATTTATAACTATAAAATGTACCCTCTCCTACCCGGGATAAGTGTCCCGTTTGGTAGTGAGTCAAAGATTTATGGTTTGTGTATTTTGGGTAGGGTAGAGGTATTTAGATTGGAGAGAGAAGGTATTCTATTGGGTTAGGGGTGAGTGGGTGGGTAATAAATATAAATAGTGAAGGGTAAAAAGATAATAAAACGGTCTAAATAGTACGAAACGGGACACTTTGACGAATAAAGAAAAATGGCAAACGGGGCACTTATCTTGGGTAGGAGGGAGTATATTTTATTAAATTTAAATAACGTGTCCCGTATTCTAAATTTCAAGACATGCCGTGTCACGTGTTCGTGTCGTGTCCGTGTCCGTTTTGGTGCTACCTAGAATAAGATAAATTTGAAGTTTTTTTAGCGTAATAAAATTATAGCTTTCAGGTTTTTAGTTTATTTCCAGTATTTTATTAGTATTAGTATTATAATTAGTATTATTATTAATCACTAATATGCAACCTGATTAATAAACGTAATATCCCACCTGAATAATTTTTAGTGGACTTTGAGTTATTTAGGTTGAAATTCCCGCTTTGTTTATTTTTTGTGCTGATTTTCAGTTTTTTTTTCTAATATACAGGATTTTTATTACGACATTGGCGAAAATGTAATAATTTTGATATATATTGGACTGTTGTATATATATCGTATTTTACTGTATTTTATTTTGTTTGGTATCTTAATTTATATATTTGATTTGATTAGGAAATTGGAGAACATAATGTAATTTAATTTTTGAACTGTATTTATTTTTGTGATTGTAATTTTTTGTTTTTCGGATTTGATTTTTGGACCGTTCTATATCGTATTTTATTGAAACGTTTTATACTGTTATTTATATTTTCGATGAACAATAATTTGATCGTATCATCTCTATACTATAAAAGGAATAGAAATCTAAGCATTCTCATTGGCTATTGAATTTTAGGTAAAAATTTGATTAAAGCTAAGGTAGGGTCCCCCATGATCTTAAACTAATTAATTATTACTCTCTCTCTTCCTTTTATTCTTCTATTAATCCAATGATTTTTTACTTCTTAATTCAATAAATTGTAAAATCATAAAATTAATTAACTTTTAAAAGTCATTAAATTTAATTACTTTTATTTTTAAAAAGCGAACAAGTAAATAGCCGAGAGAATGCATTGAGATAATGTTACTATTGTTCATCGAGTAACGAGTATTATTCACTGTGTAATAACCATTTTTTTAATCACATATTTACCTCAACAACAACGATAAACAACAAAAATAATTTTTTTTTATGAAAATAGAGTTGAAAAACGGATAGCAAAATTTTTTAAAGGTTGTATATTTTGAACACATACTTTATATCAACTTAAACGAGCTCAAAAATGAAAAAAAATACATACATAATATAAAAGTAATGAAAAAAAGATAAAAATTGTTACAATAAATATTCAAAATAATAATCTGTATTATATATTTGACGGGGATAAATTAATTTTTCATTTGATTCTTTCTCTTTCGTTAAGCATTAATTAACAATCAAAAGAAAAAAGGCAGAGCCTTGAGTGAGTTGAAGTGAGGTGAGGCGGATATAAGTTTTATCAAATGAACGAACGTAGAATCTTCACTTTGTTATACTCACTATATAAAGTTTAATAGCTGGTAATTATCGATTGGACCCAATGCATACTAATAAAAGACATGCATCTGGTAAAATATACATAAATAAATTCATATAATTTTACACCAAATTTAATACAGAGATCTGGATTATAATATCTTGATTATACGAACAAAAAAAGATAAATTAAAATTAATTATTGAAAATAAAATTCAGAATAATTATTTTGCACGTGGAAAAAATCAATTTCATATATAGTCTGATGGTCAGAGGATTTTTTTGGATGGTTAGAAAAACGAAATTTATATTATATGGTCGGATTTTATTTTGGCAGTTAAAGGGTCGGGTAGGAATAATTTGGGTTAATTAAGACAGTTTAAAACTTAAAACGGATAATAGCCAATAAATACGTATAGATCTGAAAATACGTATGTTTATTGGCTATTATCCGTTTTAAGTTTAAAACAAGTTAATTTTAACCCTTAGCTCTATATATATGTTTTAAACAAGAATTTTTGTATTTTTATAATATCGAGCTAATGCGATGTTTTTAATTACGTCTAAGTTAAACGTATAATTTTTTTTACATTTATATTAGTATAACAATATTATTAAAATCATACTTTTATTTATTCACCATCTTTATTGATTTTTTAAGTTACTAAAATTAAACCGTGCATTTTTTGCACGGGGTAAAACTAGTATTTTATTATAACAATGACGAAATATAATACTGCAATCGCTTACGTAATTAGGAATGAGAATTCTGAATTTAGATGAGAGGGAAATTAGATCAAACTAAAAATTAGTGGGTAGTTTTTTTCCTTATTTCAAGGAACCAATCAAAATGTGTTAAATTCTACTCCTTTTATAGAAACTAGTTTTACGCCCGTGCAAAAAATGCACGGGTTTAATTTTATTACACTGAAAAAAATTAATAATAGGGTGAATAAATATAATAAAAATATGTTTTAGTATTGCAGTTATATTGATATAAAAAGTAAAGAGAAATTATACGCTTAACTTAGACGTAAATAAAACAACGCATCTGCTTTACATTATAAAAGCATACAAATTATTATTTAGGACGACGCCATAGGTAGGGATGGCAAGGGATCCTGGATCCGGTCCAGATCCGTAAGACCCGACCCTGATGGACCGGATCTGGATCCTATTTTTTTAGACCCGTTGGATCCGGGTCGGATCTGGATCCACTACTTTTAAAACGGATCTGGATCTGGATCCTCCTACGCAGACCCTGAAGGATCCAGATCCGTTTCTGGACCCGTTTTTATAGTAAAAATATGAAGTTTTTCGTCTTAGTTATTTTGTTTCTTGAGTTGTGTTTGGATTACTTGGTCATAATAATTATTACTTGCAATATTTGGTTGAAAATAATTGTCACGCTACTAGCTACTTCTCCTTTTTATTGTATTTCGAAAAATAGATATCAATAGTGTTATGGCGCATGAGTTTTTTTTTTTTTTTTTATAATGTGGGGGTTAGAAACTTGGACCCGTAACGGACCCGGATCCGATCCGGATCCGTTGGATCTGGATCTGGATCTCACATATTTGGACCCGTTGGATCTGGATCGGATCTGGATCCAAGGTATACAATGCGGATCTGGATCTGGATCCTACTGGACCCGGTCCAGATCCGGTCCGTTGCCATCCCTAGCCATAGGTCTAAGTTAAGACGTATCAAATATAATGCTAATAATTTTCGCTAATTTATATGTAATTATATTTGGTATTCACTTTTTGCTCTTGTTTTATACTCATTATCACTCAATTTAATCATTTTAGTTGTTGCATGTTGAAGTAATATTAAAAACGTTTTTAATCTTGGAATCTATATAAAATTATATAAGAAGAACCACTGCACATGAATTTGACACGTGTCACTCTCACATTAAAAAATTTCCCGCCCAAGTTCCATGATATAATATCGATTTTGGAAAATCTTGGAAAAAATATTCTCACTGATTAATGTATACAAAATAGGGAATATCTATGTGCAATATTTAATAAATTTAGACTGATATTGAAAATCTAAAATATTCCTATGTATATCGGTGCAAAAATATTCTATATAAATTTAGAAGTGTTTAGACTATAAAAATATTCTATATAAATCCGTGCAAAAATATTTTATTTAAATATTCTATAAAAATTATTTTGTATATATCTTTTAAATTTAGACACTTCTTGGTGCCAATAGACAGCGAGAAATATTATTCAAAGATATTATTCGTGTAATATTAAATTTATCCGTGCAATATTAAAACCTTAAAAAAAATGTTCTCACATACAAATGTTGGAAAAAATATTCTCACATATAATTAATTACCCGTGCAATATTATTCAAAGATTTAATTAATTAAATGAGATCCAAACTACCATTTTAATCGTAACTATAACATATATTTTCAATTCTATAATAGTGTTATTATGTCACGGCTAAATATAAAACTAAGAACTATTTTTAATAATTAGCTATGAAGTCATTTACACAAGTGGTATGTTACTGGTCTGTCTTAAAAAAGATTTATTGTTTAATCAAATAGAGACTAATATAAGAGATATTAAATAATACAATCTATATATCTATTTATATATTATTATAATAGAGAAACCATTAGACACATAACAGTCATTAGTTAAATATTTTTCCGCTCAGTAATTATTTGGTTATTTATGATAAAAAAATCATTACATAAATTCTTATTAATATTGATTGTAATTATTATATTAGAGTATTATTATACTCTCTTTTTATGATTTTTTTTAATCACATTATCTATATCTATTTATAATTTATTTTTCTTTTTTGATTGTATTGTGTAGATTTTTTATCAGTTTGAATTTACCTGAGTAATTCGACGTCTACGGAGTATTCCTCGATCAACAATTTCTTATTTGTAAAGAAGTATTTGTTAATGTAATTTACTTCGGGTCATTTTCGGGCCCGAGTCAGATCAATTCGGATTTTGGGTCATATTCGGGCGATGTAGTTTGATTCAATTTAAGGTCTCAGGTCAGCCTATTTGCCGATATGTAACAACTATCGTTTTCAAATTGAGATATGTCAAAAAATAATAGATAGTAAGGGGAAAACCATAATAGTCGGGCAGTGGAAAATAAATAGGAACTTATGAATAAAGATAAAAGCCGAGACCAAATATTACTCTAAGTCTCCAATTCCAAAAGATGAATTGTCGCCTGACTAATTTTAACATATTGATAACAATATTATTCTGATTTTTCATACGTTTTAAACATTTATCTATATAAAACTAAGAACTATTCAACTATGCATTTCCGTGCAATTTGCACGGGTTCTAAGCTAGTATACTTCATCAATAAAGTCCAGTCGTCTCAATCACATTATTATATTTAATTTATGTAAAATTAGTTAATTTATATCATCAAATATTTGATTTTTATACCTAAAATTGAAGTTAGTACTTTTGAAAATTTCATATTTTATTTTGGGATTATAGATTGTAATTTATTTAATTAAAATTGGTGAAGAAATTAAATTAATGAAAGATTGAATGAATAATTAAGTAGTAAGAACATGGTGGACCCTACTTTAATTTATTTTTTTCTCTTTCTAATTTCCATCAACCAATAAAAACCCTTTCAATGACCTTCCTTTTATAGGAAATGGATAGATTTGGTATTAATAACCACTTGTTTTTATGTTTATGTATCGTTACATGTCTTTATTAGTTTTGATTTTTCGTTCATGCATGTTTTAAGTCGCAAATTATCGAATAAGGCCTTGTTACGGTGTGACAAGTGACATATGATAAACAACGTACGTATGTATGTATGTACTCCCTCCTATTCGTAATAAATGTCTTATTGTTTGAATATATGAGTGTGGTATTTTAATAAAATAGGACATTTGTTACGAATAGGAGGAAGTATGTTTTAACTTATCAAAATTATAGTATAACACGGTTTTATTACATCTATAATTAGCATTTTGCCAACTATCATCCCTATAAAAGAAGTGAGGGATTTGCATAATTGGTCCATGACTCGACCTTACTTCTCATGTAGAATCCGAAAAAACACAGACGGAATTCAATAACACAACCACAATTATCTCATTTGTATTTTAATACAAAAATGAAGGTACTCTATTTGGCAATAGTACTATGCATGGTGATAGGGGGAATGTCGTCGACGTCGGAAAATACGAGTAACCGAGCCGACGAGGAAGTAATTGGGTATGGTTATAAGGTGAAGTGGGCACGCGTTGATGTTTTAACTGGTATTGCAACATTGACTGCCATGCTTGAGCTTCTCAAGAGCTCACCTGTTTATGGACCTGATATTGAGCTCCTTAGCCTCACTGCCAGGTTAATATATATAAACCGTCTCGGCTTATATTAAACCGTTTTATATTAAGATATACTCTCGTTGTCTCAATTATTTATTTACGTTTTTTAATTGTTTGTGAGAGTTATTTCATAAAAGGGAATTTTTTGGTAAATTAGTGTTAACTATCAAATTAATTGGGTAATTATTGTTGAATTGAAAGTATTTGGATTTATAATGTCCACGTGGACACTTTTTAACTTTTTTGGCGATTTTCACTAAAGCCGCTGAGGTACTCAGCTACTGGAATGTTTTTGGACATAGTTTTTCACTGAAGCCGCTAAGCTTCTAAGCGGCTTTCAGTACTTTCTTGAAATTCCATTTTCAGTGGCTATTGGAATGAACATTTTGTCCCTCTTCATTAAAACCGCTATGAACCATTAAACCTCAGCGACTTTAGTGAAATTCTGGAGAAAAAAAGAAAAGTATCCACGTGGACATTACAAATTTACAACCCCAAATATTTTCAATTCAGCATTAATTATCCAATTAATTTGGTAATTAACACTAATTTACCAAAATATTCCATAAAAGGCAACAACTAACTAAAACGGAGGCAGTATTAATATTAATGATTATAGAACTCTCATTTCCAGTCATTTCCTTACGTTTGCTCTGCCTATGCAGCTTGGAGACCAACGACCGCCTAAGAATCCGAATAACAGACGCCACAGCTCCTCGATGGGAAATCCCGACCACCATCTTCTACCGCCGTCCACCACCACCGCCACAAAAACCACCATACCAACAACCCACCACAACCACAAAAACCACCCTAACTAACCCACACACAGACCTCATCTTCACCCTCCACCACACCACTCCCTTCTCCTTCACCGTCACCCGAAAATCCACCCCTTCCACCCTCTTCAACACCTCAACAACCACCCCACTCATCTTCAAACCACATTTCCTCCAACTCTCCTCCTCCCTACCTGCCACCCTGGCCCACATTTACGGCCTCGGCGAGCATACCAAACCAACCTTTCAACTGGCCCATAATCAGACCCTAACCTTATGGAACGCGGACAATGCTGCCGCGAATCCCGATGTTAACTTATACGGGTCACACCCGTTTTATATGGATGTTCGGTCAGGTCCGGTTCCGGGTTTGGCCCATGGGGTTTTGTTGTTGAATAGTAATGGTATGGACGTTGAGTATACGGGTGATCGAATTACGTATAAGGTGATTGGTGGAATTATCGATCTTTATGTTTTTAATGGGCCTGACCCCATGAGTGTTATGGATCAGTACACTCAGTTTATTGGACGGCCTGCTCCTATGCCTTATTGGGCTTTTGGTAACGTTTCCTTCTTCTTCTTCCCGTCTAATCGTGAGATTAAACTCCTTAAATTTAGATAATCAGTGATCCCTACCCGAACCTATATTGACCTGATTAAAATGATGACTCATTAGTTATTAAGGTTAATATCGATTAGAATGAAAACGATTAGTCAACTAAACCAACGAATGGTTGAAAACTCAACTTAAACTAATTAGACCTGGTAATGACCCGACCTAAATCAGACTTGATAACGATCTGACTAGAATCCGAATCAACACGAGAGGGTAGGCTGACATGATATGACCTGACTCGACTTGACTAGAGTGTCTAGACTCTACACCCAAGCCTCGTCCAACTTGACTAGGTTGGCATGATATGACCTGACCCGACTTGACTTGACTAGACTAGGCTGACTATGTTGGTTTTTCATACTTTGGGTTCGAGTTTTAAATCTCAACTTCGTTTGTGAATATTTAAGCTTCAATCACTCAATTAAACGGGCCAAATGATAATTCTCCGCCACTACGTCAGAGGGGTGAGTTACGAGTTACGACTTACCAGTTAAACTCTGCAGGTTTTCATCAATGCCGGTATGGTTACCATGATGTAAACGAGCTTCAGTCTGTGGTGGATAATTATTGGCAAGCACAAATTCCTCTGGAAGTCATGTGGACAGATATTGACTATGCTGACGCGAGTAAAGATTTCACATTCGATCCTGTTAACTTTCCTGTGAACCAGTTGCAGCACTTTGTTACTCTTCTTCACAGCAATGGCCAAAAATACGTGGTTATCGTGGATCCTGGTATACTTCGATATCTCAATTTTCCGTCTATCAGGACGTTTTAAGTCGTAACCTGTTTTCATTTGATTGCAGGTATAAGCACAAATGCGTCTTATGGAACATTCATCAGGGGAATGAAACAGGACGTGTTCATTAAGCGTTTTGGAAAGCCGTATGTTGGAGAAGTCTGGCCCGGGCCTGTGCATTTCCCTGATTTTCTGAATCCTGCTACTGTCAACTTCTGGACGGAGGAGATTAAGAGATTCCGAAGTCTTGTTCCTGTTGACGGTCTTTGGATTGACATGAACGAAGTCTCAAATTTCATTACTTCAACCCCTGACCTCGGATCAGACCTTGATGATCCACCTTACAAGATCAATGATGGCGGTGTGCACAGACCGATATTTAACAAGACTATACCGCCATCTGCTGTACATTATGGTAACATATCAGAGTACGATGTCCATAACCTATATGGGTATTTGGAAGCGAGAGTGACTCACGCTGCGCTAACTAAACTCACGAAGCAAAGACCCTTTGTTCTTTCTAGATCAACGTTTGTCGGGTCAGGGAAGTACACTGCACATTGGACAGGAGATATCAGAGCGACTTGGGACGATCTTCAGTACTCCATTCCGTCTATTTTAAACTTCGGCCTCTTTGGAATCCCGATGGTTGGAGCAGACATTTGTGGGTTTTTTGGTAATACTACAGAGGAGCTTTGTCGACGATGGATACAGCTAGGAGCGTTTTATCCTTTCTCGAGGGATCATTCAGAACGCGGTACAGCGTATCAAGAACTTTACAGATGGGAATCTGTTGCAGCAGCAGCAAGGAAAGTGTTGGGCCTTCGTTACCGTCTCCTTCCTTATTTCTATACATTAATGTTTGAGGCACACATGGCAGGCCTTCCGATAGCACGGCCTCTGTTCTTTACTTTTCCGAAGGACGTTAATACTTACAGTATTAGCTCTCAGTTTCTTCTTGGCAGCGGTGTAATGGTGTCTCCTGTACTGACAGCTGGAGCGGTATCTGTCAATGCGTACTTTCCCGATGGAAACTGGTTTGATCTCTTCAACTACACTCGTTCTGTGAGTGTATCGCCTGGAAGATACATCACCCTCAGTGCACCCGCTGATCATATAAACGTTCATGTCCGAGAAGGTAATATACTGGCTATGCAAGATGACGAGATGACGACCCAAGCAGCGCGCAGAATGCCATTCGACCTGTTGGTGGTCCTTAGCGACGAAGGGGACAGTATCGGGAATCTCTTCCTAGACAATGGGGTTGATGTCACCATGGCAAGAGAGAATGAGACGACATGGAGCTATGTGGTATTCTCAGCTATATCGACCAATAATTCAATCATTATCGCCTCAAATGTCATCAACAGAGATTTCGCAGTTGCGCAGAAATGGTTTATTAGTAAGATAACCATTTTGGGGTTGAGAAATTGGAATAAGGTAAAGGCGTATACGTTACAGACAGGCGGTAGAGTGGTCGGGAACCATGGATCGAGAATAATATCAAATCCCGACCAGAGAGGGGAGTTTGTTGTAGCTGAGATTCCCAACCTATCGTTCTCAGTCGGTTCTGATTTCAGGTTAGAACTTATATTAGAGGGTAGTCGAGATACAAGTTTCACAAACTCGAGTTAATGTGATTGAACATTCCATGGCATTTGCCGAATAAATGATTGTCGAGTAAATAATCATACTCCGTATCTAGTACTGTATTACGTTCTAGAAATGAATTCGGGTTTTGGTTTGAAAGTCGTATACTTATGATTACTCGTCGCTTGCCTGTACAAGGCAGTGAAACTATTAATGTGACGGGATTTATACTAAATCACCCGTCAGTATCGAGGCTTTCTCCATGCCTCGGGTAAGATTGACTGCGCGAGCACATAGACCCTGTTAATGAATCGAAAATAAGCATGTCTCCAGGATGTTTTGATAACTAAAGTGCCATACACTCCCCAAAATTCAACGATAAATCCCAGCACAACGCTTGTATACAACATCTGGCTATCAGCGTCTCTACAATATCTCTTTCGGCCACGAAAATTTGAATAAAAGTAGAAGTTGAAATGAATGGCACTACCTACTGTCAAAAACCTTGTACTTGCAGAACCCTGAAAATGGAACATTGCTCCGGCTTTAAGTATTGTGCTTCAACCAAACAAATATGGCGAAATCTAAAAGACTTATGTTCAAGCATCTATACTCCAAGGAGAGCAGTGCAACAGACAATAGCAGTATATATAAAACAGTACGACATCGCAGCAGAGAGGATCCTTCAAGCTTCAAGCATCCTGTCCAACTCCAGACCCTGTAGTAAAGTCAGTAGGCTATTAAGCAAGCTGAACGGGATAACATCTATATCATAGTACAAGATTGTAACGATAGAGTCCATGATACTTACCACGAAGTTTCCAATCTTTACCAAACCTTTTCTCCCACTCTTCTTCAGCCCCTTTAAGACGGTGATGAGTAAAGTATATGAATGGACATGTTTCATCAAAAAATCGTTTTACAGAAGACTTGTTGATATTAAATCGAGAGTAAGATAGTAGTTACCAGAGAGAGACATAATGGCAATGATTTTATCAGCCTCAACATGCCTAAGTAAAACAAGATTGACGTCCCCGTCCCCATCCTCGTGCCCAAGCCAATCATCATCAACTACAGCTTGGTACGTACCCAATTGACCATTCTGGCTAGCAGTAAAGGTGATATACAACTCCAATCCAAAAAGGAAGGCAAGCCTAATAAAGGAACAGAACTCAAGCTTTAACAATGGTTGGTCGTTGATACTGTCGTTGTACTGCTGGATGGCTATGCGAGATTTAGTAGCGTAATGTTGCACGTCTTTACGGCTAATAAGTCCGGGACTATTCTCAAGTGCGCCCATCCCACCGTCACAGTCGTCATGACCAGGGTGAGTAAAATAAGAGAGGCATTTCTTCATTCTACACCTCCACAACAAGTCGGTGAGGCGGGTAAAGAGTCCTGGCTTGATTAGCTTAAGTTTGTGACCGTCGACTTCCAAAATAGAGGCATCAGTTGTGTCAAGTAAACCAGGTAAAGCACACCGGCTTTGTTCCCACTCTTCTATTTTTCGTCTGCATTCATTCATGTCTATTTCCCCTTTTGATGCTCTCTTTGCCTTTCTCTTTTGCAAGCGTATTCTCACTTCTGGGTTCGTTTCATACTCTAAACTATCGAAAGAACTCATAGATGAAACATCATCATCATCGTCATCATCTTGATATGAATTGATCGTCATGTCTTCCTAATTTGAAACACCCAATTAAGCAACCAGAGCTTAAATTAGATAAAACTTCAAAATTCAAATACCCTAGTTTCAAAATTCAATTACCTAATTTCAAATTAAATAAAACTACAAAATTCAATTACCCTAGTTTCAAATTAAATAAAATTTCAGAATTCAATTGCCCTAATTTCAAGTTAAATAAAACTTCAAAATTCAATTACCCTAGTTTCAATTAAATAAAATTTCAAAATTCAATTGCCCTAGTTTCAAATTAAATAAAACTTCAAAACTTCAGAATTCAATTACCCTAGTTTCGAATATTATAAAATTTCAGAATTCAATTACCTTAGTTTCAAGTTAAATAAAACTTCAAAATTCAATTACCCTAGTTTCAAGTTAAATAAAACTTCAAAATTCAATTACTCGAGGAATTTTTTGGTAAAATGGTGTTATTTACGAAATTAATTGGGAAATTGGTGTTGGTTTGAAAGTATTTGGGGTTATAGTGTCCACGTGGACACTTTTCGTTTTTGTCCAGATTTTAAGCAAAGCCGCTGAGGTAATCAGCGGCTTCACTCAGTGTCCTTTTTTCTAAAACGTAAACTATCCAGGGGGTTTGGAATTTGGGGAAGAAAGGAGGAGGAGGGAAGCCGCTGAGGAGTCTAGCGGCTTCGCCCAAAGAAATTCGAAAATCGCCGAAGAGCTTGGCGGCCTTTACTCTTGTAAATATAAACTACCTACCTGTGGCCTGTGTATAGAGATTACTATCCCCAATTTATAGTTGTAGTTGCAGAATAAACACCCACAATCTTCCCTTTTCACAAGATTGTCATCCAATGATTTAATTCTCTACATTCATAAAGTTACATTGACATATCACCTAAATCATTAAATAAAAAGGCAACAAATTATTAAAAACAACAACTTTTCTTCATAAAAGATTGTATATTCACATTATCATATAGACATACATACTATGTTTAATCAGGTTGGTTAATTTGTCTTACATTCGAAATTATCATTTAATTTCGCGACAAGACGAATAATCGAGAAATGATTATGAGAGTTCTAGTTTTGTTACTTACAGTACAGTTGAGTTGTTATGTTGACACTATAACTCCTGCCAATCCTCTGAAAGAAGGTGATGTTCTGATCTCTGATGGCGGGAAGTACACGTTGGGATTCTTTAGTCGCGGGAATTTGGTTCACCAATGTTCCGATACAAACTGTGGTTTGAATCCCCTCCCCTTTATAATGTACTGGCATTGCGCCTCATTTGACACCAGAAACATGTTACATAAGTCCTTAAGGATTTACTTTACCCCTGTCTTTGTCTTGCAGCAAAATACACTAATTCAAAAGGCAGACTAGCACATAAGAGGTTAGAAGCAGCACTGATAGCCATTGGTGTTCTGACTTTCGTGATTCTAATCTCCTCGGTAGGAACTTTCGTCTATCAGAAGAAAAAAAGAGGTACTGCCGCCATCAAATTTACTTCTTTTTTTCTGAAATTATTTGTTTCTCTAGTGCGACTATCAAAATGGGTCTAAACCAATGGTGATTACAGGGAGGAAGAACTCAGGATTATTCCTGACAATCCGTCCATCAACTTGGTTGGTCATGTAAGTAAAGCCTACCCTGTCACATTCTAAAGACAGCTAATTTGTCATATCAATATCGCTCCCCAAACACGCTATCTCCTTCAAACTTCAGTCGCCCCTCGTACCTCTCCACTTCTTCCGACTTTCCTTATGTAAAAAGACCCCGTCCCTAGAAAAAGAAAGAGAGGCTTTATGAAATATGGATGAGCTCAGTCTGCCTTCCTATATGAGGAAATGCCCTTTGGTTTACTAGAGAAGAATAGAAACTTCTAATTAAGTTTTCTCAGAAAAGAAGACTGAGGAAGAAAGGGCGGCATTCACTTAAGGCAGTGAGTGGATTTTTGCAGAGAGCGTAAACTTTCTTTAATTTCCTAAGGGAGCTTCCTTGGGCTTTATATATAATTGCATATCAAATCAAACGAGATGTTAAAGGATAGAGTTTGGTCGTAATCGCAGCTATCTTTGATCACTTTAGCGAAGGTGTATACTCATCGGTACAAGAAAAAGCAATCTGTCCAGTCAGTTATCTACCCAAAGACATCAAAACGTGTAAGGTACACGACACGAAAAGAAGAACAAGGCAAAGGGCAGGGCCCCGACATTAGAAGAGAGAGATCTTAGAGATGGCATTTTTCTTCTTATACAACAAGAAGACTTGATATGACTCTCCAGTTATAGGTAATGGCCTTTCTGCCCCAGAGAGAAAGTCTTTAGAGGGATGTCTTCGGTAAGTATAGCTCGAGCTTTACAGCCTATACTATGAATTTCTTTCGTTTTGAGATTAAAAAGTTTAGGAAGTCCTTCCAGACCCTAGACCCCAGACCCCAGTAGAGGTGAATGGTGATTAACAGCAAACACGAACATAAAAGAGTTTGTACAGCAAACGCGAACAGAGAACAAGCCGCCTAGCTCCTCGGCGTTTTTCGAATTTCTTTGGGCGAAGCCGCTAGACTCCTCAGCGGCTTCCCTCCTCCTCCTTTCTTCCCCAAATTCCATACCCCCTAATAGTTTAGGTTTATAAAAAAAAAGACAATGAGTTAAGCCGCTGATAACCTCAGCGGCTTTGCTTAAAATCTGGACAAAAACGAAAAGTGTCCACGTGGACACTATAACCCCAAATACTTTCAAACCAACACTAATTACCCAATTAATTTCGTAAATAACACCATTTTACCAAAAAATTCTTACCCGAGTTTCAAATTAAATAAAACTTCAAAATTCATTTACCTAGTTACAAATAAAATAAAACTTCAAAATTCAATTACCCGAGTTTCAAATTAAATAAAACTTCAAAATTCATTTACCTAGTTACAAATAAAATTAAACTTCAAAATTCAATTACCTAGACAACCTAGTTACAAATAAGAGTTTTTTGTCAGTTAACACCTGACATTTACACTGTGTAGAAATACTACCTAAAGTTTAATTTTTTGCCCAAAAACACCTAACATTTTATGTTTTTTGTCGAATAACACCAAAATCAATTTTCCGTCAAAAAATGTCAACATTCCGTCTTGAATAACGGTTGACTTCGTTTGAAGTTATTTCTTCCTTCTTCCTTTGCCAGTGATGCATCTCAACACTTACTTCTCTATCCCTCACAAAACTCCCTCCATCAATCTCCAACAGATTCATTATTTATAACTAAAAATGCAAATAATTTATTAATTTGTTGGAAATTGATGAAGGGAGTTTTGTGAGAGATAGAGAGGTGAGTGTTGAGAAGCGTCGATGGAAAAGGAAGAAAGAAGAAATAAGGTCCAACGAAGTCTACCGTTAGTCAAGACGGAATGTTGACAATTTTTGACGGAAAATTGATTTTGGTGTTATTTGACAAAAAACATAAAATGTTAGGTATTTTTGGGTAAAAAAAATAATTTTAGATACTATTTCTACAGACAGTGTAAATGTTAGGTGTTATCTAACAAAAAAAAAAAAAACTACAAATAAAATAAAACTTCAAAACTTCATAATTCAATTACCCTAGTTTCAAATTATATAAAATTTCAGAATTCAATTGCCTTAGTTTCATGTTAAATAAAACTTCAAAATTCAATTACCCTAGTTTCAAATTAAATAAAACTTCAAAATTCAATTACTCTAGTTTCAAACTAAATAAAACTTCAAAATTCATTTACCCTAGACCCTAGTTACAAATAAAATAAAACTTCAACATTCAATTACCCTAGTTTCAAACTAAATAAAATAAAACTTCAGAATTCAATTACCCTAAACCCTAATTTCAAATACCAAAAAACATTGCCTGATTGATTTATCAATTAGTATCAGCTTGAACAGTTAAATAATTAATAGTCGAAAGAAGAAAGGAAGGAACAAATATCAGATTGATTGATTTAGCAATAATATGTAGTAATCTTAATAATTAATTAAATTAATAAACAATACAAAGAAGAACATAAAAAGTTGAACGAAGAAAGGAACAAATACCCAGAATACAATCGAAAACTGATCGAAATTATGAACAGAATGAAGAACAAATCTAGTCGAAGAATAGGAGCTGCCTGGAGATTTGAGCGACGAACGATGTACTGGAATTAAAATCGATAGAAATTGGTATTATGTAAACCGATACGATAGATTCGATAGTAGAGATGGGTGTGGACAAGCGGGTAATTCAATATGTCACACAAATTTTGAGAAACAAATTATGACACCTGACGGTGTCGGTCGATATGCGGTGAATGAGTCTTGCACTAAAATCATGTACTCCCTAAAATTTGGATGAACGCTTATTATTTAGGGCTGAATATTGAACACCGTAACTAGGGATGGCAGTGGTTCAGGTATTCAACCCAGATTTTTAGGGTTAGATCCTAACGGGTCGGTATGGGTCTGAATTTTTGAAACCCTCTCGATTATGGGTCGGGTATAAGTCTTATATAAAAACTTTGGGTCGGGTCCGGGTCTTGGTTTTGGGACCCTACCCGACCCTTGGATCCTTATATTTATTAAAAAAAAGAAAAAGAAAAACAAAAAACACACATACAAACGTGAATAACCCAAATAATACACACAAACAGATGACCCTTATTAGTTATCATTAATATACTATACGCATATCCAAATAACCATTAAGAATAACGAAGAATTGATGAAAATAATGAGTTTGGGTAGGGTAAATGATATAATTTAGGGTCGCGTACGGGTAATGATCCAAATAACCTAGACTTTGTAATACTTTAATCAAAACTTTATAATTTAATTCGAACTTTGGTACATTTTATTGAATGACTCATTAAGAAAAATTGAACCTTAGGGTAGACCCTACCCGGACCCAGACCCATTAGGGTCGGGTATGGGTCCATTAATTTCAGACCCTTTAGGATCTGGGTCGGGTATGAGTCTAAGATTTTTTACTTCGGGTCGGTCGGGCCTTGCCGGACCCTACCCAAACCCTACTCATTGCCAACCCTAACTGTAACTAATGAAGTAGCTCAATACCATTGTTACGCCCCAAAATTACCATTTTGTTAAGCTAACACGCGGCATCGTATGATTGGGCGAAGGATGAACATTGGATACTAAAATCAAATAATATAAAGAAATGAGAAGTCAATGCAAAAAGAAGAGTGTGGAAGAAGGAGGCGCGCAGAGTAGTCGAGGAGAAGGAAAAAGCCAAAAGGAGCATTGCTCGAAGATTTCCTCAAATGGCCAAACAGCTACCTTCCGTCAGAGAAAGCAAGTAGAAAGAAGGCCTAAAAGGAGAAAAAGGAGAAAAAGGAGAAGAAGGATCCGTTGGATAAGAGTCCAATCCAACGGTCCATAGAACTAGGTTTTTATATATATCCAAGCATTTGTACATACAACATACACATTATTGCATACACAATACACTGAGCACATAAGAAACGCTAAGAAAGTCATAGAAATACTTGTAATCTCGTAACCTTCTGGAGGATAATTCTAGTGGAACTTGGAAGAAACCTTCTTCCCGCAGTTTTTCCCCAAGGGGCTTCCTGCGTCATCAAACCTCTTGTCTTTCATGCTTTTTCTTGTTACTCTCCAAATCACCTACTTTGTCTAAATACGTCACTTAGCAAGTTTGGAATCACTATAACCTCCTAAATTAACCTTAGGTAAATTTTGACCTAAACATTTTGGCGCCCACCGTGGGGCTGTAGTGATTATTCAACCTAAAAACACAAAATCCTGAAAATCTCTCAAAAATGACAAACCCAGCTTCTCAAACAACCTCACAACCCATCCCGGTGGCAACAGAAACCTCTTCCAAATCCACTGCGGTCAGCACTTCCACAGTGGTCAGTGCTCCCGTGGTCAGCGCTCCTACAGTGGTCAGCGCTCCAGTAGTCAGCACCCCCCTCGCTGTTAGCACTCCTCAGGCGCAATCAGGCGTCACCAACAGCTCAAGCCCGGCGGACGCTCCCACCCCAGCCATGTGGAAAACGATGATGGAAGGGATATTTACCCTCCACCAGGCAGTCGACGGCTTAAGGAAGGACAACCAAGAGCTCAGAAAGTTAGCAACGGCTCAGAATCTACCTCCGCGTGCCAGCAGAAACCCAGGCGCAGAGGCAGAAATCCCAAGACCCCCAGAGAGCAGGGCGATTCCCAGCGAGATAGTCACCAGACTGGACCTCTCCGGGGTCGCACCTCCAGGAAGAATCACTCCGACAGGCTTGGGCTACCTCTCCATCAACCTAGATTCGCCGCCACCTCAAACGGGGGCCCCAGGTAACGAATCTGTAAGGCCACCTATTATCACTAACCAACATGGTAATGCAGGACCTTTTTTCACCCCGACCTCAGTCTGGACACAAGGGGAAGGGTCATCAGCAAGGCAACCACCTCCGCTGGGGGCTGGCTCATCAGGATATCCCATCCAGCAGACGCCGTCAATAGTGCACACCGTGCCAATGAATCATCAGGCACTCTGCCAGCCCATGGTCGGCCGGACACCAGGAGCACCAGGGTATGCACCACTCACCCATACCACTCCTTGGAATTTTGCTAACCCTCTTGCAGGACCGAATCCATGGGAACACCAGTACAAGGAGCTGTGGGATTTAGTCAGCCGCATCCCAGGAATGCCAAGGCCCCTGGAGAAAGCGGCCCCAGACAGCTACGCAGACTCGCCATTCACCCACAACATCGTCTCAGTAGATGTGCCCAAGGGGTTCACTCCGCCAAACATGACCAGCTACGACGGAACAGCTGATCCGATAGACCACATCAACCAATACAAGCAGAAAATGATGGTGGTCACGGCCTCAGGCTCCCTGAAAGAGGCATGCATGTGTAAAGGATTCGGGTCCACTCTCTCAGGAGCCGCCCTTCAATGGTTCGTCACTCTGCCCAACTCCAGCATGTCCAGCTTTGCAGATCTGGTGAACGCGTTCAACCAGCAGTTCGCCAGCAGCAGGCGGCCAGAGAAGCAGAGCAGCGACCTCTACGAGATCCAGCAAGGCGATGCAGAATCCACCAGAGACTACCTGGCCAGATTCAACAAGGAAATGGTGTCCATTCCCCATTGCGAGGAGAAAGCTGCCATCCACGCCTTTCGCTGGGGGCTACCCCAGGCCTCCGACCTATACAAGGAGCTCACCAAATGGCCATGCACGGCCTATGCTCAGGTTCAGCAAAAGGCGTTGGATGCCATCCGACTGGAAGAGGATGCAGGGCCCAGGAGGATCAGTTGCGGCTCCGCATCTACCAGCAGGAAGACACCAGCAGCAGACAGGCAGGAGAAATCCAAACCCTACAACAGGCCGGTGCATAAAGTTTCTGGAGGAAAAAACTGGAAGAATGACCCAAATCTGCCGCCAAAGGTACAAGAGTACGGTTTCACTGTTAATCTTGCAGGACTAATCAAAGCGCTAAAGGAGTTGGGAGAAAAGGTGAAGTGGCCCAAGAAGCGGGCAGAAGAAAGAAGCAAGGACGGAAGGGACACCAACCTAAGGTGCGACTTCCACAACGAAGACATCGGGCATACAACTGAAGATTGCATCACCCTCAGAAAAGAAGTCCGGTATCAGTACGAGCAAGGTAATCTGAACCACATCTTGCCAAAAGGAACCAAGGTGAACGCAACTCGCCAGGTAGCACCCTCTAGTCCCCCTCTTTGCACTAGAACTATTAACGTGATAACAGGGGGCTCGGAGCTGTGCGGACTTACCTATTCCGCAGCCAAGAGGCACGCCACCCGAGTTAAAGGAGACAAGCCAGAATCCTCGTGCAGGATCAGCGCCCAGGATCTACCGGTCGTCAGCTTCGATGAAACGGATGCAGAAGAGGGTGCTGAATACCATGATGACGCCCTGATCATCACCCTGTCCATAGGAAACTGCCGGGTAAAGAAGATCCTGGTGGACACGGGGAGTTCAGTCAATATCATCATGTTAGAGACGCTGAAAAGTATGGGATTTGGGGAAGCAGACCTAGTCAGAAAGGCGGTTCCACTGGTGGGATTCAGCGGAGAAACGAAGCATTCACTCGGAGAAATCATGATCCCGACCTACGCCGGAGGAGTCAACAAGCAGGTGAGGTACCTGGTGATTGACGGTCCCTCCACCTACAACGTCATCCTGGGCAGGCCGTGGATACATGATATGAAAGCCATCCCATCATCATACCACCAGTGCCTCAAGTTCCCTACACCGTGGGGAGTCCAGACCATAAGAGGAAACCAGGAAGAAGCCAGGAGCTGTTACAAGGTGGCACTCAAGCCTACAGCCACTCCTCCCCCAGCATAGCAATCACAGGCAAAGCAGGTCAGGGGAACCTACGAGGAACCTCCCCAAGTGGAGGTAGAGGAAATTCCCCTGGACCCGCTGCACCCAGAGAGGAAGGTACTGGTGGGAGCAGAGTGCACAGGTACCGTTCGCTCAGAACTATTAAATTTGTTAAAAGCTAACATCGACTGCTTTGCATGGTCCCATGAGGACATGGTGGGGATAGACCCAAATGTAATTTCACACAGGTTGAGTGTAAGTCCCGGCTACAAGCCGGTCCAGCAAAAGAGAAGAAAGTTTGCCGCAGAAAGAAACCAGGTGATAAACCAGGAGGTGGACGACCTCCTGGCCGCAGGAAAGATAAGGGAAGTAACCTACCCAGAATGGCTATCCAACGTGGTAGTGGTCCCCAAAAAGAACGGAAAATGGAGGGTGTGCGTGGACTTCACCGACCTCAACAAGGCGTGCCCTAAAGACCCGTTCCCTCTGCCGCACATAGATGCAATGGTGGATGCAACCGCAGGCCATGAAATGCTCACATTCCTGGACGCCTGGAGCGGATACAACCAGATCAAAATGCATCCGGAAGACCAAGAAAAAACGGCATTCAGGTCTGAAAGAGGTATCTACTGTTATAACGTTATGCCATTCGGTTTAAAAAATGCAGGATCCACATATCAAAGGCTGGTGAACATGATGTTCAAAGAACAAATTGGCAAAACCATGGAAGTCTACATAGACGACATGGTTGTCAAGTCCAAAGCAGCCAGCCAACACACCCAGCATCTAGAAGAAACCTTCAGCATCCTGAGGAAGTACCAGACGAAGCTGAATCCCTCCAAATGCACGTTCGGAGTCTCCAGCGGGAAGTTCCTGGGGTATATGGTCACGCAAAGGGGAATCGAGGCAAGCAGTGAGCAGATCAAAGCGCTCCTGCAACTGGAGTCTCCCCAGAAGCCAAAGGATGTACAGAAATTGACCGGCAGGGTGGCAGCCTTGAATAGGTTCATCTCCAGATCCTCCGACAGATGCCGATTATTTTATGACATACTACGGAAAAGCAAGAGATTTGAGTGGACAGAGGAGCACGAGCAGGCGTTCACAGATCTGAAGAAGTACCTCAGCTCCCCACCACTCCTATCCAAACCAGAGCAGGGGGAGCCGCTGTACTTATACCTATCAGTAACCGAGGTAGCAGTAAGCGCGGTCCTGGTGCGAGAGCACGAAGGGACCCAGCATCCAGTCTACTACATCAGTAAGTCTCTGCTACCTGCAGAGACCAGGTACACCGCTCCTGAAAAACTCGTCCTTGCTTTAGTTACAGCTTCGTACAAACTAAGACCTTACTTCGAGTCTCACTTTATATCCGTCTTAACTAGCTACCCCCTAAGACCCATATTGAGTAAACCAGAACTTTCTGGAAGAATGTCCAAATGGTCAGTCCACCTGAGCGGCTACGACCTAAAATTTGAAACAAGGACCGCGATAAAATCGCAAGCCCTTGCAGACTTTGTCTCTGATTTCAGCCCAGGTATGGAAAAGGAAGCAGCCAAAGAAATCCTGCCTCCCGAAATGGACTCTGAGGAAAACTGCTGGACGCTGCATGTAGACGGAGCCTCTAACAGCAGAGGAGCGGGGGTAGGAATGGTACTCAGGTCCCCTCAGGGAGATATGATCGTGCAGGCAGTACGATGCGAGTTTCCAGCAACCAACAATGTAGCAGAATACGAGGCCTTGATCCAGGGACTCCAACTGGCCCTGGACCTCAAAGTCAGGTACCTGCAGGCGTTCAGTGACTCGCAGCTCATAGTAAATCATATCAACGGTGAGTACGAAGCCAAAGACCCCAGGATGGCAGCATACCTGGAAGTAGTCAAAGACAGACAGGCAAGGTTCATCACCTTCAAAATAGAGCAAATCCCCAGGGAGCAGAACGCAGAAGCAGACGCGCTGGCTAACCTGGGGGCAACATTCAAGCCCGGAGACATCTCCTCAATCCCCATCACCCACGTGCTGGAACCCTCAACTTCCCAGGAAGACCGAGAAGTTGAAAACTCCAGCACCCAGTGGGAAGCAGGATTAGGCGTCCTCAGCAACACCGCGGAGCAGCCAGAGGATTGGAGGTCACCCTACCAGAAATGGCTGACAGACGGAACCCTACCAACTGACAAAAAAGAGGTAAGGGGATTCAAAATGAAAGCTTCCAGATTCATACTAATAGATGGTGTGCTGTTCAGGAAATCGCTAGCAGGACCCTACCTAAGGTGTCTGGGCGACAAAGAGGCACAGACAGTCTTGCACGATCTCCACAGCGGAGACTGCGGAAATCATGCAGGGGGCAAGAGTTTATCCAACAAAGCAATCAGAATGGGATACTTCTGGCCGACGATACGAAGGGACGCAGTAGAACTAGCCAAGAAATGTGAAGCCTGCCAGAAACACGCTCTTGTCACGCATCAGCCCGCTGAACCTCTGCATCCAATCATATCGCCCTGGCCCTTCATGAAATGGGGAATGGACATAGTAGGACCGCTGCCCAGAGCACCTGGGAATAGAACCTACATGCTCGCACTAACAGACTACTTCTCCAAGTGGATAGAAGCAGAAGCCTTCCCCCAGGTCACAGAAAATCAGGTGATATCTTTCCTTAAACGAAACATAATCTGCAGATTCGGTATACCCTCTGAAATAGTGTGCGATAACGGCTCACAGTTTATATCTAACAAAACCGAAGCATTTTGTGCTAGTTGGAATATCACCCTACTAAAAGCTGCTCCCAGGTACCCGCAGACGAATGGCCAGGCAGAATCCAGCAACAGGATAGTTATGGACAACATGAAAAGGAGACTGGAGGAAGCTGGAGGAAAAATGGGCAGACGAGTTGCCCTTGGTTCTCTGGTCTGACAGAACCACTCCAAAGACAGCAACCGGTCAAACCCCCTTCAGCCTAGTATTCGGAGCAGAAGCCGTCATCCCAGCAGAGGTGAATGTACCAACACAGAGATACGGCTGCCTAACAGAAGAGCGCAATCAAGCAGAAATGGCTAGCAGCCTGGACACGGTAGATGAGCTCAGAACCAGCGCTGCCATCAGAATGGCCGCCTATAAACAAATGGTGGCACGAAGTTACAACAAGAACGTGAAGATCAGGACCCTCCAGGTAGGAGACCTAGTCCTCAGAAAAGTATTCCAGAACACAAAGAATACAAGCGCTGGAAAGTTTGCCTACAATTGGGAGGGACCTTATCAAGTGGAAAGCACAACGGGAAGCGGGTCCTACAGGTTGATGGATATGGAAGGGAAAATGGTGCCCAGACCTTGGAATATCCTTCACCTAAAGAAGTATCACGTATAAGGCGTACCAAGATGTTCTTTCAGAATCTGCGCCCAGGATCCACATCCTAATCCTAGGGTATTTACTTACTTATTCTATGTTTAAACGTTTCATATTTTAAGTCATGCACAAATGTACCACCCCCAGGGTCCAGCCATCCTGAGGGAGTTATTTGAAAAACATCAACCAATTTGGTAATCAATGAGAATGTACTCGAGGTATTTTTTATCAGAAATATTTGCGATACGTTGTCACTAGAAAAATGAGCTTGAGTCAAACCTCACTCAAAAAACGAAACATTGCGTGAGTATGGCGAAGTACAGGCAACTGGGACACTGTCGCCCACGATACCTAGCCCTCACGAAAGCCTGGCAGCCTCTGACTGAGATGGGTATACCCTGAAGCCAGCACCCACACATGGCCAAAAAATATACGAGCATGCACAAACAAAAAATAAAAAGGAAGAAACACACAGGGCATAAAAAGCGTCCACAGACGCATACTTAAAAAGGCAGCACAAACGGCTGCCAAAAATCCCTGGGATCGCCCAGAAAAGAGTTCAAATGTGCCAAGGAAAAGCAAAAACAAACAAAGGCCCGCCACGCAGGGCCCAGGGCACAGAAATGTTCAGGGCACCAGCCCAACCAGCAAAACAAGTATGAAAACGACTAAACCTAAATGCCACTAAGGGCGCAGAAATCAGACATCAGCAGCTCCCTCCACAACCTGCTCATCGCCAGAATGACGAGTAGAAGAGGAGCCCGCCTCCGCAGCAGCATCAACAAGCTGATCCTGAAAGACGCCAACTGGAGCAGGAGATCCCGGAGGAGCGCTCTGAACCTCGGGGGAGCCAGGAATCGGGGAACGTAGAGATCCGTCGGGATTGAGGTCAGAAAAGTCCGGGAGCACAGGATGGACGGGAAACATCTGCTCCATGAGCTTCTTCTCATCCTCCAAACTCCACTTAATATGCTCCCCGGCCCCGAACTCCTCCATGCAGGCTATCCTTGTTTCCAGAGCAGAGAAAGTAGCCATATCATATAGCAGCTTGGACAGGCTCTTCTTTTTTATCACCATGGCCCTCAGACGCGCATCCCTCTCAGCTAGGGCCTGGTCCTTTTCAGCTAAGGCCTGATCTTTCTCAGCTAAAGCCTCGTCCCTCTTCCTACCCTGCTCCGCCAGGGCGTCCTCCAGCTCCTTTACCCTCGCCTGAACCCTTGTCAGCTCCTCGGACTTCCGCGTCCTGATTCCCCTCTCAGCCTCCAGCCCGGCCTGCAGAGTCTTCATCTCCTGGGACATGGCCTCCGCCTTACTGCACCCCATCAGTATTTTTTGAAAGCCCTGAGGGAGAAATTCAGGGGAACACTTTGATTACCGAGGGTAAAAGCATGGGTAACACCAGAAACAAGGGAAAAAGAAAGGAGAAAACTCACCGAAAAGATATCCTCCGCTGCCTGCCGCCACAAGGGCACGGCAGGCTGATTCTCCAGCAGCGCCTTGGAGCCAGGGGTCAGCAGACGACCCATGGCAGGCCAGGGATCTTCCTCCAGCTGACAGCTGAAGCCCTCCGGCAAACGGATGACATCCTCGCTCAAGTCTTCAATAACAGGGGCAGCAGACCTGTCGGCCAAAGCAGTGGAGGTGAGAGCCCGGTGACGCGTCCTGGAGGAAACTGCCGGAGGAGGAGGGCAAAAAGGGGTGACGGAAGGGGACGATTCTGCAGGAGCAGGCATAGTGGCCTTCTTGGCGACAGGCAGGGGTTCTCCTGGAGCCAGCTTCCTCTTCGCTAAAGGCTTGACAGAAGAAACCAGCATCATTTTCCTACGATCAGCAAGCAACTCTGCGGCCGTTTTCCTCGTTTGGGATGAACTGGCAGACATCTCCGAAGGCTCCTCTTGGGCGAATAGAGTATTGAAGCAGCGGAAATCGGGGTCCAGTCCAAAAAGCTTATTGTAGGTCTCGGTGATGTTGGGCGAAGGAATTGGATCTTTCACAACTGCACAGGAAAAAGTGTAAGGGCGTGAGCGGTAACGAGAACGAAAGACAGAAGGAGGAAACTGCCAATACCTTTGCTATCAACCACTGGGTCTTGGAAGATGTAGTCAGCGGGCACAGGGAGCGAGTCCACTCGAACATAAATAAACTGAGTGGACCATCCGGCATCCTTAGCCTTTTTCGGAAGAATGATGGGGAGGTCAATCTTAGAGCGAGCTCGGAGGGTGTATTGAGCATCACCCAGGCTCCGAATCGCGTAGAAATGGGCTAGATCCCCCAAAGAGATGTCAATAGAGTGACGGCCACTTATCATAGACAGGGATAGGAGAATCCTCCAAGCGTGAGGATTTATTTGCCAAAGAGGCAGCTTGGAGTGGCGAAGGAATTCTTGCACCAAGGGGGGAAAAGGGAAAGATAAGCCTAACGAAAACGGGTATACATAAAAGGTAGTCCATCCCGGACAATGCGCGTCAGGCGCTTGCCCAGGGCGGGGTACAATCATGTCGACACTTTCATCAAAAGGAAAAAAGTCTCTAACTGTGGATGGCTCTATCAGAGTAAAGCACGAATCAGCGCGGTATTTGTTGTGTAGCAAGGGACGATCAGAGAAGGTGTTCGAAGCCATTAAAAGCGTGAGAAAAAATAAGAGCGCGAGGAAACCGTACCTTGGCAAAGGAAGAAGACGAAAGATGGATAGGCGGGTTGGAAGTTGGAGAAGTTAAGAAAGAGAAGGAGAGAAGGTAAAAGGGGGGAGAAAATGAAGGGTAAATGGTAAAGGTAAAGGGAGGTTTAAATAGGGGAGGTGAAATTCGAAATTCGAATTAATGGGGGACAGTTGGCGGGTGGTTGACTTGTATTAAAAGGGGCATTTGTCAAAACTGACGCACGTCGCATCAAGCACTCATCCTGTCCAACGTTTCTGCGAGAAGTCGATAATTAAAATCCTGGGCCCGATATCTGCAGGAGTTCTTGCACAAATAAATTTCTGCAAGAACTGGGGGCTAATGTTACGCCCCAAAATTACCATTTTGTTAAGCTAACACGCGGCATCGTATGATTGGGCGAAGGATGAACATTGGATACTAAAATCAAATAATATAAAGAAATGAGAAGTCAATGCAAAAAGAAGAGTGTGGAAGAAGGAGGCGCGTGATGAGCTCCATTTTGGTCATCATTTCCTTTGCATTTTCTTTGTTTTCGGTCACGATTCGGCCTCGATTTGCGTGTCTTGAGGTGTTTTTACGTCCGTTGCCTCGTATATTCCTATTCTGTCCAATTTTTGTAGGCATTACGGCGGGGGCGAAGAAACGAGACAAATTGACCCGAATTTGGAGCGATTTATGAAGAATTGTGAGAGATTTGTGAGTGATGCCTCCCAGGCCCTCCCAGCCGGTCCCCAACCGGCGGCCGGTCGGCCGGCTGGGAGCTCTGACTTGACATTTTTGGCGAAAAAAGAAGAAAAGTTTCAGAACCATGAAAAAGGGCCCCCAGCCGGTGGCCAACCGGCAGCCGGTCAGCCGGCTGGGATGGCTTCTTCATACTTAGCCAAAATTTGAAAGTTGAAGAAAATGCAAATGTTGGGCAGATTCGTGAAAAAGGGTCCCCAGCCGGTGGCCAACCGGCAGCCGGTCCGCCGGCTGAGGGTACCTGTGCATTGAAGGAAAAAGAGAAAAAGTCAGATTGAAGGAACCAGCCTTCCAGCCGGTGCCAGACCGGCAGCCGGCCGGTCGGCTGAGAAGCAAGCTCACTTTGAAGAATTTCGAAGAAAAGTTCAGAAGTCCAAATTTGGACTCTCAGCCGGTCACAGACCGGCAGCCGGTCGACCGGCTGGGAGTCGCTTTTCGTATTTCCGCACTCTATATAAACCCGCACTTGTATACACTTTTATTACGTAACTTTTACACACTTTTCTAGGGTTTTGCACTGTTCCATTGCTCTATACTTAGACTCAAAAAACTCTCTTAATACTTTAATCTTCTTTAGATCTTAGTTTAATCTTTCAATATTAGTTTAATCCTTTCTTAGTAATTCTCTTAGCTTTGTTCTTGGGTAATTTTTAGAAGACTCTTATTGGGTTGTAATTTGAGGGTTTGAGAGAATCCTCCAAGTTGTAATCCAAGTTCCTTGCTTTTTCCTTATTATTGGTATAATCTTCTTCATCTCTACTTTATCTTTGCTTTTCCTTTAAGTTTTGTTTGCTTAATTGTTTACTCTTACTTAAATCCAACATGTCTAGCAATTCCTCATCATTTGTTTACATACTTATGTTAGCCATGTGTGAGTAGTCTTATTCTAGGGTTAGGGGGTTTGCTTGGGTAGTTAGTAGCCATGAAAAATGCCTAGAGTTAGTCTTGTTTGCTTCTTTGGTTAAGTTTTCGCATCTTGCATGTTATGTGTTTGATGAAATGCCTCAACGACGGTTGGGTGTTAGTCTTCACTTTGTTTGCTTTAGACGAAAGTCTTGGGGTTTCATGAGCATGCTTGTGTGTTAGGTTAGCTTGGTTTGTAGCGAAAGCTAGGACTAGACTCGACCTAAGGGTTTGTCAACTCGAGAGAAGAGACAACCCTAGACCTACCATAGAAGTGATACAAGACCGTTATCTTACGTTTGGCTCCCGACTTACCTAGGTGACCCCCGACACCCTAGTCCTCTTTATCATCAACTTCATCTAGATTCACTTGCTTTAGTAGTTAATTAGTTTTTCCAAACCAAAACCTTTTACTCCGACTCATACTAAAATTAAAGCATAACCATACGACTTCCCCACCGTCTTTTGGGTTCGACCCTAAATTATACTACTTAATTTGGGTTCTTTATAAATGTGTTTGGTGCCGGAACCGACGACAAAATCCGGCCATCAAAATGGCGCCGTTGCCGGGGACGGTGTTTAGAAGTTGTGTAGTTTAGTTTTAGTTTTAGTCTTGAGTTAGTTGAGCTTGCTTTTGTTTTGATAAAAGATTTGGTAGTTATTTGTAGAGTGCTTGTTTTATTGCTCACCCTAGTGTTTAATAAACACTAGGACGACTAATTGGTTTGCTAAGTTTTATGCCTAGGGGTGACTCTAGCTCTTTGTTGTCATCTTCCGAACCGGAAAGGCTCTTTCGGGCCCTAAGGAGGAAGACTATTGCAAGGGTGAGAATTGCGTCCCAAGCTTCTACTAGCCAAAACAACCCCTCTTCATCCGAACCACCAAGTCCCAATCAAAGCAATCCTAGCCCAACATCCGAAAGTTTTGACAATCCGTTTTATCAATCACCACCACAATCACCACACTTCCCAAACAACCATCAAATTCACATAATGGCCGCTCTTCGTGATCATAACCGGCCCAATCACAATGACACCACCAATCCAATCAACTTCGGGGTTCTTGTTCCTCAAAATTTCGAAATACATCCTTCCCAAATGAGTTCAATCGAAAAGAATGCCTTTAGCGGGGCTTCCCACGAAGATGCTCATGGGCACTTAAGAAAGTTCAAGGGTAAAGTCGCGATGATAAAGAAGACCGGAGTACCCGAGGAGACATTAAGGCTTATGCTTTTCCCCTATTCCTTAACCGACAAGGCCGATAGGTGGCTAAATGTCCATGCTCCAAATACATTCACCACATGGGATGACTTGGCAACGGCTTTCCTTGCCAAGTACTACCCATCATCCAAGACCGCGATGCTCCGGAATGAGATAACACAGTTTCAACAAGACGAGGGAGAGTCTTTGGGAGAAGCTTGGGATAGATACCAAGATTTGCTAGCCAAATGCCCACACCACGGGATACCACCTTGGTACACAACTCAAACTTTTTTCCAAACCCTTCTCTCCCGGACTAAGGAAATGGTTAATGCATCGGCGGGTGGTAGCTTTGACCACTTGCCACATGAGGAAGGAACGGAACTCATTAAGAAGATTGTTGATTCGGAGGAAAACTATGGTACTAGGGGGAATGTCTTGAGGAAGAGTAGTAAGTACCCTAGTGAGCACCTCTCCAATGCTAAGGCAAACGAAGAAACCAATGCCAAATTGGACTTGTTAACCAAGAAATTGGAAGAGTTGACAAAGGGCTCCGCTACCAAAGAAACCAAGAGCAAAGTCCCGGGAATGTACCAAGTTAATAGTGTTGTTTCATGTGACTTATGTGGGGGATGCGGGCATACTTTTGATGTGTGTGCAAACAACAATTCCTATGAGGGAAGTGAGAGTATGGAGGAGGTATATGCTTTCCAAGCCTTTAACAACCCAAAAAACCCAAATACTTTCAACCCAAATTCGAACTATTACCATCAAGGTATCCGAGGAAGTCCCTATATGAGCTACAAAAGTACCAATGTGTTGAATCCTCATCAAATCCAACAACCTCAAGGGCAAAATCCCCCCGGTTTTCAACCAAGGGGAGGAAACTTCAACCCGAGAAACAATTACAACAACAACTTTTACCAAGGGAATCAAACCAACCAAGCCAATCAAGGCTTTCAACAAAGTTTCAATGACCCGAACTTTAATCCAAATTTCCAAAACAACCAAAACCCACAAAATTTCAATGCAAATTTCAATAACAACCCAAACTTCAACAACCAAAACAACAACCAATACCATAACCAACAAAATTTCCACAACCCAAACCACCAACAAAACTTCCACAACAACAATTTCAACAATCAAAGTCTCAATGACCAAAATTTCAACCAACCATTTCCTAACCACCACCAAAACCCAAACTTCAACAACCAAGGTCCCAAAGCAAATCAACAAAGTGGGGGTGCAAGGAATGACTACGGGTTTCCCTTGCCCCTTACCAACGCACCTCATCAAGATCTCTCAAGTGACTCCCAAGTTGGAGAGTTGCTTAAACTTGTGAAAGGCATGCAAGCGACACATAATCAAGAAATGATGAATTTGAAGACGGCAAATCAAAAAGAGATCCGGGAGATGGAGGCTAGAGTTGCTTCACAAGCCTTAGCCAACCCACAAAGGCCACCGGGCGGCTTTCTTGCCCAAGGTCAAAGCTCCCGGGATGCTTCAAAACCACATGGTGTCAATGCTATTACGACAAGCAAGAATGAGCAACCAATGCTTGAGAGGAGAGATGATGAAGGAGGATCGAAGGTAGAGCAAGTTATGACGGTATTAGGGAGAGGAAGTGAGAAATGTGTTGAGGAGGAGGTGATGGTGATGATGTCCAACACTCCTCCGGATGATTGTAATGAAGTCGACATTGATGACTTAGACTTTGTGATGCAACAAGTCTTGAACATTCCAAAGAAGAAAATAGATGAAGGGAAAGAGAACATGGAGAAAGGAAAAAGTGTTGTCGAAGAAGAGTCCGAGCATGGAGAAGGCCTCATTGAGAGGAGAGTTTGTGAGTTCTTCCGAAAAATTACAAGAGGAGATCCTCGTTGTGAAGAATTGATGAAGCTTGTA